>OZ034969.1:53568161-53910161 GCA_964030785.1 Siderastrea siderea | reverse complement strand
GGGGTACTCCCTATAATGGCCTATACGGGGAGGCTCCGCCCGAAAGGGGTACCCGCTTTTTCAGGCTTCAGGTATATGAAAGGGTAGGGATTTCACGAGCTGAAGTATATGAAAGGGTACGGAAATCTGTCATTTAGGAATTTAAAAGGGCCTTTAATTAAAATATTTCGAGTAGACGCACCTTATGACTGTATCTTTTTAATTTATTAAACGCTACATGAAAACGACAAGGAGATTTCCTTCCAAGGGTTTAGAAAAGGGATTCAGTGTTCTTAAGTAGGTATATGAAAGGGGTACCATTTTTCAATGGAAAGTATACGAAAGGGGTACCTTTTCTGTAAAAAATGGTATATAAAAGGGTAAGGGGTTGGACCTCGAGGCGAAGCCTCCCCGTATAAAGCTTTGTTGAGTGCCCCCCCCCCTCCCCCGGGCTACGACGTCTCGTTTTAGTAAATGCACCCGGCGTTTAATAGAGAAAATACGAGGTATATACTGTTGTTAAAGGGGCTACGTCACGAGGATTTTGCTATTTTAGGTCAATTCTGTGCTAAAATCCTTACTAAACTCATACACAAAATGCTCCTGTAAAATTATAAGGATGATATCAAATGAACGTTATCAGGGAGAGCTAAACATAATAATTTTTGGGGTGATTTTTTAAGATATCTCATGAAAACTTGAAAAAATAGACCCAATTTTTTCAAGTTTCAATCCATTTCCATCCTTGCCATCGGTAGCGACAGATGACAAGAAACAGTTTCAGTGCCGTGAGATGGACTTTAATAACATCGCTAGACCATTATTTTTAGAATTCAATTGATGCAAAGACACTTGTTAGCTTTTTAAAAAGATACTTAAATAGCGTGACATAACCCCTTTAATCAATACCCTCTGTAATTAAAAAAGTTGATGTCGTCGTTATTGTCGTTGTTGTTGTTGTCATCGTCGTTCTTTCTGTTGGTATCGAACTCAAAACTTCAAACTTCAAAGCCTATGTTACTTAATTCTTATTTTGCAGTTTATGATCAAACGGAAGCAAACTGTCAGGGCTTATTAGGAGAATGCATGCCTTGTTAACAACATATCCTGCCCTTTGAAATTCAATTCAATCGAATATCACATAAAATATGGACAAGGAAAAGACAGACCCAAGTGGTCGTATTTTACATCGGTTTGGATTTCAGTCAAATACCACGCAAACCCCGCAAGATTCTAGGCTAGTGTAATTAGCAAAACTTCTAAATTGTGGTTTCCGCCAGGGATGAGAAAATTGACTTCAAAGCTTTTGTACGACACTTTAAAGCTTTGGCCTTTTAAAGGAAAAAACATCCCCAGGAAACATGATTTACGTCTACGGGCGCAATCGTCGAGTTTCAATTTAATCTGTCTCAATTGCGCTCACCTTACCATAAGCCTCCGCCAATGAGGAAGTTTTGATACGGAAACTCTTTCCCAAAATGTTTCCCTGTCCTCACGCACACGAAAAAGATGCGTCTAAGAAGCAAAAAATGTTTGAGAACCATGTTCGATATTAGAATCATTTTACTTTTACAACATGCAAATTAAATGCTGTGTGCATGCAGACACAGCAACATCATATTATCTTTAACGTTTTGCAAGATCGTCTCCTAGTCTTCGTCAGCCATTAAATTAACGTAAAATTATTTAAAGATTTTGGTGCTTCCTGTCCCGCCTCTTTTAAATAGTTTGATGATTTTAAGGCGTGACTCTCTCTATACATGAAAATTCACCACCACTTCCGTACAGCCCGCCGCATTTCAGGGCAGGCTTATGCCAGATACACGATGACAAGAATATGAACAAGCTATTTTGCACCCACGCCAGTCGTAGTTTAATCTTTTTAGTAACTACTCCCTGTTATGTCCTTTCTCGAACTGCAGCAAATTCAGCGTGGGTTAATTTTCGTGTCGTTGAAAATAACCGCGGGTGACACACAAATCACGCCTCATATTGAACTCGGCCCAGCACTGCCAGAAGTTGATCGATGACATCAATGACATCGATGGATTTTGTTTGTCAATTGGAAATTGCTGCAGGAGTAACGACAAAATCAATCAGTGATTCTTTATAATCGATAAGACATCGATTACTCATTGACTATCGCTGATAACCAGTCTTCTCAGGTGTCCACTTATGAACTGATTGTCAATTGTTTTATAGAGTCATTAATCATCGATTAGAATATGATTGGTGTGGGCTACCAAATTAAAAGTATTTCCGATAGGGAGCTTAAGCCCACACAAAACCGTACACCGGTTGGACGCTCTAATCACTGAGCTACTGGGACACGCGTGGCGAGCATAGGTCATATTTACTGAGTTCGTGGTGGTAAATAAAGAAAGATGGTGAATAATAAGCAATTATTGGACGAGGTTGAGCAAAATATCGTGATTTGTCAGTGGCGAGCAGATCAATTATTTGCCGATGCCGAAGGCAGAGGCAAATAATTGATGTGAGAGACAGTGACAAATCACGATATTTTGCGAAATCGAGTTCAATAATTGTTTTATCATTCAACAAGACAATGTGTTTTTGCGCTTGTTTCACAATTATTTATTCCTGCACCAAGTACGCGCTTTCATTTCGTTCAAAACTTTCATATTCTGCAAAAATAAAAACAATAC
The DNA here is from genome assembly GCA_964030785.1 of Siderastrea siderea. NCBI lineage: Eukaryota > Metazoa > Cnidaria > Anthozoa > Scleractinia > Rhizangiidae > Siderastrea > Siderastrea siderea. The sequence goes on along the minus strand of OZ034969.1, from coordinate 53,907,516 downwards.
AAAATTAGTAAATTCCGCTTTCGCCAATAATTAATTGCTTTCAAACGAATAGATCAACTGATTTGCCAAAAAGTTCAACGTTCAAAAGGAAGATTCAGGCCTTTTTCTTCAAAATTTTTAGTCAAAAATCGCAGAAGTTCTGCACTTTAACGGCTTACTTGCCTACGTTTGAGTTTGAGCTCTGAACAGGTGACTCAACTGCGCACGAGCAGAATTATTCGCAGCAAAACAACTTCGCACCGTAATGCGCATGAGCAGACAATTATTCGTAGGCAGTTATTTGCAGTGACGTGATGGTCTCTCGGCCAATTAAAACGCCGGATAAAATAACGTGAATGATAATTTTAATTATTCACGCACTTAAAAGTGTGTATGGCTGCAGATCGCGAGGATGGAAATGTATTGCAACTTGACTGAAATATTTGGCTTATGTTTTCAAGTTTCTTCTTTGCTTCTTGAAAAAATCGCCAGAAACTGACTATGGTTTGCTCTCTCTTTGGAAAAATCATTCAATTTCTTTCTCATGATGTTCTAGGAGCATTTCGTGCATGAGAAAAGTGAATTAAATTTGAATTTCAGCACACTTTTCACCCAAAAACGTGAAAATGCCCTTGACATAGCCCCTTTAATACGACCACCACAATATCACGGCCGCCTTGGCCCGAAGGATAGGTTTAATATGCAGATATTTTCTTATCTGAAAACAACGCTAATCCAACCACGAGAAAATAATACCCTTTTTACGGCTCGCGGTGCTCACTATTGACGCGGTTTCACTGTTAAGGGACTCAATGTACTGCCGGTGTATAGTTCGCCGAGTCAGAGGGATGGAAAAGATCAGCCGATTCGATTTGCTCCGAAGGAATGATGAAATTTGTCAGGTATTTGTCGGTCATTGAGACATAACTATGTTAACCACAATCAGCTGAGAAAACAAGCGGCGAAACGTTTTCAAAAGTTTGACAAAAACGGATTTGTGAAAAAGAACGCAAATTTCTCAGATTAGTGGTTTTGTGGAATACAGAGAGGAATTTGGAACAGGCAAAAAGAAAACATACGTGATATAATAAGATAATAAAGACACAGCGTGATCGTTATTTATGGTTTAATAATGTCATATAAGTATTCGAGCAAACAAAAAATGAATGCTTATATAATTGCATGATATCGTATTTTGATGAGCCAACAATTTTACAGTAAATATAAAACTTACTTTTATCGAATGAGGTCTGAAATCGGGAAATCAAATAAATGCATTAACAAGAATTGAGTACACACGGTGTTCCCTGGTTTTTCTTGATTATTTCCCCTCGTATTTTAACCCTTTTAGCCTCAGTAGTAACGAGGTTCTACTTTCTCTTAACACTATCACTACTTGATCAAACATACAGGTCATGCGAATAAAGGAAATGATCACCAAACATGAAATGTCTTGATGTTAAAGCAAATTCTCCCAACTAGTACCAAAAGAAATATATGGAAAACAGTGAGGAGACCTATTTAAACAAAAGAGTCCTTCTGTCGAATGCACTATTTAACAATTAGATTATGAGCTCGTGATTTCTATCGCGTGATAGTTGATGAGGCCGAAGGTCGAATCAACTATCACGCATAGAAATCTCGAGCGAATAATCTAATTGTTTTAGTATAAATCTACTAGACGTTCAAAACTTGACAGCAGACACTACATGATTTTATTGAAAAATGATATAAATAGGTCACACCGCGCGCGGAAAATTCTACTTTCTATCTACAACAGATAGATAGTGAGTAGCGTAGCCAATCAGAGAACAGCATTAGTGATAGAACACTAGTAGATTTATACTAACGTGTGATAGGTTGCCCGAGGAAATTTGATGTTCACAACAAATATGAAGTTTGAACATCAAATTTCCCAGGGAACCTATTACACATAGGGCCTGAGACAGAAGGACTCTGTTGTTTTTATTCTACAACGCTAAATTTTGAGCGAAAATTGTAAAAAACGGGCACTATGCGTTGATAGGCGCCCGCAGAGGAGAGACACTATCGCGTCACGTGATCAATTTCGCCTAATGGCCATGGGAGCACGCCAAAATTTAGCGTTGTACTATAGTAGGGCTTAGAGGGTTGAGCTACAGCAACTTGAAAGCATATTTTAGGCCAATTTTTTTTTTGCAGTGCTGTAAAAATACCGTGGTGTTCTTGGTAACGATATTGTTGAAAAATAAACAGACCTCAGCTCTCTTTCTTATTAGGGTTTTGCAGCTTTGGTTGTTCTCCACTCCCACACTATCTAATGAAGTTGCTAGCTCAACACAAAATTGACCGATTCACTTAATTTTGAAGATAGCTGAAGTTGACCAATTATTAGCGGTTTCGATGTATCTGTAAGTTACTTTGATTCGTTAGCTTACTCAAACAACAACATGCAAATCACAGACATGCAAGCTATAATAAGTGTTCCGGCATTTCCGTCAAAATGTTTGAAAACAAAGCACATTTACGCTAATTTGTTGAGGCACGTGGCCAGGATTTTCAACTGCAAAAGATATACTGTGTAATTATAAAAATATATTAACCGTCTACATCTAGAAATAGTTTTCATTTGAATGGCCACAATCCAGGATTTCATTAACAAACTAATAGAATCACCATGTGCACCTGGGCTGAGTTGCATAAAAACTAACGTCAGACGTTACAATAGTGACGTTGGACATTACAGGAAAGTATTGCTTGATTTAGTCTCACAGTCTTAGAAGTTAGAACCATATTGTACATTTTTACAAACAGCCCAGGGCCAAAGCCTCTTACAGAAATCCTTTTGTTTTGAGATTTGGACTGTCTGTGCGCCTGTATTTACAATAAAAATGAATTTCCAATATGCTCTTCTCTCCTCCCTCCTTGTAATCAGGTTTGTTGACGATAAGCACTCGATTGGTGAATATCACTTTCCTTGAAGATGTAATGTGCCTGCTACCACAAGCGCCCAGCGGGAACTTGAAACTGACATGCGTGTTGTTAACATAAGGTCGACAGCCTGGATCATTGAGATGCATGCACATGCATCGTGGGTTAAACCACGGGTAGTTTGCAAGGGTAACAATGGTGGTAGTGAATTGTGAACCGCACTCGATTCTTGCTCCTTTGTTGAAGATGACACGGTTAACTGCAAAAAAAAAAAGAAAAAAGAAAAAAAATCGATAAATAGGGTCAGCACATAAAAATAAACAGCTAAAGAGCAAGTCATTACAGTAAAGCCATTCTCGGGGAACGGGAAGTGACGACTAAACACTGTGAGAGGTTAACTGACTAATGCGGCTCACCAGAAGTCGGCGACTAGGCTTGCTGCCAGTTAAAGTATAAATTAAGACATGTAAAGAAACCGTTATTAATCTTTGTTTAAAATACAAACATCTTTTTTTAAATACTTGTTTTAACGATATGCTTTTTCAAATTGGTTTCTTCAAGGGATCGTCACTCCCCATCAGTGTCTTGTCATTTGTGATTGCATATGACACGGCATGCCTTACTGCCAGGTATACTCATCACTTTAACGTATTTTCATTGGTTTTAGCCTGAATAATGAAGAGCCAAAGTTCTTATGGTTCAGTTATAGTTTAAAACTTAGTTATTTGCCTCCGGTTAAAATGATACAAAGTCACTTGGTGGGACAACACCCTAATCACATATACTGACTTGCTCTGGCAGTTCTTAGTTCATTGCATTGTTTGTCTCCTTTGTGATTGGTTTTGCGACTTTGAAATTGATAACGTATAATATTACCTTACCGTAGTTTTCAAACGAATTATTGTTAAATGTTCTCACCTGGAACCTTCAAGGTTATTCCATGAGTAACGGTCTTGTTTCGAGCATCAATCGCCCAACACACATAGAGGCCATTATCTTGAATGCGTGGTTTCATGACAAAGCTTAACACTCTGCCTTGCTCATGCGCTTTTGCTTTGTTGAGTCTGCTAATTCTGACCTGAATCGGGGGCTCACCTCCTTGAAAAACGCACCGCAGCTTTATAGCCATGTTCTGTGGGGAGAATATTGTGTTTGAACTTGATTCAGATGCGTCAAGGGTAAGTGTTTCTGAAAGGAAAAGGCAGACGAAGGATCATTTACACTTCGGCTTGGTCACGAAATTAAAAGGACCGAGTGGAGAATGAGTAAAGTGGCTTATATAACTCGCTGCACCAATCACAGGTAATATGACAGGTTTGTAAGCTGCTGTACGGGATGGACTGTCTGCACAAAGGAAATCAGAAATGCCTTAAAGGACGCTGCCTCCTTTTGTTACTGCGCATATCTTCTGCGCATCTCGAGATATTTGGGTTTCTTAAGGAATTTGCCCCCGAATACAACAACATTTTTCCGCGGTTTATGACTATGTGGAAAAAGCAGATCTTAGCAAGGGCTATCAGAATCCAAAAAGAAAATTGGGGATAACCACGTATTTTTCAGAGATAATTGAGCTTAAATTTGGAAAGAAATTGCCATACATTCTTTGTATTTTAACGCTTTTTTTAGAATCATTTTGCTTAATATCTCTGAAGAAATGCGTGGTTACCTACATTTTTCTTTTTGGATTTCAATTTCCCTCGTAGTCATAGCCTTTGCAAAATTACATCTGTGTTAGGAGGCACCGTCCTTTTCTTTATAAAGAGGCGTTTTTTGAATCCAGCATGTGACTGAATGGCTAAAGAGCCATCTCCTATCTTCGGATTTCGAATATTACAAATATTCTAGCTGTTCATGCAATTGTATTCTGGTTCATCACAAGTTAGTTATCCGAATAATTTGGTCCAGTTTTCCAATAAGGCAATTCCTTTGAGTTAATGTTTCATCCAAATCTTTAGAAATTTTTAGACTTAAGTTACTTCTAGTGAATCCTAAACAGCGTAGAACTCCTACAATTTGTCCTGAGTGGGATTTGAACCCGTATCCTAGACTTTCTAGTGTCGATGTGGTAACCACTACACCACCAGGACGAACACGCTACCACGCAGCCGAATTGAAGGCTTTATGGCAGTCAGGCCCTTGTGAAAACATTAAAATTTGCTCGGGAGTCCGATGAGCCATAAAGCCTTCAATTCGGCTGCGTAGTAGCGTGGTCGTCCTGATAGTGTAGTGGTTAACACATTGACATTAGAAAGTCGAGGACGTTGGTTGAAATCCCGTTCAGGACAAATTTTAGGTTTTCACTTTATATTTGTTTATTTATTCTTTTTGCAACGGGATTCGTCACTTACCGATTGCCTTTAACATCGTCTTTCCCGCGAACTGAGTTATTTCATAAGCACAGACAATAGGAAAGTAAATATTGGGCAAATACGTGATACTTAATCCACGTGGACGCTTGGGGCGGGCGATAAACATGTTACGAGACTCCAGCACGAACTCATTTTTGCGCAGTGTTTTGGTGCCACACCCAGCGAGTGGGGCCTGGATCCTAACGTACATGTCTGTAAAGCTATTCGCGGTGCAATTTGATTGGATAAGATTCATGTGGAGAAGGTTTGGATCGAGCCATGGGTACACCAGTCTGCTTATACTGATGTCCATGTATTGACTTTTACACTTCACTGTTAAACCGTCTGACGTTATGTCATTTGCCCCTAAAATGGCACAAAAAACAAACAAACTTAATGTAGCAAAACTACAATCTAGGCAGGGGTGCACTTTTTGTACTTAACTTTGTTACAGTCAGCTAAACTCAAATAGCTCAACGGTATTGTGTTTCAAATGAGAGTTTGACTTATCGGGATTCAACTGTATGCAAATGGCCTATCCAGACAAGAAAAGCCAATCTCGTCATTCCATTCGCTGGTCAGCGTTCATACTCTGTTTAACGATGCGCGCGCAGTAAAAAAGAAGGAAGTGATCGTGTTCTTTTTAGCCAATATAAATCCGGATTTAGGAGCAAACAAATCTAGACTACAATCGGAACGATCCTCATACGAAGCTGGATCGTTAGAATTGGTCTCTAAATCTGGTTTTAGATTGTCGTTCGATTTTGCAAACTTGGATCGTTTCCTTTACAGCACGCGTTCATTTAAGGTGCAAACAACAAGGATTGATCTGTTTTCGCTTTTTTCCCTAGCTAGCACCAAAATCCAAACAATCCGAATAAAATGTGGAAAATCAATAGGAAAAAGTTCCAGCTTTTGAAGTTTAGAATTACCCCTAGAGTTTATCCTACGCTAGTTTGTAACTGTTAAGTGATTCTTACCTGCCCTTTGGAGAGTAATTCTTTGCTTTACTCTGTTTCCTTTGGTGTCCGTTGCTATGCACTCATATGAGCCAAATGCTGCTCTGTGACTAGTGTTCAGTTTGACATACAAAACCTTTCTTTTTACTACTACGCCCTGAGTCAGCCTTCGCCCTCCCTTGGTCAGGATTATGGTTACAGGAGGGACTCCACCTTTAAACGTACAAACCAATCTCACTTTGAATCTTCTATATGATTTAACTATCATTGGACTACTCTTGGACTTGTCGGCCGTTAGTGGTTCTGTAAGGAAGAAAAATTCCAATAATAACTTTAATGAAAACGCAATTTTGAACATTGAACATAAAACAGTACAACTTTGTTGCATCCGATATGACAACGTGGACGCGACAAGAAATTTTTGGTGTAAACCTAAAATTGACCTAAACCTTGCTCACGATTTTGGTGTATGACATGAAAGATTTCTTAAGATTTGAATAACGTTCTAAGCCCCTACGGAAATCGTCCCCACAGACAATGCAATGAGAGTCATAAATGGCTTTCAATGACAAGGGCAGGGCGAGCTACTTTAGACGCATGCGACAGTCGTAAAGAAAAGCCGTACCATCGCCATGGCCATTAAGTATCCTAGCTCTCTAGAAATTGTGTTGTTTCCTCCTGCATAGGGGGTGGGGGGGGGGGGGGGGGGTTACGTACCCTTTAAGCCGGTTTCTGCCCTGTATTTGTTGGCTCCCGCCTCTTTGCATTTTTTCGATCGTGAAATATTACGCAACGTTGCATAATTTTTCTCCCTTTCTCCCGCTTCCCGCCACCTTGGAAATCCTGCTTCCTGCCCCTTCTTCTCCCCCGTTCCGTACACCTTCGGCCCCCCTTTCTCCCGGTCTGCCGTCCCCTGTCCCCCTCCACTCCATAAACTCGTTGGTTTACCATATAATTTAAAAGGAGTTGACTCCATTTTCGTGTGATCAAACCGACACTGAAAGGGAAACCAAACATTCGGGACTCTCGTGATGACTTTTGCGGATGACGTCCTGACCATCGCCATGAAGATGTTACGGTAGGTGACGTCATGAGACGAGTTCTTCGCCACGGTTTTACAATTCCCGTATGTAGTTTTCACTACAATGTGTGTGAAATTCACGTGGTAAGGTCTACAGCTGTTGTCGAGGAGATGCATGTCAAAGTACTTTGGTTGTAACCATGGATACGTTGAGCGGTTAAGCGTTAATTGCATTTCATCACGTGTGCAAGTGGTCTTTTTGCCTTCAGTTGATATGTACGATGGGTCTATAAGGAAGTAAGAAATTAATGCAAGCTGACTCGCAAATAGTTTGCGTTACAGAATAACGGAGACGGACAAGAGGGCGTAAGGTATGATGGATTTTGAGCCTCGACTTATTGTCAGTAATAATATCAGGAGTCTCTATGGAGTGGGAGAGCATGATCACACGTCTGGGAAGCGTTGTTACGAAGTTCGCAGGCGCCAATTTCTATTAATTTGTCAACACAGAAGTTTTCCAAACTTTTAACTTGAAAGGTTTCTATGTGAAGGTACATTAGCTCGAGAGAGTGATGTTACATAGCCAAAAACAAACCTTTCGGAAAGGTCCGTCAAGATATAACTAAAACTAAGTTATAGAGATTGTTTACTGTGGCAGATCCCGTGGGAAGGGGGGGAAGGTCTAGAAGATCCGGTCACCCTCCTCTCCTACAAACCTGAATGAATAATAATGTTTCTTTGTTTTTTTTACCAGGGTGACCTCGTCAGCAAGGAAGTACTGTTATCAATAAGGGCCCTGGAAACTCAGAGCAAAAGACTATGCACTAAAAATTATGAAACGGTTAAAAAATAAAAGTACGAAGTACGAACTATACATACATTGCAATAATTAAAAAGCGTTAAAAATCTAAGCTGAATAAAACTGGAAAAAAGAACTAAAAACTATCAACCTCTAAAAGGCTAGTAGGACAGGGTCTTTAAAAATTACAATTACCGAAGTAAGCAAATACATTCAAACTACAAAAATAAAAAGAAAGAAAACAACGAAGACCCGCAGTCCGAGTCCAAATTTGCTACTGAACTGAGACATAATTCTCTGGCTTTCGAAGTATCAAGTGCAATTTCCGTTTGGACCCTGCCTATCGAAAATTCCCGCATCCGCCCCAGTTTTGTTTTGACCACTTTCCTCTTAACCTCTCTTTGTTCAATGGCATTTTCTCAGTAACAAAAAAAAACAAAAAATCTTGTTGACGAAGCTTGTTTGGTTTGGATACAGACATACTACCCCACTTGTTTTCTTCGGTTGACGGGTAGACGTCGACAGAACAAGACTGAAAACCTATGCCAGCATTTTTACATCTGAACTGCAAACATGGCCAATAATCCTGAATAATAACTACGTCTCGCCGAGAGAAACCAGAGGTAGCCCAAGCCCGAAATATGAGCTTTGGTACTGTTGCGTAACCTTCGAAATATAAGGATTTGTATGGGAAAAAACAATTGTTTCAAAAACCCAAAGGAGAAATAATTTTAAACAAAAACGGCTTACCTTACTGCAGTTGCAAGCTGCAGTTGTATGTTTCTTTGTTTCCTGTGTGGCCATTTAAGCCATAAATCCGCGGTCCATCCATTTTAGTGGAACCGGCCAGTAAGGTCCGTTTTTATTTAAAATTATTTCATATTTTGACGTTTTAGAAACAATTTTTTTTCTTCATACAAATCCTTATATTCGGGTATATTTCGAAGGTTACGCAACAGTACCAACGCTCATATTTTGAGCTTGGGCGACCTGCGGAGAAACAGCTACAAGGCCAACTGATTCACCGATTTTTTTTATCTCCATTTGGTGCGTGATTTTGTTGTTGTTTTCATCTTCAGCCACGCAGGTGTACGAACCATAGTCTTTGTTAAGTCCTTCAACAGTGATCTTTACTTTTTGTGTGCCATTTTCCTGGTTTGCGATTATTTTCTCTTTACGTACAATCACAACACGCACAGGAGGGGCGCCATATTTGAATGCACATCTCAACTCAACTGGTAGTCCATAATAAGTCGTGACTTCCTTTGGGCTTGAATGGAGTTTATCTAACTGTAGAGGTGCTATGTAGAAACAGTGTGATATTTTCCATTTAATAGATAAAGTAAGTAAAGGGGCTGTGTTACGGGGATTTTGCTCGCGTTTTAGCAAAAATTTGCTACAGTTTGTAAGTTATGATTAAATGCCTTCGCTGACACAAAATGCGACTGGAACACCAATAGGAAGATACTGTATCAAGTGAATTTTTGCAAGGAGTGCAAACCTTAATGAGTTTTTCAATGATTTTTACAAGATACATGCCCAGAACTTGAAAACGTTAGGCGAACGTTTTCAAGTTGTACGCCATTTCCATCCCGGCCATCCGTGGCCAAAGACATTTATTAAAGGGACACTGTCATCATTTTTTAGGACAACTTTGAAAAGCTAAAAGACGTATTCTAATCAGAGGAAACCCAAAAATACTGGTTGAGTTTGGTTTAAAACTTCTCTGCCAGTTCTCTGAAACTATAATTAAGTATGTTTGACAGTTGATCGCTGAGATGGAAATGGATTGCAACTTCAAAACATCAGGCCGATGTTTTAAAGTTTTTCCTTCGTTTCTTGGAAAAATCACCAGAAATTGACTATGGTTTGTCCTTCCTTTGAGAAAATAGTTTGATTCCTTCTCTTGACGTCCTAGGAGTATCCTTTGTACAAGAAAATGCACTTAATTTCAATTTCAGCACATTTTTCACCCCAAAACATAAAAGTCCCCGCTGAATTAGTATGGTGTTTGAACAAGAAATGGCGTGATTTTTAGGTTTTCGTTTATCTAAAATGTGACTATTGGCTTTTCACAGTTTTACAAACGCTAGCAAATCCCCGTGATACTGCCCCTTGAAAGCTGCTTTAACTTGGTTGAGGAAATATAACTTATTTATTATTATTTATTTATTTACTTATTAGTTTGTGTTTGTTAGGAGTGAATCCCTTAGCACCAGAAACAAAATAGGGTGTGCCTCATTCCTTGGTAGTAGTTACAACTCCATAGCATAGGATCGACAATGTAAGAACTCGCTGATCTGGAAAATTTTAAGTTGGTATCAGTGAAACTGCATGTCATAAGTCAAAACCTTACTGTATTTGCTTAGAATTTTGAGTGGGAACTAAACATACTATTTTAAAAAATTTCTTAATCCTTACCAACCTCGTTCCCAGGACTTTTTCCCTTCTTTTAATTCGGAAAAGGGAAAAAGTCCGGCCTGGGAACGAGGTTGAATCCTTACTTACCTGATACGAGAGCGATTCTCTTTTTGTCATAGGTACAACGAAAACCAACTTCTACATCCGGGATAAAAGACACCAGCTGGCTAACCCCAGTCTTTTCTTTCATCGTAAAAAAGTTAGAAAAGATCACGTGATCTTTAATGACTTCCATCTTGGTGCCACAGCCATAAAGCGGTGTCCGTATGGAGACATGCGTACTATTGACAAAGAAAGGTTTGCAGTATTTATAGTTGAGGTGCATCTCAAGTTTCGTTTGAATCCGTCGCCAGAAGTTTGGGTTAAGTTTAACGTCCAGCTGCATAAAGTTCTTGCCACACGTTATACGGCTCTTCACGAAATGATGTTCTGTCGAGAGAATAAAGTTTTATCAGATTTTGTATTTTAGGATTCTTTAATGCCCTTTACACAGCTCAATAAAAAGTCCATGTGTCGAGACTCAGGCTAGAGGCCTGCAACTTGTCCTCGGGTTGTGTTCTTGGAAGAGACAATACTTGCACAGCACATCCCTTCCAGGAATGTTAGGGCGAATTGTTGGGAAGCCAAACAAGTTCGCAGGGTCGGAAGGACGCGGACGCGTAGGTAAGAAAAATATGGTGCAAAATGGGGGAAGAAAGTAAGATTTATTCTAGTGCCTCAGGGAATGGTTAACTTGTTCTCTTCAATATAATGATATAAAAATCAAAACTGAATCCTAAGATTTGTTTAAGTCACATTAACTGACTCATTTGAGTTTGACGTTGCAAGGAGGTTTTTCAAAAAGAAATGTTTGAACTCAGCAAGCTTATGACATCTCGATGTTTTTCGATCACTGAATGTGTTCCCGCTGACAACCTCTTTCAGAAAAACTTCAATAAGATCACTTAACACTTGAAGCAAAAACTCTTAAGAGATTAAAAACAGCATGACAACATCCTCTTACAATGCTGGCAGCGAGTCGAGGTTAGGATATCTTGACCTTAGTATTGTGTTTCTGATTATGGAGGGAGAAGAACATCAAAATTCTTTTTAGTCGTAAGAGCGCAAAGACCAACAATAAGAAAACAATTTATTTTGAAACTACAACTCAATAGACAGAATAGACTGGACGAATTTCATCTCAATGATCCAACGTCTGGATCCGTCCTCCAGCAAACATAGGGACGTCAACATCCCGTGACAAACAGTTTTCTCTTATACTCTTAGTTTTGAAAAAAAGCCATCAGGTTAAACAAATATAACCTTAAATTGGATTTCCTTCTAGCTTGATGTGCCAGGTAATTTTGTTTCACAAAAAGAAGTTAATCAGTTTTTGTAAAATTATAAACTCTGTGTCTTCATAGGTGTATTTACCCGAAACAGCTTCAACTCTGGATTTTGAAATACCTGAAAATGCAATGATAGTAACAAACAGCGGGACTCCTGAAACAGTCATTAATCGATCACGAATGGAGGTCATTAGAATAATTTAAGAAATCACTTACTGAATCATCTATACAGCCAAGGTTAAACAATCAAGAGCTACTAAAACTGCCTTTGTCGATATTAGGATACTGATTAAAAAGATCCACTTTTTAATATCGAAAACAGTGGCAAGCATTTTTGTGGGGTGTTTCGTCTTTAAAAGATGTTGACACAAATTAATGACATGTGGGATGGAGGGGTAAGATGCCATGTGTAGGACAAATTTGAAAAGGAAGGCCAGTCAATTTGCTTCACGAGACGGGGAGGGTAAGTTAGATTGGAAAAGGTAGAGGGGAGAGGGAAGAGAAACCAGCTTATGTTCTTACGTAAGGCTGCCTCGCTAATGCAACATTTGCTGCCAAAAAGCGCAAAACTATTTAACAATTAGATTGTGAGCTCGAGATTTCTATCGCGTGTTAGTTGATGAGGCCGAAGGCCGAATCAACTATCACGCATGGAAATCGAGAGCGAATAATCTAATTGTTTTAGTATAAATCTACTAGACGTTCAAAACTTAACAGCAGACACTGCATGTTTTTATTGAAAAATGATATAAATAGGTCACACCGCGCGCGGAAAACACTCTACTCACTATCTACAACAGAATAGATAGTGAGTAGCGTAGCCAATCAGAGAACAGCATTAGTTATAGAACGCTAGTAGCTTTATACTAAAACAAGATATTATAAGGTCTTAAAAAAGGACAGTGACTTTGGATTTGCTATACAAGATAACCAGGGGATCCACAGGGGCCAAAGAAGTTGAAAACGTTACTACGTTATAAGTTATGCCCGATAGAAAAATTCTTTAAGACGAAAAATGGAAGAAAATCCGCGAAAACATACCTTTCAAATCTCCCAGAGAGAGCGTTCTACAAGTGAAGAGTACAAAAACACAAAGGAAAAATTTGTGGCAAAACATGTCTGGCTGATGCGATAACGTGCTTCTTTACTACAAATGTCCTTCCAAAAATCAACAATGTTTACATAAGTTTCAAAATTATCCCTACGAACAACATTCTTGATTTATATCCAACTATTTTGGACTAACAATAGTCCCGTATAAGATTTCCAGTTGACGAAAGATGAATTAAAATTGCGCATCTCAGGGTGACTTTAAAAAAAACATTCATAGGCTAAACTGCGTTAACAAATTAAAATGAATATATGAAATAATGAGATTAAACAGTTGGATAAATTTATGTGTATATATATACCAACTACTGAGACTGGGAATGAAATCCTCAAGTGTGACCTTTCGCATGAAAACTATAGTTAAGTATTTTTCCGCAGTGCAATAAAGTCTGTTGTGCAAGGTGGCATGACGGCGACGGCTAACGAGAACGTCACAAAACAAAAGCTTTAATTAGCAAAACAATGACTTTGCACGTGGGTATACTTTTTGGTACATTTCTTTGCCTTCCTATACTCAACTACAACGTGAAATGACCAAATTCAAAGTTTTGTCTAGAACATGAACACACGACTTAAAATTTTCGTCAGTTTCTCTTTGAACTGTAACGCCGTCCTTACAACTTCAGCTCCTAGATAGTTCGGCTACATTAGACAGATTAAACGAGTCTTAAGAAGTTTAAAAGATTGTAGAGTCAATTTAAAGCGACGTTTTTCTTCGCGTTGCCGTCGTGTTTGCGTAAGCTCCCCAATGAAGTAAGGTGATCCCATTCAATTGCATTGCACATCCTTTTTGCGCATAATATTTGCGTGATTAGCGAGCGAACATTCGAACTTGGTAGTTTTTCTATGAAAGCTGAGCTGTTCAGTGAAATAAATGATCGTTTTCCACTAACCGAGGACGAAAACCCCCATTTTTTTTATGCATACCGTATACAGTGTTTTGCGATTTTAAGAAGAGTAAAATATTCTGCTTTGCGATATTTTTTTTGAATGCCGAAAAAGAACACGTCTTTAAGTACAGTATGTGTGCACACAGCAAATTCTTTAATTTACTTCATAATCTTAATTCCTGTTCATCTAAAATAGTATACAATGCAAGGTAAGTGTTTATTTTGTTTAACTGCTCCAACATTTAAAAGCAAGCAATGACTTTTTTGGAAGAAATCAGTGTGGTTCTCATTTCTGATTACTAGGATTTCTCAGGAAAACCTTGCAAGTCGTATAGTTGCGAATAATGGGCATCCATTTCGTGGGAAAATGAGCGTGGTGACCCAGGTTCAGTGCATTTTTGAAATGCTCATAACATAATTACCAGTTGGGCGAAGTTTTGGAAATTTTAAATATTCATTGTATTTTGATGGAAAATCTAAAAAACGAGATAGTCTTGTCCATTGTTGGCGCCTGTCTGTCTCGAGAGACAATGGAGCCTTGCCCATAAATATAGATTAACTAATAAACGTGTTTCCAACTTTCAATTTTGCACCTTGCAGTGACTAATGGTGACTAATATGCTTTAAAAAGATGCAGTGACTAAAACCCGTTATAAAAATGCACGTGAATTTGACGTACCGCTGCTGATTTTCGCTAACGGCAAGGCAAGAGAAATCACCCCGGGGTACTCCACTGTATAAGCTATGTTGGTATGTGCGCCGAAGGATACAGTTTTTGAGCTGTTTAGGTCTGAAGATTGGTCATGGATTGTGCTGTTTTTATGTGAAAGTGGGTATGCTTTTGCCTCCTAGTCTGAAATTGGGCATGGTTTTCAAGGGAACCACGAAAGCGTAAAAAAATGTAAAGAGACAAAGAGACGTAACCAAAAATATCCTTTGATGTTATAAACTGCGATTACGTAACTACTCTAACTAATCAGGGGCGCGTTTCTCAAAAGTCCCAAAAAACTTCTCGGCCCCGAAAAGCCACTTCTAAAGATATGAACAACTCAATCTACAAAGCCGTTATTTTAACATATCTGTTAGATAAGAAATATTAAACGTCTAGCAAAGTTTCATGCTGAGAAACTTCTTTGTTTTCAAGATACAGTGTGAATTATCGTGCCCGAAATCGGCCCGAAAATTTTCGGGGCTTTCGCGAAATGCACGTCAGTACGGGCACGAACAACACACTGAACCAATCAGAACTCGGAGCAAATACAAGTAATTGGCGTCAAGCGCTGAAAAACGCGTGCCAGAAAGTCACAATTGGTTTCGGTTTCAGTTTTGACTGGTTGGGAAATTGGCGCGTAATTTTTAACCAATCAGGACCAGGTCTTAAAACGGGTCTGGAAAATGAAGTGTGTTTTTCTGAAATAAAGGCAGGGTATGACGAACCGGGCGGCAGCACACCCCAAAGCAAACATCGGAAGAGTGCCCCCTAAAGGAGAATCGCCTACATAATATCCTTAACAAATGTCAAGGTACAGGTAAAAGGTACGTACCGCTAAAATCCTCTGTGAAGTCCCTATAGCGTAGTTTCAGTTAAAGTGGTAGTTCGCTTAGGTATTGAGGTCATTTCATTTGTATGGTGGGGATCGAGGTTGTAGCCAGGAGTTTTGTTTTTCTTTGCCATATTGCTCGAGTGTAATTATTTAATTACATCTTTATGCCAAGTAAGAATGGTATTTTAGAATTACTATCATCTCGAGACACCCCACAAATGATCCCAACTGAATATCGTTAGGCTTGCAAAATTGCATCCCCAAAATTTTATTTTAGGCATCCTTTCACGCCTGAGTTTCCTGGTATTTGGGGTATGAGAGCCACATGTGCTTCCGATTACGGTTTACTGAGTAAATCAAATCAGGGCAACTACGAAACGATTTTCCGTTTCACACGAGAAGACAGAGCGTCATGCAAGGTGTTGTCCCTGCGACTTGTCCTTTGTAGTCCCACGCTGAAACATATATTGGCGCACGCAAATATTTTTCAGGAAAATTGTAGCTACAATATAGTTAACCCAATTAACAAACGAGAGTCGCAATTTTATATTCTTTATTTCACCATAAACATGGACAAGGAAACAGGTACAATAATGCAACTTTTTTACTATCTACTTGCGTGTGTGTCGCCTATGAAATTGGGGAAACTGCAACAAGTAGCAACAGGGGATATTGTGCTTACCAGGGACTACAGTTATCTGCCCTAGGGGCCCGTTTCTCGAAAGTCGCGATAACTCTTCGGGCCCGGAAAGCTGTTTTATGTGCGCGATGTTTGCATTTAAGACTCAAATTCTTAGTTGATAAAACAAGTCGGGCAGATCATGTACGCACTAAAAACTACGCCAACTTTCTATAGACTTTGATTTAAAAAAAATAGCTCCAGGCCCGAAAAGTTACCTGGATTTTCGAGAAACGGGCCCCTGGCGATTTCATTGACCTTTGTTTCGTGGTTGTTATTGGGCAGTGATAACCATGCGAAGACGAACGTCCTCAGAGTAGCTGCGGGCTAAAGACCAATCTAAAGAGCTGGAGAGGGTGGTACTGGGGACAGGTTTTTTTTTTTCCCTCCCTCAAAATTCCTTGATTACGTGCCCAACCTATATTTTAGAGGGGGATTTTATCCTTTCAACGCCCCGATGAAGAGAGTCTAAGTAAGGTCTTACTTGAGGATATTGGCCTATAGGTCGTGTAATGTCACCAAATGTGAAATAAAACCCTGAAAATAAAACATGCCTTAGGGTATAAAAGAAGTATAAGCCACTCACACAAAACCGGAAATCTTGAGAGATCTTCTTGACATTTTGCTTCATACAGTCTTTGCTACTTGTTTATATTACTAAGCTGTGAAACGAATTGCAACAGCTTGTAAACTGTTTTGTGGCAACTGAACGTAAAAAAACCTTTCCGTAATGTAAAACAAACGATTGTGCGTGATGGGCGTGCAAAGGATGCTTCCCACACAAATTGCGGCACCTCTGTTATGGAGTTTGAAGTTTTCAACATTGCACAACAAGTTATAAGTTACAATATCATTAGTGGCTGGTTTGGCACAAGTTACAATTCCCCTTCTTAAACTGATGCCTTGTGACCTTGATGGCTTAACGCCCAGCACATGACATTAGCGGGGTCCTTTAGCATATATATTGCTCCGGTTTTAGCTTGAATCTCTACAAAAGAGGAGATACTGATAATGAACGTAAATAAGATTTGCGGTGTGCTACACGATGACGTGATTTCACGTGATCGTGATAAAATAAATACCACTATGGAGCGGGGAAGGAGACAGGGCACGAACCCAGGAGAAATGGAGGCAACAATTCCGAGGAAAAGTCTATGGAGGCTACACAAAGAGGGAACAGGAGGAAAGGGGGCGGGACGTAGGAGGTGGGAAGCGACAGAGATAGGGAATATCTTTGCAGTATTTTGCACTCAGTAGAAAAGGAGCATAAGTGTTAGACATAGGCTACCAAAGAAAAGACAGGAAGAGAGTTTAAAAGGTACGAGAGGAGGGAAGTTTGGATTCCTGTTCCTCCGACGCAGTGAAACAACGTTAAATAGTCTTAAATGTAAGGGGTGAAAATAAACCTATCCTCTTTAACACTAGATGGGGCCCGACGGGGTCACCATTATTCTAATTGGAAACTATTAATAGAAGGTAAATTTACAGGAGGCTATTATCCGAATTGCCTGAATTATGACATAACTCTTAGCAGCCATTCAGTCCACACACTGTCGAATACATCGTCTTTAATTCTGTGCACGAAGGGGGTTTGATTGGAAAGGAAATTTCTTTCGCGCGAATAATACCACCTGGGCCCGGCCGGTTTTTAAACTGAAACACCCCCTCACTCTGTGTTCATTCACCATGGCATGTGCCCCATGTTTTGTCCACGCTTTTCCAGATGAAGGCTTATCAGTTCAGCCGATATTTTGGGAAATATCGTATTTTCTCGATTAAACACAGGGCCCCGAATAAACGCCGGGCACAAAAGAGGGAATTGTAAATAAGCCCATCAGACGTCTTAAAAATTGGCGGTCCCAAATAAACTACTGATTCAAAGAAACGCCGGGTCCACCATGCCAAGTTTGAAATAAATGCCGGGGGCGTTTAATTGAGAAAATACGGTACAAAAACACAATATACCTTGAATCAGCTTTGCAGTGATCATTGGCCTTTTTTGTATAATTTCTTAGTGAACTTGACTAGATCCCTTCCTCTGAGATCCAAAGTTCAAGCCAACAGGATCTTTGTTTGTGGTTTTCTGCTGTTCATCAGGCCTTTCGTCGATCCTTACTGACGGGCGGTGTGGAAGACGAGGATGATTTTGACCCCGTGCACGCAACATCATCGTCATCATGATCATGAACGCCTGCTAGATATAACCATAACTTGGGGGTAATTGTGGGCTACGTGAGCTGTAAGAGATCTCCAGTCACGTTCACAATGATCATTAAATGACACGACTAAGCATTTGGCCCGGCCATTTGGCG
Source organism: Siderastrea siderea (assembly GCA_964030785.1). Lineage (NCBI taxonomy): Eukaryota > Metazoa > Cnidaria > Anthozoa > Scleractinia > Rhizangiidae > Siderastrea > Siderastrea siderea. Next base: position 53,889,216 of record OZ034969.1, on the reverse strand, counting down.
CCTACTGGAATGTCACATGGGCACTATCTATCATCCGTGCACTGAAATTTGCTTCCGTGAATTGGCGTTGTTCCTTGGTTCACACCCACTCAACCCACCTTTCAGCTCCACTCAGACCCTGCTCTTTTTAGTACTGTACGATTTGGATTATTCTTTCTAAACTCTTAGTTCACGCCCACTCATCTCACTTTTAGCTCGGATCTTCCCCGGGTCTTTTTCGTACGATTCGGATTATTCAGTCTACTCTAACTAAATTTGGATTAACTTTTCTGTTGGGTAAACTGTACAGTTGTGAAAGATTCCGAAAACTGTCCAAGGAAGTGCTTGGATTATTAGCCAGCAACCTCAGTTTCAGTTGTAAGCATAACTTGAAATTGCTGATCACACGATAAACAACTGGGAGGACATCCGGTATCCAGTTCAAATATTCATTTTGTCATGTCTGCCACTTTAACGAGTCAAGATTCTGTTTGCAGGTCTAATGGAATTAGCAATAAATTTCTCTTTTCCAACTGAAATTTTTTTTATCTGTAAATATGAAGTCAGTTTCCAGATTTAACATCGATAGCTTAGACAGGTTTCCCCCTCTCATCCCCTCCCTGATCATGCAAATTTGGACCTAGTCCAAGCTCACTGGCACTCCTGTTGACTTTGTAAACACAATATAATCAGCGCTAATCGATCACTTTGGAATTAGTCAAATATTAGTTACGGTGCAGGAACATTTATAATAAGCCACCACAATTCGCGTTTCAGAAGTGAATTTTCATTCGACGAAGTAAAGACTGAAGTACTAGTTGCTTCTATCCGCAGAAATGGGAATGGGAAGCGAGGATAAAATTCCCTTCCCCCTTCGTTGCCTTTATATCAGTGTTATTGTTTCAGGATTGGAAGCGGGACTTGTCACCGGCAGACGGGATCATGATTTCGCTGTAATGGATCAGATAGAAAGGATTAACAAGAATACTGGTAGGTGATTCAAATGTAACTTTTGACGTTATGGCGAGAAATTAATAATTACGATTTATGTTATCATGTGTTGTTACATAACGGCCGTAATTATTACGGTATATACCATATGCCTTGATTTTGTTACAAACAACGTAATCACTGTTGTAATTACTGTTAATTAAAGGCATCGATCTGGGGTCGACTAGTTTGTCTTTCTGAAGAGGTAAAAACTTTCTACGTGCCAGCAAATAGAATGAAAGAGACGTGCTTTAACACCTAACGTGTAGAGCATGAAGGTGGGATGGCGCTCTCTAGACCCACTCCTGAAGCTTGTTGACCGCCGATATTTTGCAACTCCCGTAAATGGCTTTAAAAAACCTGTCGTCGATAATTCTGAAAATATAACCATTTTCGGGCCTCTAAAAATAATGCTAGCTAGGTAGGGAAAAGGCAAGTACGTAGGTTTGGTCAAAAGCTGTTATTTCAGTCAAGGAAGAGAGGGAAGTTTAAACAATATGTACAGGAAATCGCCCCCAAAGGAACTCTCTCTACCTCTTTCTCGTAACTTTATCACGATCATACTACATTTGAACCCGACGAAAATACCCTGTGGAATTTTGAGCTGTCTTTTGCTGCTCAATCCCTACCTCTAATCCAGATCCAAACGTGTTAGTCTTCTAACCCTATCCAAGACATAAATCCTAAATTGTCCTTCCTCTTCAAGCCAAATTACCAAAATACATACCCTATTTCAAACCAGTTTAGCCTTTTTGGCCATTAGGGCTTTCCTAGAGGAGCACTGCCGCGCATCCGCCCTCCCCTGACATAAGTGAAAAACTGCGATTACCTGTTTAAAACATTAAAACATATTTTAATGGTTTATATTCGATTTCTAAAATTTCCAAGGTGACATTGCATTCATTTTTTAACGCTCTCGATATATACATTTCCGATACGTGCTGGTACATGGTTTGGAGGACTCTCAAAGGTTTTCGCAATATTAAAATTACTTCAGGAGACAGCAAAACACTTTGTTTGACGCCATCTTGAGGGTTTTAGGGAAAGGATTCATCAAAATCCATTAAATCTTTTCAACATGTGGTATTTTTTGTTATACAGTACTTGACCCACAGAGGTCCACAGCAACCTAGAGTGGTAACATTCTTGGCATGACTTGCCTTTTTCTCCAGACCCAGTCACAGGGAAGGCTTCTGCGTAAATTATTTCATTGGATGACAGTCTTAATTCAAATTAATGATATTAGAAATATTTTATTATCACCACACAGCCGTTTAATGAAGCAAATGAAATTCGAGATCAACCACGTCTAGGACAGTCTATCATTATTTTCCCTTCACTAGTATTTCTTGAAAACCTTTGGTTACGATTCGATTCCATTCTGAGCAGGACTTTTATGTCCTGGTGTTGATTTACCACTGTACTTTAAAAAAAGGTCAAAATTATACATTGGGTGCAGGATAAATTAAGGAACTTTTTATGCAGATCTAGGGCATCTCTAAGGTGAACGTTCTTGACACCACTAAAGGAGAAAATCAAGGCTTGTATCACGACATAACTTTGTAGAGAAAGACTGCTAGTTGACATCTCTCTCTCTTTCTTATGTTGGTTGGATCTCCGGGAATACGTGCGGCGAGGGGTCAGGTGGATTATTTTGCGCAAAAGCATGGATCTAAAACGTTTAAACATTCAGTACTAAAAAAGAATCAAAGTCACGTCACACACCAAATCAATGTCCTAACCTGTCTTTTATCGGGCCATGTTGGTCCTTCGCCCATCAGTTTACGGTGGATTTCTAAGGCAAATCATTTAAGTAACATATACGTTCATTAAAGTAACATATACGTTAAGTAACATATACGTTCATATACACATCCAGAAATTTCCAGCCCAGGAAACCGTTGATGTGATTGAGTGGGTGAGAGAGAGAATGTGCCACTGTTTTCGAGTTTTAAAGTATTTTGACTTACAGGACCTTAGTGTTGCACGAGTTTCAATCTTGATAGACCGCAAAAGCTTTTAATTCTGGTAAGTCGTGCATACTTTCTCCGAGCTTCTAATATGACACAATAACTTGACCAGTGCTTATCTTTGGATTGTTTAGCACAATAGGTAATCTTACCGTCATGATGTCAGAAATTATTTTTTGCACAGAAACTGTCTCGGGAGTTATGTACCAGTCAATTCCAAAACCGCCCATCTCCCCCCCCCCACCCGGGCATACCCCGGGCATACCCCGGGCATTTGACTTGAGTTTAGCTCCTTACAGTGGGGAATTTGACCCAAAATGAGGCTCGCCCTGTCTGGCATTTGACTTTCGTGTCAAAGCGTCGGTCAGCAATCGGAAACAAAAGGATTTCGCAATTCTTTCATTCAGCACGTGCGCCGCGTTCAAGGGTAATTGCTCTTGTCGATTCCACGTGGGTTTTTTCTGTTGTTTAACTGAAGAACGGGTGCAGATGTGGTAGGAGCAAGAGGGGTTGAAAAGGCAAAAGCGACTCGGCAAAGAAAAAAGCAAGAGAAAAAAAATGACATGATGTCTGTATAGGGCGAACTTTGTTGACGGCATCAGGAAATACGAGAAATGATCAATCACTGTATTTTAATATATACATAGATATATAGAGTTTATTATATTCGCAGTTTTGTTGGAGCATTTGAGAGCCTTTGAAAAAGCCCGTTAAATGTGGGCTTTCTTAAAAGAACATTTTTATTGAAATTAAGAAACGTCCGTAAGATAGCTTTGAGAGACTTTGGATATTTCAGTTGTGTTTTACAGCAGATCATTGTTTTATTATTAAAATTGCAGTTGACACAAATCTTAATCCAAACAGTAGCCAACTGTTTATTATAGAATATTTACATTGAATAAACGGTTTGACACATGGTAAAAATAGTTGCTTCAATTTACCTGGAGGGTGGGGGATTTGACGCTCTTTGAAGCTCTAACCGGTAGGGCATTTGACCGTCTAAACTGCCGACATAGCGGGGAATTTGACCAAAATTTTTCAAAAAAGTCAAATGCCCGGAGGTTTGCCCGGGGGGGGGGGGGATGGGCAGTTTTGGAATTGACTAGTACATTAAGAATCAGCAGTCTTTCAACCTCATGTTTAACACACCAACTGCTCAACTATGGTGTTCTCCCTTACCCTAAATAATTATATTTGCTTTATCCTTCGGTTAGATCCAAATTCTGAAGATGTCGCTATTATTGAAAGCGACATTCGTCTCCCTCCTGCCGAGTCCGCTGCAGCCAGCGGCGAATTCTCCAATGCCCTCCGTTTCAGGTCGAGGATATGGCCTGGAGGAGTGGTACCATATGTGCTAGATGACAGTATAGGTATGTACACCGTCTTACACTTCGAGATCTCATTAACTTGCTCACTTGCTAACCGTGTGGTATAGGCGGATCCTTGCTGACGTCATTGTTTACATCTTGAAAATTAAATTCATCCGATAAAAAATAAAGATTATAACTAGAAAGAGCATTAGCATTTAGTTAACATGCGAAGTTGGAAAGAAAAAGGATGGAAACCGGTTTCAAATGATGCTTTCAAAATTTACAACATTTACAGACGTTTGTATGACTGGTCTGTAAATTTGACCTTCTTCAAAAAGGAATATCTCCAATTTTCAACATTCTCCTCTCATATTTGCTATTTTCACTAATTGTACCAGTTTCTTTCAATTTTTCGTGTTTTCATTTGCCAAGCTAACAATAAAATTTTCGATAATTTATGATAATGCTTAGATCAAAGACTGCCGACATAAACAAGGATCCGCCTATGCAACTTTGCTCTAACCCAATTAAGTGTGTAAGCCTGCGGCTACGATTGTCGCAGGGTTTTAAAGTATGCTTCAAAATCATACGAAATTTTTCTCGTGGTACACACACTTGTAAGCGAGTTGAACTTTGATCTACACGAAACAATTTGCGACGTCGGCTTTCAGTAAGCATATCGCATGCGACCGTAAAGTTGTACCGTCTAAATAGTCCCTCAATTAATGATGCCTACAATTTGAAGAAACAGTAGACCCTGATTAATCCCCAGTCGTCTTCATGTCGCCCGACGAGCGCGGCACGGGAGCGCGACCACCCCTTGCTATCACACCTCGCGCTCCCGTTCCGTGCGCGTCGCTTTACATGAAAACGACGGAGGACGAGTCAGCAGTAGTCCAGTCTCGACCTCTCGTTTTCTCGGACAATTCAGTTTCGTTTCCCTTGCATGTTTTTGAGAGTGGGACTCTACCATGTTGTTAAAAATTCCATGACAAGGCTCTTACTTTCTCGTTGTCATCTCTTCTTCAGTAAACCGTACAAGTCACCTGGAGGCGTTGCGTAAGGGGATGGAAATATGGGAAAACAATACCTGCGTCAAGTTTGTGAAGCGGACAAATGAGCTTCGGTATGCGCGCATTTTCTATGGTTCTAAAGGGTAAGATCGCTTTCCATCGTTTTTGTGATTACTGAAGTCAACATCGCATTCAATGACATAGAACATGAACTTTATTTAAACTTTGTAATCTTATAAAAAGCTTCATTTAAACACAAACAAAAAAGAAGTACAAAAAAATTGAACACTGTTTTACTACACTGCTGTGTGGAGGTCAAATAGAAAAATATGCAGTTGAGCAGCTGTCGAACGACTTTTGCTTTCCCTCGCGAGCTCGAGACTGCGGGAGTCTGCTGTACATTAATTATACTGTATGACAAACATAAACGGACTAACTGCTAAAGGCAGTTACCACTGCTTGCAAGAAATGCACTATAAGTCCGTCATCCCTTATTCCTTTTTTGCTTGCTTTTTTTTCTTATCTTTTCTTTGAAACTGTTTTGTTTCGGTTTTTGTGACTCTTCCCGTGTTATAATTTAGCACCCGATATGTACCGTTACTTAGAGTTCTATATGGTTCGCACCTGATTGTTTGCCACTGTTTGACCGATTTTCAGATGTAATTCCAATATTGGCGCGCTATGGACCAGACCCTCACAACTGTCTCTTGGGCTTAGATGCAATCTGGTTTCCATAGCAACACATGAGCTAGGCCATCTCCTCGGCTTTGCGCATGAGCAGAATAGGCCTGACAGGGATCAATATATCAACATTTTATGGGAGAATGTTGATCCAGGTATATTTAACGTGTCAGAACTGTTGATTTGGAGCAAGATTAATGTAAACGTTAGCTTGCGTACGTTTATAAATAAGATGCGAAGCACTAAGGAAATGATTGCGATAGTGCCAACATTTGATCCAGAAATGCTGCATGAAGAGCCACGTCTTGGATATGCCACTGACAATTTTTTTTTGTAGGGAAGAATTTTTTCTTTTAGTTTTTCTCGGATTTAGTTACTTTCTTTACTGTCATGGCGTATTCATTATTTATTTATTTATTTATTTCCCTATATTTGACAGCTCATCATAAGATCTTCATAAAACAGAACCATTGGATCTTTCACACTTTCGGTACCCCGTACGACTACAATTCCATAATGCATTACGGGCGCTACCATTTCTCCAAAAATGGTGAACCAACCATGGTATCACGTGATCCCAAAATCAAGTGGTTCGGGAGCAGGTACCCAAGCAAGTTGGACATAAAAGAGGTTTGTCTTGTTCTGCTATGCCACTCCGAATGACTGTACTCATCTCGTCCAAAAAAAAGTAACCCACGCAAGGAGAATTTTTGCCTCATAATATCGATTTGTATTGCTGGTTTGCACGTGACGTCATAAAATTCTAAAATCAAAACTCGCTAGGCCTGCTTAATTTTTATCGTCACCAGGTATAGGAACACCTAAAAATGTATCTTTTCACGGGTTTCCAGCTCGGTATCATCCTTTGTGTTTAAAATAAAGCATACTGAATTTTCGAAATTGCCGCCCAGTAGGTGATATCAAGATGGCGCCGTGACAAAGCTGTCTGTCTCGTTTGAAAAAAGGTCGTTTCTTATGATTTTTGGCAGTTTAAACAGTTCAAGTATTAGGAGAGGTGTTTATGTGTTTGTATACTAGCTCACGAGCAAAAAGTAATCGCTCTCATAGCAAAAGTGAGTTCCAGATTTTTTCATTGATTTCAGACCGCCAAGTTGGTGTCCCTCGGAAGGACATCAATATGGCGTCTGTATACTGAGCTCTATAAATTTGCGTGGAACGTTTCGGCAAATAACTCAAGAATGGTGTACTGCACAGACCTGAGACTTGGAGAAGTTGTTTATTTATTAATCTTTTGTAACATTTGAAATTCTTAGCTTCTGTTATTGAACGGTTTCGACTGATTTAGTTTTTGATGGCGTGAGAGTGAAAACCGGCAATAAAGTCGTTATTCAAGAAAGCTGGTTTCACCACGCATTACAACCCCGCAAATACGAACTTACTGGGTGAAGAACCTGTAGATGAAGAACCTGTTGAAACCTAAAATGAACCAGTTTTTTTTTAGAAAAATAAAGGACATGTTGTGGGTGTAAATAAATCAGAGAACCCAGAGCATGGTCTGTGCTTGTTTAGAATGTAGTCCAAGAGAGGATGAAGCAAGAGAGCGAATCCCCTTGCCCCATGATAATGATCCTGCGAAGGTTATTTATATTTATTGTTCCCATGTCAGCAATCTAAAATTACATGACGTCATTTCAACTGAGTAATGAGGTGTCGTCCTTAAAATAACCGCGCAGTATAACACAGAACCAAAAATAGATTTCAAATAATTTTCATCGGAAGAGGCCAATGTATGGGGCATTCGCTCTCTCCCTTCATCCTCTCTTGTGCAATCATAATAGGCATGTAGCATGGGACCATACCCATATTGAGTCTGTTTTCTGACAACTGCAACAAGCACTTGTCGTTTAAAAATAAGAAATTATTTCAGAGCCTAATATAACCTAATTTCCAATTTATTAGTAGAAACCACATAAGTAAGAATCTTTGTGTGGGTCTTAACTGTATTCAAATGAATTTCTTTTTCCTCTTATTCTTCTTCTTCTTCTTTTTAGATGAACCTCCTGTACTCGTGCCCAGGTATGATCCACTGGAAACTTTGAAATCTTTTTTGTTTTTTTTTTTAAGAAGAACGAAATTTGTAACCTTGTCCAAGAGCTGTAGCAAAGGGTCTAGATGTGGCGGCAAGAGTTGCGTTTGGCCCTTGTTTAATTCAAGGATGACGCACCAAAATATGCTCATATTTTATGCCATCCATACATTCATCTTTAAGGCCGCGGGTGACAAGCTGCTCATGAATAAATTTATAAGGCAAAATTTTGGTGGAGGTCGTACGTTAAAAAACGTTAGATTTTGATCGTTTAGGAGCCGATTTCGTTGAAACTTAATATAGGGCTTGAGGAATGTTGGAAGTGCAATAAGATTGTTTTTTCTTTGATAAATTGCGTTTCTTTGCGATGCTTTGAGCTTCCAAAATTAAGATTTGGTAAAACGCGACTCCGTGTCCAAGTTTTCTCCTCGTGGAGAAGACAACGCCTCTTGATTTTGCTACTAATTGATCATTTAAAACCTCTACGTGTCACATCAGAAGCCGATTTTGTGATTTCAAGTTCCACTGATAGTTATAAGCCTTTAAATTAGTAAAATCGTCCTTGTTTAAATTTGAAGACTTAAAACTTCTGTTAAAAAGCCTGTTTTAAGAAAGTGCTTCTGTTATGACAACCTACAACACACCTATTTTACCTGTCTGCTGTGTCAGTTCAGGAAATTTTATATCCGCGCTGTATTCTTGGACACAAAATTGGTGGTTTTAGGGCTTCCGAACGCTTATCGAAGAAACGCGATTGTCACCAAGAATATTTTATTATGCAAATTATGGATATAAAAATTAAGAAGCTATTGTTAACACTCCAGAAACAAACAATAGGTTGCATGCAATCTAAAAAAATGTGGGTTTTCCGTCGAAAATAAACGAAAGAAAAAAGCATTGGTGCTGAACCAATTAATATTTATACGACACATAAAATAGAACGAGAATTTTACTATCGAAATTTCCAAAGCGGATTTTTTCCGCTTAAACGTAGAATTAAACACTAATTAAAACCAAAAAGAATGACGAAATCGAATTTTTTTATTTTCCAATATGTGGAGCAGTGTATATATACACAGAAAAAACTTCACGGAGTTCCAATTACGAAAGACCCAGATGTTGATAAATATTGGACACAAAATTGGGGATGTTGATTAATATTCGAGATAGAGATAGAAACAGTATTTTATTTTCGTTTTGTTTTGCTGGAAAAATTCTAAAAAGTTGCAACTAACGTTTAATTAACACATAAGAATAAAAAGAACGGTACAGATACAACAAGCGAGCGCTCAACGCATTTATTATTATTGTTAATATGAAACTTTTTATTTAACAATACTTACAATGCACAATATTTCCTGCCACACAATTAAATACATGAGCAATCATTGATGCATAAACCAAAGATTTTATACTGCAGAGCTTACTCATGAATATTTCGCGCAATATCGCTATCATTCGTCGCACTTCGTGCAGACGCTTTAAATAAATGAATACTAATGATCTAGTCTCTCATCCGCGGCCTTAAGCCACGAGGCGATTTTACACGTTCGTCGCGGCGAATTTAATCACCAGCGAAAATTGTCAGGCGTACCTACTGTAGTAACGGCGATTTCTACCAACGATTTTGATCGCCACGACGAGCGATCGAAATCGCTGATATCTGACTTGCATGATATGGCGATTAAATTCGCCGGCGGCGCTGCAAAAATCGCCGGCAATCGCCCAGTGTTTTGCTCCAGGAAAAGTCGTCAGCGATCGTTGACGATCTACTTCCAGCGATGGGCGTATAAAAAGGCTTCGTGTGTCGTTGGCTTTAAATAAGAGAAAGTTTCTAGAGTGGCACTTTGAAACTTTTACGAATTTTATTTTAGTTAAATACCGTGTTGACACTTAACCCCTTCACTCCCAGCGTCGGCAGTTATGCAGACAATTTAGGTGGTTCTAACTTTTAAGTCTGGGATAACATCCTATGATGTGACCATTCAAATAAAACCTCTTCAGCATGCAGTACTTTCACATGGTCCAATTGATAGTAAGGTATTTACGAAATGAAATTGGGAGTAAGAGGGTTAATGGATTTGTTGGTTTTTTTTGCAGAATTTCCAGTTTTTCCACATCACTTCTCCATTCGCACAACCTCTCCTCCATTCCTCCACTGCATCGCAATCAATCAGCCACGTGATAGAGATTGGGGATCCAAATACCTGTGCTACAAGCCCGCTTTGAAAAAGCTCAATATGACGTGGTTACCTAAAGGGAAAGTCATTGGCCAAGATTGTGTAAATACCGCCATGCCTTATGAGCCGAGCGCCAGGCTCTGGGCTAACAGTTTTCTTTGCATTTCACGTGACAGCTTACTGAAATTAAGTTGGTCACTATCCGGGCCACTGAATGGGCAAGAATGTTTGCTAGTAAGAGAACCAACACGCGGTTATGGAAAAGGGTATTTCCTCTGTGGAAGGACAAAGTACAAAAAGATAGGTAAGGACAACAGCTTTTGTCGTACTGTGCACTCTCGTGGTCAAAGTGTTTTTAAGTTATACGAAGGAATGCAAACAATGCTTACTAGCAAAAAATTGAAGCATTTGGGAAAAACCTAATTTATCCTTAATCACAAACTCCAGAAGTCGTGGTCCAGCAATAATATACAGATTTAGCCAAGCCTAAAAGCGGAGCTCCACATCTCTTGTTCATCCTTATTGGCCCGTAAATACAGTAAATTTTAGTTGTGCAGTTATTCCCCAAGGGGTGAAAAACAGCATGGGAAAACATACAGACCGCTGAGGAAACTTTGAGTTGGCTTATTTTTCTTCAAAGAGAAGACTTCAGCACGACTTTCACCGACAGCTCTTCTTGTAGCATTCTTTCGAAAGCTAGCTTATTACGTTCAAGAAGAGTGCTCCCGGTAGCGACTCGAGAGACTTTTCCAAGCAAATACACATTTCTCACTGATTCCAATGCATCCCTCTGGCTGTTTATTAACATTTCTCGAAATCTATTTTGCTAAAATAAATAATATTTTCCCGACATCAAACCGTTTACTGACAAAAATTACCCAAAAAATGTTTTCAGGAACTTTCAAGCATACTTATAATTATCAAGAGAAAACGGCACAAGTTTTTCAACCGCGAATTACTTATTAATCGGGCGCTTTCAAGAATACGCCCTGATCTAATTTTCGGAAGCTTTTAGAGTCTCATTTTGGACAAAATAGACTTAAACCGAAAAATGCTTTTCTTATAGTTACTTAAGGTGACTCGATCGAAATAAATGACGCGCTCTATGCCTCTCTAAAAACTCTAATAACATCGTCATTTCTTACTCGATTGCCTTGAAACTTTCGCATTTTACACACAATTTATCGACCAATAATACGTATGTCAACACGTAGATGTACTGTTAATTTTGCGTGATTTTGCTTTTATTGAACACTACTTTTTTTTTTTTATAAAATTGCTATTCTAACAAAACTGAGCGGTACGATTTGATTTAAACTTCTAGAATCAGCTTATAATAACATCTTACCTTGACTCTTCAAGTTTCCACAAAATCGTACGTACAGAAATCCCGGCACAATTTGAACGTCAAAATAGCAACCCCAGACGGACTTCAAAGTTTCGACCGCTCCAGCGCTTTCTAAATTTGACTGAAAAGCGTAATAACCTCCAGATAAAGTAAGTTCAATGTATCGTTATAGTAAGTTCCGAACTGCATTTGGCTATCCGCAACAATGAAAAAGTTTGGGCGGCTATTATAAACTCACTTTCTGCACCAAAATATAAGGAAGTCGCGAAATTCACGTTTTTCTGAATTATATGAAAACTAACCGGATGAATTGAATAAAACTACCGGAACATGAAACTGAATCTTTTTTTACACATACTTTGCGTACTTTGCTGGGGCGGTCTTGGTTTGGACAGTATATTTTTTGAAAGTGATGCACTATCGAAACTCTGTTCTGTATACGGCTTTGTTGTTGTCTGAATTCCACAGTAGCGCTATGCAAATTTCCTTGCATTTGATGAAAATTTAAGGAAGTAAAACGTTGGCTGGGGGCGTGCATTGACGATGTTTGGTCGGTACATGCTTTCGTGGGTTTACGTGTCTATAATGTCATATCAGGTGAAGGTTAAAATCGTCCTTTTGAGATATGCAAAAAAGTGTGTCGCCTGATATTAACATAGGATGTCATAAGATAATAATTGTTCCTTTATTTTCAATTACCATGATCATGAAATTATAGAACAGATACGTAAAACCACCAAAGTTCGGGAATCGAACCCATGACCTCTGCGATGCCTGTGCACCGGTATCGCAGAGGTCATGCCTCGTTTCGGAAAGCTTCGTTTTCCGATAATGTCGCCCTTCGGGCGACCAGTGTCGGCCTTTCGTCTTGTGGATAGAATTTCACCAGTCGCGTAACTAGATAGCATGACGCTTTGTTCAGTCACGTTCATTGTTTCGAATAACTAGACCGATTTGCGCGATGAATTTAACCAGCATTCGTTCAAATATGACTCCTCTACGCCCTGTGTATACATGATAAAATTTTTTTCTCAGTAAAACGTTTTCTCCTTAAGTCCTCACTTGTGACGTCATTACGAGTGTAGTGTGGTTTAAGTTCTAGTGTTTGATCACATAAAGTGTGGCATTCAAACGAAAGCTAGTGAGTTTCCATTAGGTGGCATTGTTTTGTTTGTTTGTTTGTTTGTCTGTCTGTTTGATTGTTTTTTTTTTAATCTTTGCCAACTTGAAAACTGGAGACCTTGGTGACCTCCGACTTTTCTAACACTTGACTGTCTTACATTAGATGGCGGCTGGTCCAAATGGTCGTTATGGCGCCCTTGTACCCAGCAGTGTGGAGGAGGTTTTAGAATTCGGGTGCGATCATGTGACTCGCCAGCGCCCAAGTATGGCGGAGCCCAGTGCAGAGGAAGCTATTACGAAACTACTTCGTGTAACACCCAACGGTGTCCTGGTAAGCTAATATTTTTGTTGGATATTATGTTTGTGGAGAGGTGGTAGTAATACTCTTTCTTTAACACCCTCGTACCCAGAGTCCTCAGGCTTCTTAGTCAGCGATTGGTCGCCGGTTTCTCTGGGCACGAGATTGCATATGAGGATGAAAAAGCAACCTCGTCCTCAGGGCCTTCTCCTCGTTCAAAATAGCGGTCGGAGAAACCCCTGGCCAAGGCTGCCAAAGTGGCTCAAAAAGTTCGTTAGAATTTCGTCACGCAAAGACGATGAAATGTCTTCGTTTTGTTTGAATAACGGTTTTCAATTGCAGGAAAAAAACAGGGCTGCCAGACGCTGGGAACAACCTCCGAAAAAGCCATTTCATCATGTGTCACGTGACAGAATGCTCCACGATTCGTGGAGTATTTCAGCAGCCTTAGCTAGGGGTTTCTTGGCCGCCATTTTGAACGAGGAGAAGGCCCTGGGGATGAGGTTGGGCGCAAAAGCAAACTGGGCTATCCAAAACATAATACCTTAAGGTTTCTCATTTTCTTAAAGCTGACCCCTACCAAGGAACGGGATACATTGTCCATTTTTGAATAATTTTCTTCTTCTTAGCCCCACATATATGTCACAACCAGAACCCATACATAATCCCCTGCTTTGCCCGAGATGTCAGTGTTTCAATCTCTTTAGGTTGACGAGTTCACTTTATAGTGATTTCAGTTGTCATTTTATTTAAGAAGAGTTGTTATTTAATTCAAGAGTAATACACTAGTTGTAAAACTCCGATCGTGTGGACTTCCTGTCCCTACCTATGCTACTTAAGTTTATTGAAGTTGCACCAGAACACCGCGACTTCCACTTCAGTAATAGATCTTATTTTCTACAGGGAAAATTAAAGTTCTAAAGTAAAGGTTATCCTTGCTTTTCTTCGCAGAGTTTCCTTCATGGCCATACGATTTCAAGTTTATGTTCATAAACTTCTTCCCGAAGCGAAAGCAGTGCATCCCCATATACGAAAGGGCCCAGTATGCTGACTGGGCTCGGGCGAAGCTCTGCTGGCCGAATACGAAGAGATTCGTTGATATTCGATGGTCTGACCGCGGGCGACTACCGGGCATGCGGTGCACAAGAATCACAGAGCGCAGCGGGCGATACCAAAGCAGTGGCTGGTATAACAATTACCTGTGTGTCAAGCCGGGTGTACCTTACGTGTGAGTATACTCGCGGAAAGGACAAGGGGGAAGAGGGGTGAGGCCGGGGCTCGAATGTGAGTCGGTACACTCGAGGAAGAGGAAGAGGCGATGGCTCTTCCTTTAAGGTCACCCTCGAACGAGCTGCCATTTTGAGGTAACAGTAAAAGTGGGCTCCTTGGACGTTTAGTAGACGATAAGTCAAGGAATAGGCGAACAGTCATGAGCGAACGGCCAACGATATTGAGGCGTTGACTGTCGCTTATACGATCTCAGAGACGTCGAAAGTTTAGAGAAGTTCAACAGAGTATCCGACAGTAGCTAAAAGATAGACCATTGCCGCCCAGTAATTAGTTTGTTCTCTTTTATTTTCAGCTTTAGATGGTCAACAAATGGGCCTATCAAAGGCTTTGAGTGTTTGCGATGGCAAAATAATGCGTTTGCTAGACGAAACCTTTGGCAGAATAACTATCTCTGTGCTAGAGAGTATCCTAGACCAACACGTTGTAAGTTTATTTTCACTATATCGATATTCGTTTCCTGCAACACAAGGGTGTTTCTTCGCCGTAAATTTGGGAGCATCGACGCAATTTCCATCCTGGACGACGTCTGGCCTCACACCTTAAACTTGCTTTGCACGGTAGGACCTGCCGGGGCCGAAAACCTGTGTTTATAGCTAGTAGGGTCAAAGAGGCACAAACATCCACATATAAAGAACCAAGATTTTTTCAAGTTAGCCTAAAAAGATTCTTATATATTTGGTGTCTACTGAAAATATAGGCTATTTAATGTTCTTAAATAGGTTCTTATTTTGGCTTAAGAGAATAAAAAGATGCTAACTACTGTCCAACAACTAGCCTATATGAGTGTGGTCCCTTCTTTATTTATAAGAAAGATAAGGGATTGTCACTTTGAATTAAACTGGTTGATAGTATCCTTTGTTATATTTGAGGGTTACTGTTACTGTTGTTATTTTTTTCTCTCTCTTTCCAAAAACGAACCCTTTTAATTTTTTGGCTTAACAGGTTCTTACATAATGGGGGTTTAATTGCCAAAATTTTAGCCTACAGGTTCTTATACCAGTTGTTATTACATGTGAGGTTTTACTGTAAGACTTCCCCCCACTGGTTTCCAGTGCGATCGCTGAAAAAAAGGATTAGGCATCGCTAAAATCGTAGCTAACATATGGAAACCACTCTTCAGCGATAGCGTCGATCGCAACAGTCATTAAGGGGTGGTTGCGACAAAGATTGCAAGGTGACAGCAATTACTGACCAGTTATAACCAGCACCGAGGATCTACCATGCATGTCCAGAGTTCATTCATTACGTCAGTAAACTTAGTCTTCATTCATGCCAGTGGAAGCTACTGAGCCTTCCTTTCCATTTGTGCTGTTCATTATAAGCTGCGATCGTTGCTACAACGATTGTAAGGTGGCAGCAATTACACCAAATCCCGCCACCATCGAGACTAGTTAGAATTAGTACCGAAGCAATACCAAGCATGTCCAATTCATTCAAATGAAAGTACAAGGTGATTTTAGCTTTTTGGTCCAGCGGGGACTCCCATATGAAAGGAACGGGTATGCTCGTCGGAAAATTAGAATTAAAACCCTAAAGAAGACCAATCTGGGCGTGGTTCAGGCTTTATTTGACCCCTAAAGGAGACCATGATAAAACAGACAACCAAATAAAAGCTATAGTGATTTGAATTGCGCTAAAGATGTTTACATCGAATGCTGTATTCTATTATTAAATTTTAGAAGCATTGTCATAAACCTTTAGTTTTCATTCATGGTCTACCCTAAGCGATACCTGTATGAGCAAAAATATTGGCTTTCTGTCATCAACCCTAAGTGAGACCAAAATCTGCAATTTACACTTCTAAGCGAGACCACCAGCGTCTCCGTCACTTTTTATATGGGAGTCACCCCCCCCCCTCCCGCGCTTTTTGGTCACCGATCAAAATATGTCATGAAAGATGTCATTCATCAGGTGTTTAAGACGATGATTCAACTGAAAGCTATTCAGCAATCAACCCCCCCTCGTTTAACATTTTGCAAAAAAAATTTGGAATTTGTTGCTAACAATGCTGCGGTTACACGTTATTGGGAGTTAAGCCAACCTACTCCTACACTTACGTGTTATTTTTGTTATTATTTTTTTTTTGCAGCTTCGTCTACAGGATGCTATCCAAGATGGCGCTCGTTCTTTGTGAATAGGGTTCCATATTGTTACTTTCCAATTAGCAAAAAATACTTGACTTGGAAGGAAGCAGAGGATTTCTGTAGGGAGAAAAAATCCCATCTTGCCAGTATCAACAGTAAAGAGGAGCAGAGTTTCATCAGAACTATCACTTCATCCAGTGTTTGGATTGGATTTCGTAAAAAACAGGAGTGGGAATGGTCAGATGGGTACGAATAATATGAAAAAATCATTTTTACCCTGCCTCCAATCCCGTTCTCAGAGTCCTCAGGCTTTTTGGTCAGCGGGAGGTCGCCGGGAGAGACTGGGGTAATAGCTGACCAAGCAGCCTGAGGACTCTGGGAACGAGATTGCCCTGCCTCCTGCACAGACTTGAATGAATTCTTATACGCTATTCGTTTGATTCCAGACCATAACCCAGAAATCTTTCCACCTTTTAGGCTAAACAACAAAAATCTATACCTATCCATTGACCCCTTTAGAGATTCTTCACAAAAAACTACAAAAATCTAGACCCCTCTACAAAATAGGGCCCATAAAATATTCTTTCATTTGTATTCAAATTACCCTCCACAAAAAAGACACCTCTTTTACGGAAGGTTCGCTTGGACCAGAGGATGTCACCATTCATGTATCTCTAGTCCTATCCATTCCGTGTTCCTATTGAAAAGGTTCGACTGTACTTTATTTTTCTAATGTTGTTCTTTAAACAGGAGCCGCATAACATACCTCAATTGGTCACGTGGTGAACCCAACAACGGCGGAACCTCAGGCGTTGCCGAAGAGTGCGCCATGCACAACAGCATGAGCAGGCAGTGGAATGACTACCCATGTAACACAAAATTCAATTTTGTCTGCAAAATGAGAGGAGGTCAGTTGAGAAAAAATATACTTTTCAAATTTGACGCCGGGTTTACGCGGTGCGCGATGGTCCTTTAGTTACCGTGTCATCCTTGAGGACTGGCGACTCCTGGTTTTCAGGGAAATAGAGAGAAATTGAGATACATTAGGAGCCCATAATTGGTAATATTCGATAACAAAGCAGACGGGGGGGGGGGGGAGCAGGGATGGGGCAGTGGTGAGAGCACTCGCCTCCCACCAATGTGGCCCGGGTCTGGCATTACGAACTCGCCGTCACATGTGGGTTGAGTTTGTTGTTGGTTCTCGTCCTTGCTCTGACAGGTTTTTCTCTGAGTACTTCAGTTTTCCCCTCTCCTAAAAAGCCAACACATCCAAATTCCAATTCGATCTTGGAGGTGTCCCCAATTAACATTCTGTGCTTAATACCGTTAACACCTAAATGAAGTGATTTATTTATTTATTTATTTATTTATTTATTTTAAAGACAGGAAAAGGTCCCGGGAAACGAGACTGGGTTAAGACCCTTTTTACCCCGTTCTATATACTCAACTGTATTCTTACATCAATGGCTTTTTTCTTTTTATTTCAGCATTATAATGTTCCTGAAGCTTTTTAAAAGATGGATGCTGGAAGATACTTGAATGAAATCAGACTATTTTTAACGCCTTAGACTGACTTTGTGTAAAAGTGATTTCAGTGGCAACCTAATTTCGGTTGACATGTCGTTGTCCATAACATTTGAAGTTGCCAAGGGAACCATATTTTGACAGGCTTTTCTTTTCTCTTCTTGATGAGAAATTACAATTTTCTTGAGGTAACTGTTACAGTTTTGTTCATTCTAATGTTCTTTTACGACTGGACGTTTACACCCGGTTCAAACGTCGCACTTTCGTCGTGTCGAACTCATTTGAAACAAAACGGATAATTAGGCGGCTTCTTTTGATCCAGTGGAGTTCGATACGACGAAAGCGCGACGTTTGAACCTGGTCTTAGATACACATTGTAAACTAAAAGAGACTTTGTTGATTCGTGATAACCTACCTTGAATGAAAACGTTGGCAGTGAGAAACTTTTTCTTCACCAGCTAGATTTTGTTATATTTCGCAGATTTCAAGCGGAAGTCTGTTTGTTAATATTAGCAGTCTTTCACTTTACATTTGAATTGATTTGTAATTTAGCCCAAAGGTCACTACTAAAAATGTATGTTGAAACTGATACGAAACGTTAAGTTAAAATCATTTATTTTTACATGTGTTGTTTTGTCATGTTTGTCGCTCCAGTTTGCTTTTTATTCTTTGATTAATTTGGGTCACTTTTTGTCAATTTTGGAGCTTTTCGTTTTCGTTTTTTTTTTTTTGGAAATCTGAGAACGTAATTCGTACGTCATGTAAGGTCACCAGCTTCAAAGGAAACATTTCTGAACGTACTACCCACCTTCTAAATTTCGTAGTCAGCTTAAATGATAAGGAGGCGGGTCTAGTTCCCCTCCCCCGGGGGGGGGGGGGGGCTTAAAAGACTAAGAAAACAATGGTCTGGATAGGGTTAAGTTAACAACTTCCTAAACATACGTGATATCCAGGCCACATAAGGATTTGTATCAGAATCCTTCGCTAGTTACTAGGACGAAAGAACTGTCTTGGCTGCCACTTCACGAGTAGAGTGCCTGCAGGCCTGTGCGCAGGCATAAGGCTCTAACTAATCCGCGCAGATCTTGTAGTGCGTCCATTGCTGACAATTCATTATATCTTGTTACATTTCATTAGATGTAGGCGATTTTTTTTCTGGAAAGACGCGAAAACAGTAATTGGCCTCCTCTTTTTCTCCAGGAGACCCCCAAAAGGGCTGCCACTTCACCCGCATATCCGGGGTAATTTGGCGGTGCGCCTGCGCATGATTCTGGCCAACCTGTGGAGATTGTATTTTTGTGCCTCTTTGTTGTCTATTCGTTGTAGAATAGAAGGAAGCCAAAAATTTGCCACGGAATGTCGCCCTTCCTAAATTATGTAGAGAAATTACGTTCTATCTCGCCCCAACCTTCCACGTAACAGGTTACATGTACAAGGAGGTGAGCGCTCAAAATACGTCTTGTTATAGTCGCACCAGAACTACGTATCTAGAGTCCCCACATACACAACACTAGCTGGAAATTCTTACGTGGAAAAGGCAAGGGTCTTAAACTGACACATTAATCCATTAAACCCATGCCCCTCGGTTTCTCGATTAGTAAAACACGCGCAAAAGTGAAGAGAACTAGGATCGAGTTAGGGATGAAAGTGTGCGCAACACCTATACAGTAACACAACCCGAGTTACTTTTACACTGTAGCGCCAACATCAAGATGTCACTTTACAATCATGGCTGACCCAACCAGCTTATAGGGACCAGCGGCTCTGTGGTCTCTGCTACATTATTAGACGAATACCACAGCACTGTGTACTACTCTCTGATACCCTGTGAGCAGGTTCTCTATTTGTAGTCGAGCATAAGGTCTTCCTGAAAAGGCCCTATGCTTCACTACCGTAATAAGGAGCCTGTTGACATGTTCCTCTTTGGAGACATTTGTAACTCCAGAGCCGTGAGAGCCATTTGACTCTCCTAGAGGGCGGGTCTAACCTTGCATGTCATGCTACAACGGCTTGTGGCTTTCAGATTGAAGTACTGAAGTGCGCGTCTCTAGTTGAATTGGGTGTTTCTGTCAAGACGGTCTGGAGCCATACGATTTATTCTTGTGCAAAATGATAGACCTGGAGAAACGTTACACAAAATGAACACTCGCAGTCTCTCTCTACGAGGTGCTTTTGGGATGAAATTCAAAATGCGCCCTACAAGGCACGAAAAAGATGACTGACGGTCGCGTGTCGATTTCAAAGCACGAGCCGACTGAGTCCGAAGTTCAAATGAAAACATTCAAGAGGGTCAATAGTGGTACACTTGATCGAAAATCTCTAAAAAAAAAACGTGACTGTTTCCATGAAAACTAAACTAGTTCTTGGTGTCGACGCTACTTGTCAGAAATTATTTCGTGATTGAATGTTTGCGCGTGGCAAATCCATTAATATCTAAAAGAGAATGGGGGAAAGCCGCAAAGTTTCCGGACAGGACTTCCACATACAGCGGGTAAATGTCACAAAACCTGACCGCCAACAGCGGAAAAACGGAAACCGCATATCCTATTTCACTTTATATGTTCCAGAGGGATAACTTTCTTGCTTGGGCATACTTGAACGTCAAACAAATTCTCAGCAATCACTGGAGTAAAGTGAAGGGAGCACTACCGCCCAGTACGCCTGTGTTGTTTTAAAGATTACGAAGAAAGGACCCCCTGACGGCCCCTGAAGTGTGCGTATCCCAATAGGCAGCGCGGCTGAAATTATTGACTGGACAAGCCGGTTAAACTGGCTTGGAGGAAACCAGCCCGCTTCACCACCAGGGGAACTAGATGACCAATATCCGCTTTTATTTCCACGACTGCGGCAGGCCAGCCTTTGCTGGACTTCAAGGCAGCCAAACAAGGTAAGAATTTTGACTCTTTTATTTTCGGTAGCCTGGGATAACGAGCCAAGCTAATGAAAGGATTGGGAAACATTGTCTCGAAAAATTGAGAAATTGATACGTGTCTTGGGTCGCTAATGTTAGACCTCACAAAAATCTTTAACTGTTCGGAAGTGATACTTACGGTGCTGTAAGATACATGCAGATATCGTGAGATATTTCCAACCTCAAGAACTTGGGTTTCGCGCATTCGTTTTATTTTATTTTCCGTTTTGTGGGGGAGATATAGGATTTAGAAGCTTGCACAATTACTTATCTTGCTCGTGTGATGTTGCTAAGCTTTCTTCCATGTTTCGCTGAAATTTTTTTGGAAAGTTGAGGGTGACCCGCAGGTCAGCCGGCGTGTAGGCAGTAACCTTATATTTTCCCTTTTATATCTGAAGGCAATCTTGAAACAATCGTTAATCTGCTGATTTTAAATAGCTAAGAAACCACTGAAATACCAAAATTGTAGTAGTTCGTGGAGAGAGAGATCGGCAGAGACATCTCGGTAAAGACGTCCATATCGAAGCTGATATGTAATTGCCAGATATCATATAGCCATATACATATCATCTCGAGGCGATATGTGAGGTTAAAGCCTTCCCGGGCGGAAACCCTCTTATTGCATGCCTTCTCCTTCTCAATTTAAAACTTAACAACGCCATGTCAAAATTCTTAGGATGCAAAAATCTTTATCAAAAAGCTGCAGTTTTTGTTTTTTGCGTGTATCGGTTCTCAATTACCACCTTAATAGTCGTTAAAGCGTACTGCAAGTTTGCTTACCAGATTGAATGAAAGCCACACTTTATTTACATCGATGGCTATCGCTCAATTCCTTCGTTTACCAAATAATATCAAAAATTGTTGATGCCCTTGAATTGTTTTCAAAATGACCGGATTCATAAATCTAAACAAGCTTTAAAACCGCGCTACAAAATTATTTAATTTTTAAAACAAATCATAGTAGCACAGAGCAAAGATTGCGGGCAAGATTGTGAGATTGTGAGATTGTGAGTGTCCATCTGTATAAATATTTCACGGTTAACAGATTTTATTCAAGGCAATGACAAAGTCTTATTGCACAATTGTTTCGCCTGGAGATACTTTGCAGACGAACATGGGCTACAGAGAGCAAAATTTGTTCACCTACTGCGTCGTTAAGTCAAGAGAATCTGGTAATCGATCATAAAATTAAGAGGTTGATCTTACGAAATTCTCCCAATAATTGCTGTCTTGGTTACAGCGACTCTTTGCAGACTAAGCTTCGCTTGGCTTTATTCAGGCCGGAAACCTATTCTTGTTATTGCACACAGCTCGACACTGGTAAGAAAGTTTCTTTCTTGTTTTATTCCTCGGCATCTATTTCCTTTGCTATTATCTTTTCGATTTTGAGCGATCTTCAATCATTAAGCTCAAAAACCAGTACCGATCAGAGGACCTGATCGCGAGTCCGGGCAAACCCCGCTCGCTTGGCGCCACGCAGGGTAAAACCCTACGCCAATTTTTTTCGTGCCGCTGCAACAAGATGCGGCTTCGTGAAATGCGGACAGAGGATGTTATTTTAAACGTAGGATGCGTATTTCGTTGAGCGGATGAGTGATTATAGGCTTAAATGGGAATGGCGTAATTTTCCATAGTTCTCATGGAGAGAGAGAAATACAGTGGGCAAGTATTGCAATATTGAATCCCTGGATAAAGATTTACTCTAGCAGCCCAAGTGAATTACTCGTCGATAATGTTGGGAAAATCTTCATTTTGTGCAATTTAACTGTTTGAAGCTATACTGAAAAAGGTTGAATGAAACTGAATATCTTACATTTACTGGCCTCTGTAATTGCAGGGGCAAAGTGAATTTTCACTTTATGTTTTCTTGTCGCGATTCTTATCAGATAAGCCCAAGTTACGTTTCTTACATCCCTGGTATATATCACACCATGTTTTAACCTATGATGGCTGAAACATCACTCATACCTTGTATCTTATAAATTTATTTTTACGCGCCGCTCATACAGTTGTTAATGGCTGATCGTAGAAAGGAAACGCGGAATGCTTAATACATGTGGTTCAGGGGGTGTTCCCAATTGGAACCGGGTTTGGAAACACAACGGCTGAATACAATAGTTTCTTTGATCACGGCATAAAATTTCTTTTTGCAAGTCTGCTCCTTGGCAAAATCTAAATCTTTGAGTCTCAACTCCCGTGACAGTTGCGGTTGCATGAAATGTTCAAGTGAGGCTGGTGTACAAAATGTACAACATTTGCGACATTATTGGGTTGTCAAGTTACATATATGGCCTTGCGTGAGAGGTCGTCACTATTCGCGCAATGTTTCGCATGCTTTAGCCTCCCTTGAACATAAAAATTGAACAAAGACAATCAAAATACATTGACAGAAATTCGTTGTACACGCAATCATATGCCTAGCCTGACTACATAATTTGTCACAGTATGCCAAGGGGAGGGGAGGTGGGAAGGGCGAGAGATCGCGATCGCTTGCTGCTCGGAAAAGCCCCCTTCCGCTTTCCGAAGCGCGGATGATTTTGATTGGTTGAGAACATTCTGTCACGTTCAGTGTAGGTAACGCAAGAGGAATCATAATGACATATTCTATGCGCATGCTTTCGCCACGTGAAGCACGGTTTTCCCCGCATGGCGAAGGTTATTTTTAAATTTGGAAATTTGCACTTTGTCTCACCGGGAGATCTCATGCCATAATTTTGAAACCGGAGGATTTTTGAAGTATTCTGCAAATCTGATTTTCCGCACCTTGTCTTTGGTTACGTAACTCTGTATGTTTAAACATTATATTAGAATCCTAAACTAATTGCCGCTCATTCAAAATGCCTTTGGTCTATTTTCTTGTTACATGTAGTTTTCATCTTCGATTTGGTTTTATACTAATGCGAGATCCCTTAAAACGTTATGTCAGAAGAGGCATCTGTTCAGTTTAATACAAGCGATTCTTTTAGGCAGCAGGGGGACACACGTCCTCAGGGGGGCTGCAGGTACTCTGTTACCGTTATGTTGAGCTAAAAAAAGTTGCACCCCATCGTTTTGCTTACTTATTTCCTTCCCACGCAGGCTATAACAGTGTGTATAACAAGTTGATAATCGGAAACTGCTTTGAATTATGTCACAAGTGAGAATTTAGTGTTCTGGACATTTTCTGTTTACAACCTGGCCGAATGAACTTGGGACGTGACGGGCCAACCAAGCATTTTCGTGCAAAGATCAAGAGGTTGCATTTTAGTACTAAACCGAAGTTATATAAGTCGATAGAGATATACTGTATTCTGTGCGTTGAAAGGAAATACTCAAAATACCACCAAGCCATCTTTGCCAACTATACTAATGATCAATAAATCCGGCGATGGAAAAGCTTTTTATTTAGATGTATCAGTATGGATATATAGGAGATAAAAGTTCTACTTCTCCATTAAAAATTTCGTTTTCTCTGATAAAGAAAAATTTTATTGAACGGAATGAAAAAGTAGACGTTTTGTTTTTCGGAAGTGTGTCTTTCAACAGGAAAATGCAAGACCGTGACCGATCGATTTTTCCCCTTGGCCTCTTAATCATTTGAAGACGTTTTCACGTCGAGATTATCCTGTGACGACAGAAGACGGAAATTGCCCACTGTATTAGTTTCTTATTTCAGTTTAATCCTCTAGGGTATCCCTTCGAAGTTTGTTTTTGGGGGGTGGGGGACGTATGCCCGCTCGGAGCTCGAAAATGCTACACCTCTTCGTCAGGCCAAAATTGGTGTCGCAGTCAACGCCAGAAAAGGTGAAATCTTCATACCCTCTGGCATCGTACAAACCCATATTCGGGCTGAATCCTCCCTTTATCCTCCTACTAGGGTCAGGTCATTTGTAGTATGCATAGCAAGCGTAGAAGGGGCGGGGAACAGTGAAAGAAAGGAGGGGCGGGGGTGGGGAGAAAGGGGCTTTTGCACTAGGTGTGCCCTCCTTATTGCAAAAACATTGTAAGAGCGTATCGCAAAGGCACACTTTTCCTGCTCGCGTTCTAGACAAAGTTGTTTCACTTCGTGGGCTGCTCTGCTTCTACTTTCCGCTCTGTAAACTAAGAAACAACTTGATTTTATTACGTTTTTCATGACTGACTTATCCGCTATCGGGATGAAGCGAGGAAGGCGCGCGCGTGCGTGAAAAGGACACACGCATGTTTCGGTTTTAGCTAAATAGCAGGATTTTCGCGCTACTGCTTCGTTTCAACGTTGCCGCTGTTATCGATGTTGTTGTCATTCTGAAAAAAATCCTGTTTTACAAGTTTTGGTGGAAACGAAACCCGACCCTCAGCAAAGTGCCCCAGGCAAACTGTTGTTTACAATTTTATAAACTTGTTTCCAACAAACAAACAAACTAAGAAACTAATTTAAGTGACTGCACTGATGATATCGCTCACCAAAAGATGCAAATTTGAAGTGAAACAATTTGCAGTTAGACTCTGATGGTTACAATTTACCCCGGTATCCCCACTGGCTGAATAGCGCTGGTCTTTACCACGTTCCAAGGGTATTGTTTATCTTGACCGCACTGCGCGTAGTTCCGATTTGTATCGGATAGCATGCTTGTATTTTTATAAATAATGTTTTAACTTTTCTTTCTGACCTTTTCTGGGCAGAGGACAGGGCCTCATACCGTATTATGGCAGACAAAAAAATCGTTTTTAATTGGGGATTTAGAGTATCAACTTTTCAAGTGTTCTGATAGTGTGTGTTCATTCTTTCAAATTTTGGTTCTTCTAGATTCCGTGTGAAATTTTGTTATTAGTGTCAAACTAGTTGATATTTTCTCATTGCAAGCAGGAAACATTTGTTAGATTTGTTTTTTGAGCTGCACGTTTAACGGAATTCACGATGGTAAAGGTTCAAACCACAAAGCCGCTTTAAGTATCAATAACACCCACAGGAATCCTGCAGTGCCGAAATTTTGATCTAAAAATACATGCTCGGGGAAAACAACGAGAAACAGTTTTACCAGGATTAACTAATATGATCATGAAATTGACCTTTTTTGAACTAACACGTTTCAGACGACGTTAGTTGTATGAAGTCTTGCAAGATGTTTTCTTCGAGTTTTAGCTCAAACTAGCGACTTTATAAATTGGACAGAAGTGTCTAAAACGAAGATTTCCATTCAAAATGATACTTTTGACTAATGTAAACCACTGTGGCAGTTTTGAGTTGTCCAAGAAAGATGTCAACTTTATCTATAAGCCATAATTATCCACGAGACATCTGTTATCAATGACCACTCTTTTTTCATTTCACGCTGTAGCATTTTACCAAAGATAACATCGGAGATTGTTCAGAGTAGTTTACGCAACGTGGTAAATGCAATCTTTTACGCAACGTAGTAAATGCAATCTTTCCATATCTACGTCATAAATTTTAAATTTCGAAAAACGTCTATGCGTGATTTCATGCATTTCCTGCTTCAAAGGTTCCTTTTGACTTGAAAGGGATTAAATAGGTGACAATTGCCAATTGACAACAAAGAGTGTGTTATCAAACGTCTTAGCCATGGTTTTAATGCACTATGTACAGCGATATCAGGAATTAACAACGGTAATGTTTGGATGCTGGCTGTTCAAACAAAGCCAAAAGAACTAAGACACTATTACAATTAACATTGCAGAAGGTCGCGATGTGAAACCATACTTCAGAACCAATTAGAACCCACATATGAGGCCACCTTAGAAAAGCCCCTTTGGGCTTGAATTTCTGGCTCGGTTACCAAGCTCTCGTTCTTGGGAATCTCTTGAACCCCAAGGGTGTGAAAAAGAAAAGAAATCCCTAATCAGTTATTTTTTATTGCTAACCTCTATTCCCGTTCTTCTCGATTAAATACGAAATACTTTGGATGTTATTTATGTTTGTGACACTGCCACAGACTCACAGCCAAAACAGTGTCAAGTTGGCGCTTCAAAAGTTTCAAATAGCTCTTTATCATAATTTAATAAACCATAGACATATATTGTCAGTTGAAAAAAAAATTGGCGTTCCACAAACAGCGTGCAATCAACAAATGCCCATTTGAATGAACAACTTAAGCTTTAACGTGCTGTGCTGTTTGATTTGTAAGCTGGGATGATTTGAAAACTTCGGTTATAAGTTCTCTTTTTTGTCACAATTTTGTAAAAGAAAAATGCATACGTTGAATACAGTGTGCAGAAATTCGATTTCAAGTTGTTTTGGTTAGCCTAACTACCAAAATTTAGACGCTTTCCAGATTTCAGGAGATTTTTTTGTTCTGAGCACATTTTTGGGATATAGATGTAATGGGAAGTACTCCATTGACGCGGGAGATTGCACCGGTCTTACAGAGACAGTTATCGTAATTCACAGAGGAGACACTCTTGCACGCCCCCAGGACAGCTGTTTACTGAAAACTGATCATTAACTGATAACTTTTGTTTGATGCCTTAACAGTGTTTAATTGCCACACTCAGATTGCTCGTACAAACACTGTATTTCGCGACTACCTTGTCAAATGGCAGAAAAAGCACGACCTGATCTTGCATTCCAGACAATAGGGGTCAGATCTTCGAGGTGGTCCGTTGGTCGTCTTCGATTCAGTTACTTGCTTACAAACCTTTTCAATTGCTTAGTTAGAAGGTTTGTCCGCACGATTGCATCATAAAAATCGCGGACTTTCCTTTCGTTCATCTTGGATGCAAGAGAGTCGCTCAATTTCGTTTCCCGAGAACCATCAAATTTCAGTCTTGTGCTCCCTGATCGTTCATGACGACCCAATTTTCCGGCGAGAGATGAGGTCGGATACGCTGGGGAGCTATGTATATACACACGTGTAGATACGCACAGAAGATGGATTAGCTTAGATAGCCTGCTGTAGGCTATCGAAAATTAGGAGAAACAGCGAACAAACAAACAAAAAGAACAGAAACAAAAGGAAACTACGAACAACAAAAATAATCGAGGAAACCTTCGCCTGTGTGTTTTATGGGTGATTCATACAAACTAAGAGCCTGAGAATTCAACAACACTCGTCAGCTGAGCTTTCGTAAAACCGTTCCGTGAAATCTCCGGAACGAGCTTCATTTAGTCACTGTCGTCTGCGAAACTCATTAGCTGCATGTCAGTAATGCAAAATCCTCAAATATCACCATCTTGCTTTATTCAAATTTAATAAAACAAGAAAGAATAATAGGCATTTTAACCGGCCGTTCTGACCCTCCCCACCCCTAGGTTTCACAAATGTTAGCGCGATCCTGTATTTATGCGAATCGGTGTGACGAAAAGTGTGACTGTGTGATACAATATTTTGACTATAGCGTTACTGGATGACGTAATGTTTAAACTCTGGTGATTCAGCTTATCTTTCTTATCGCGTTTATTTCTGCTGAAAAACGCAAATTCACTCAAACTTTATCTTTAATCTTTTATCATAGTGAATGTCGGTATAAATTTGCTCACAACTGAGGATGCTTACAAAGGGATCACGAAATATTTACTGTTGTGCCTAGACCGTGAATACAAACATTGTGATCATAGCAGTAGAATCAAAGTATAACGCTTGATAAACAAGAACTCGAGCAGATCGTCAGAGTCTGGGGCACGTTAAGGCATATCTCATATGCGTGACGTGATGTTTAAATCCGGTTTGCTAACCTGGGAATCCCCATGCAAAGTAAACAAGTTGAGTCGGAACGGCTACGTACTTACAAAATTACCTCAAAACCAACTAACACCACACGCAAACCACACGCATCGCTTGATAATATACAGTTATTTTCTAACTTAAAGACTCGTAACAGCTACCTTATTAATTGATCTCCTTATTAATGACCAATCCCTTCGTCTTTATGCAATTAAAATCAACTTCTTGCTTCAAATAAACACTCATTTCTCTCCCTTCTCAAGAACTATGATGTATCGATGGTGCAATCCGCCATAGTTAGTAGAGGCTCTACTAACTATGAATCCACTAATTGCATCATCATCCTAGTGCCAATCTCTTCTCTTCCTAAGCCACCGTTCCTTACCGTGCTAATAAGCTGCAAACACAGCTGTTGTTTCTCTCCTCTGCGAAATACAGGTTACCCAATGAGAAAACTTACAATCCACTTTGGAAACCGTCCCCTCATAAAAAGCCAAGGGAAACTGCCTCTCACGCAGCACAATATTACACCGCTGCTATACAAAACGCAACTTTCAAAGCAAATCACATTCACAGAAGCGTGATGTGCTCCTCACATTCACAAATCCTTCCACGTTTCCAGTCGAAACGTCGCGATCAACAACTCAAAGCGATTCCATCGTGAGAGAAAAGAATAAACGTTCATCTTACCTATCTTACACCACGATGAACAATAAACACATCTTTAATGACATCCCTCATAATGTCAATCCCCACAACAAAACTCCTGCGCTAAAAACGTTTTCACCATAACCAATAACTAGATCAAACAACACAGCCAATTTCGCCTTCAATCCCATTAGCTACTTTACTCAGTTGTGCATGCGTTATACAAGACAAATACTGAAACCCCATACTTAACAACCCTTCGCCGTTCATATCTTAAATACTGTAAATTAAAAGTCAAGAACACACGGAGGTAACATTCAGCAGACTAATATGCGCATGTGTCTTATATAAGACAGTACCGCTCTTGAATACCCGTACCACACCACAAGCTTTACAGCACTTTATTCGAATGTTAAGCCAACTGACGCAAAAAAAACCAAAAACCGTGTCCATTTTATAAACCGGCCATATGGCGACGGCCGGTTAACTAGTGTTTTGCATTGTTTGATCTTACATATGTGCTCAATGTGATGTCACTTTATATAGTATTCCTCAAATATATTTCTTTCTATATTTAGACGAGGTTTGTATATGGTAAATCGTTTTAGTCCAGGAGTCATATCATATGTCGGTGAAGTTTAGTCCGGGTGACTGTAGTCCTGAGAAGGACTGTTCGACGACCTGCGAAGACGTCATCGTCAGAGTCAAGTGAATTGAGATTCGTCAGTAGATGAATAGAATAGAATAGAATAGAATAGACTAGACTAGAATAGAATATAATAGAATAGAAACTTTATTTACGTGTCAATGCCATATAGCCAAGGAAAATCCCATACTAATTTGGGGACATAAAATAACTAGATACTAAAATTAAAATGATTGTATTACGTCCCTGGTTATGGACCTGATTGGTCGACGTAGTCACGACGTTATTGGTCGTCTATGAGTTAAGCCGTCACCACAAACAGTCCTCCTCAGTACTATACTCAACTGGACGATCACACTTCACTGACGTTCGAGTCTGTACTTTTTTCCATAACTAGGGAAAATGTTTATCTTTTAGCACAAAACTGTTGAAATTGCTTATTTTAGCAAAATATGACTTACCACAATCACCTGTATTTTTTGGTTTTGGTTTGTTCCACAGATGTATTTAGAAAATAAAACCTTTATATTGCTTTTGCACTTTTCATCGTGCCAAACAATCCATAAGTCGTGGTTGAAAATCAAACGAAGTTTACTATAGAGACATGTTCAGAAAAAAGGATTGGAATGATGAAAAGTCTCCAGTTACTTTCAAAATTTTACAAATGAAAATGGCGTCCTCTAAAAAGAAAATTCTCATCTTGTGTTTTTATCATGTTGCAGTTTGGTTCCCAGAGTGGAGGAGATCTGAGAACTAGGCTTGGTTTGGTAATCACCACCTAGAAGTTAACACCATCCACCATCTTTTACGCAAAGGTAAATTATAGAGAAATGAAAGTTTTCTTTTTTTGATCTTTTGTTGTTGTTGAGAAAGTTTTACAAAATAAAAATACTCAGTGCTGAGAAAAACACTAGATATCAAAACTAAAATAATGTAGCAATAAACTTAAGGTGCAGGATTGCGGAAAATTAATTTAGAGTTTTAAAGAACGAGGCATATAACAAATGTGCTGTTTTCTTATTCTTTTTTAATTCAATGAAAATGAGTGCGCAGCATTTTTTTGCTATCCGGCACCTTAGAGTAAACTTGAAAGTGCCAACTCCTCTTAAGTGCGAGGGGTATTTCACAAAAACCCGAGGTGCATATCCACACAAATGTCATCCCATAACAAAACCACAATAATATCAAATATAAACATTATAACTTTTCGCACCATTTTTGTATTTAAGTTGTTACCATTTCTTTTTAAAATCGCCAGGCAAAGAAGAGAACCATGATGCAAAAGCGAAGTTTTCGAATGCATGGGACCCTAGACGGGGGTCTGAGTTGGTTTGTGGTTCTTGGGTCATTCATGACGCAGTTTGTTGTCATAGGGATACACAATGTATTTGGCCTTCTGTATCTTGACCTGCTAACAGAGTTTGGAGAAAGCAAAGCAACTACAGGTGGGTGTAATTTTTGCCTTGCGCTTTTTAGCCGGAAACCCCTTAAATCTCCAAGCACACATTTTCAGATGATTAACTCTAAAATACGAATACCACCAAGAGCGATTGCAACTCCATGGAAATCTACTCACTAACTTTTATCAGGGGCACCCAATGATAAAAGTTTAGCAAAATCTTTAAAATGTCATTTTCATTTTTGTCATTTTCACGGCAATTAAATCCGAAAATCTCAGACGAATTAGGCCTTCCGAACAGACATTCCCCAAAACTAAAGGATTTTATTCTTTCATTGGAACGTTAGAACCACCTCGTACCTCGGCACAATTATTGACAGTACCAAAAAAGTATTGCTTCATTTTCATGGTCACACTCTGGGAATTCATCCACAAGCTGGGAAAGTGAATACTTACATTTAAACGCTCCAATTTTTCAAAGTACGAAAACGGAGACACCTTTGCCATTTGTGTTCAATTATTAAAATTATTTGCTAATCTCGCCAATAACGTCTTCGTTCCTCAGCATGGGTAGCCTCAATTTCATTCGGCCTCACATTCGTGTTCTCGCCACTGAGCAGCTCGCTGTGTAAGAAGTTTGGTTGCAAAGCAGTCACCACACTTGGTGGAATATTAGTCGGTATGGGTCTTCTCCTCTCATCCTTCGTCGACACCATCTTCCGCATGTACGTCACATACTCGTTCCTATTCGGCCTGGGCTCTAGTATGTGTTACGTGTCTTCAGTTCTGGTCATCAGCGGTTACTTCAACAAGAAACTAGTGCTTGCTAATGGTATTGGTCTAGCTGGAGCGGGAGTGGGAACTATAGCACTTGCGCCCGCACTCAACCTCCTGCTGGACAGTTACCACTGGCGTGACGCACTCCGAATTCTCAGTGCTACGTCCGTGCTTCTTCTGATCAGCGGTTTAATCTACTACCTTGTACCAGCACCTATGGAATTTGTCGATGCCGAGGAATATGACGACGAAAAGAAACACTTTGACTTCACTCTTTTCAAGAATAAAGCTTATGTTGTGTGGATTGTGGTCGTTGGATTGGTGCTGTTTGGATTTTACATACCATATGTACATTTGGTAAGTGAACTCGGCATGAGCCTGCTTTCTTGTACTCTCCAGTAAGCGGTTAGTGGAAATGACAAGATAGAGAGATGGACTCATCCCGGGACCAAAACCTCATTAAACGGGCCTTAGCCAATCTCGTACTTAGATCTTAAGCTATTATCTTTGCTTTTGCTTGTTCATTTGTTTCCTTCTGACAAATTGCAATTTACATTGCCCCCAATAGGTGCGGCATGGACAAGATCTTGGCATACGCAAACACGAAGGAGCTGTTCTTGTCGGCTACATGGCAATGTCGCAAACTCTCGGGAAGATTGTGTTCGGTCGAGTCGCTGATCATCCACGAGTAAATCGAATTCACTTGTATCAGATGTGTTTGCTTGTCTGTAGCGTTCTCACCACACTTCTCCCTGTTTTCACGACATACAAATCCCTGCTGGCCTACTGCATCGTATTTGGTTTCCATGAGGGCTGTTTTGTCGTCCTAATTGCTGTTCTCACCGGAGATATAGCTGGAAGGAAAAAGATGGCAGCAGCTTATGGAATCATGTACTTTTTCACCGGTATTCCAATGATGTTGGGCCCTCCGGTTGCCGGTAAGTACCTGATTTATTTCATTGAACCAACCACAGGGGTCTGTAGTTGGTAAAAGAAAACTTGACTGTCGCTACAGCCACTTGTAGTCATGGGCAAGGAAAACGCGAATTGTGACTTGGATTAAGCTCGTTTTCCCGACCTTGGAACCTGTTGCAGGTTTTCCCGGATCGGGTCCATATTTTCCCGGTCTTAGGCTATACTACACGCAGGGGGCGCGGTGGTGTAGTGATTAGCGCGTTAGACTTCAGATCTGAAAGTCGGTGGTTCGACGCCCAGTCCCCGCCATCGTGTTGTTTCCTTGGACAAGATACGTTTTGGGCCTCCTTGGCCCGAGTGCGAATTTAGGCTACTACACGCAGACAATCTAAACAGTTTGAGTCTATGAGACGTTACTTTACGCTATTTGATCTCACACAATTCCAGTAATTTGTAACGGCTGATCCCGGTCTGATTCAAGTGATCGGAAAAGGGGTTCTGAGACCATTAATTCTACGTTTGCCGCTGACGCCCCCAACAAAAGAACAAAGGAGAGACAAGGCGTGTAACTCTAGCGGCCGTCAATACTGGCAGCCTCCTGAGTTTTTTCCACTTTCTTCCACTTTCACGCGTCGCTTACCATCTAGTCCGATACCTTTGGAATATTTGTGACAACGCTCGTTGCAATCCCTTGGTAGCAGCGAGCTTAAAGGCCGCTGCATTATGGAGTTCTGTTTGTTCATGTTATTTAGGTTCGTTCAAGTTTAATACCAAATCACAAATGACCAGCTGCCAGTTGGCTTGATAGCTCAGTTCATTAAAGCGGCGCACCGGTATCGCAGGGTAATGGGTTCGAATCCTGTTCAAGCCTGAATTTTTTTCAGGTTCCTCTTTTCAAATGACACATACAGTACCTCTTTTTTGTTATTGGCTAAATACAAAAGAAATATTTGCTGAATGAATTTGTTACTGTCTCTTAACAGGCTGGATGTACCCCATTACCAAGAATTACGAGCCCGCATTCTACATGGCCGGAGCTTTCACTACACTTGGAGTATGCCTATTATTTCTGATTCCTTTTCTACTTCCACTTGAAGTGCGTGAAGAGTGGCGCATGCGTAAAAATGGTTTTCGCCTGCGTATTCAATCATCCAGTTCTAGTGAAGCTACGAAATCCTGGACTTTGGACTCTGGTTCTTTTTGGTCTGAATCTGAAAGGGAATTGGAAGAATATGAAAAGAAAGATTTTACAGTTTCGTTGGTGGAAAACTCTTTGGAATTAAACATTGCTAAGAGACAATCAGAAGGGTCAGGTGTCGGATATATCCTGGAAAAATATTTTTCTATGCCCAAGCTCGTAAACCAACAAGACTGCTTTTTGGCAAATTTCAGTGACTATTCTAGTTGTTCTGATGATGTGTGGATTCATTCTCTTGATCCAAACAGGGAGACGATAGTTTAGTTCTATATAAGTAAAGTTAACATCCTATTTATCACAGTCTAGATAATTTGTTTACTATATAGGTGAAAGAAAC
Organism: Siderastrea siderea; assembly: GCA_964030785.1. Lineage (NCBI taxonomy): Eukaryota > Metazoa > Cnidaria > Anthozoa > Scleractinia > Rhizangiidae > Siderastrea > Siderastrea siderea. The sequence continues at coordinate 53,854,909 of OZ034969.1, read as the reverse complement.
GTGGATGGATCCTCTCAGAAACTCTATCAAAACAAATGCATCGGCGGCAGAACAGACACCGCTTTTTAGGAAAAGCCAGACAGAACGATTTTAGGTTCACGTCTGCGGGATATGCAGTTAAATTAGCTGCAAGCAACAACTGCTTTCAGCTGCATCGTCAAGGAAGCGTTTTAGCTTTTTATGTTTTTTTGTTTTGATTTTGGTTAAGGTTTATTTTAAATTGATTTCTTTGATATTAGGTTTCTTTGTGACGTTAAATTGCTTCATTTCGCGCGAGAAAGATGTCATTGAACACCGTCGGTGTATCTGGGCATTATAATTATTTATTTTCTTAGCCAAGTGCATCGACGAGAGACTGAACACATAGATGAATGTTTGGCCTGGTTCATGTATGTGAAACAAACGCAAGAGCACGAAACGAAAAAAAAATCATTCTCCTGCAGTTGGTTAGTTACCGGTAAACATTGAAAATGGAGGCGTAGATAGCCAAACGCCATGTTCGAGAAGGATCTAAGATATCCGACGTTTAAGTTTGAAGTGTCAACTGAATCTTCTGTTACCTGCTTTCGTTTTCGCTTGCCTTATGTGTAACCAGGCTAGAGTCTCGCTCAGTAAAAGATGGCAATTGTATAGATTGTATAGGAAAACCTTGAGCATTTGATGTTCTCTATTAGCCTTGACTTTTTCCAAGAACTAATTGTGAACTCGAACAAGTAACAAAACGATATCAATTTAGCTACTACTGAACAGCAACATCACTGACCCAAAGGCCGATTATTGTGGGCTCAGACAAACCAGATCAAAGAGTTTCGTTCAATCGTTTATATTCAGTTTTGGACAGCAAATTACCATCCTATGTTCAGTCATGTTTCTTAAAAGTCGTGTTTAAAGGGGCTATGTCACAGAATACCAAAATCTCGTTCCATGACTGTAAGCTACATAGCTTCAAAAATATAATGTTATTTAAGATTGTGATTAAAATCGTACTTTGTTTGAATTCAATTTGTGTCTGCACTTCTGAACACCGGTAATTGACGCAGTATAACTGTGTGACATAGCCCTGCTCTTCTCGAATAGAGAACCTTAAATGCTGAAGGGAATTTTCTGGAATATTACGTCCAGTGAGCCATAAATATTGCTCTTGTTTTAAGGAGCTTTTTGACCAGTTCATATGTTGAACTTTCCACGCGCAATCCCGAGTACAGTGTCGGAGTTTTGCACAAGGGAGTTTTACCGAGAACTAAAAAAATTGATTTTATTTAAAAACAAAGAATTGAACAAGTCGGGAAAGCCTGTTAATCTTTTAGGTCCCACAAAGGGTGAACAAACAAATTCTCCTCATAAAGAATACAGGATACGAGAACCAGTTCAGAAGAAACCGTATAAAGACCGTTCATAAGGAGAATTTATTTGTTATTACTAGGACTTGAAGGTTAATGACATTTATAAATACACGTTTGGTTGATATCTTCAAAAGTTTTCATCCTCCGCTGAAGCGAGACCTAAAAACCATTCTGTGGAGGTTTTGTGTTGCTATGAAAATGGGGTCACGATTAAAATTATTTATATTCAATTAATTTAATTGAATCCTAAATAGAGTATTAAAAGAAATTACGCTTTTTCCTTTGATAGTGAAAAAAGCTGAATTAGAAAAGTACTTGTATATGCGACAAAAGTAGTTCTTTTGTTTCAGGCACTCACGAATGGGCCACTTTAACTAAACCATGGAAAATAAAAAAACTTCTAACTGAATGCAGAGTGGGACACACTTTCCCACCAACTATATGATTTTTTTCGTCGACCAATCAGGACAACGACCAGAGACTTAAAACATCTACTGTCGATTCACAGTTCACTTGACTCTGATGATGACTTCCGCTCAGGTTGTCGAAACGTCAGTCAATGTCACCTCAAACAGTCCTTCTCAGGACTGCACTCACCCGGACGATCACAATTTACCGAATTATGATATGACTCCTGGGTTCAAACAATTTACAGTGTTATATGATTTTTGTCATCACTATTTCATCTTAATTGGCACTATTTCTTTTGTATTTGCCATCATTATTTTTATTTTTAAAAATGGTTAGCAGTTTTTCCTTACCTCGAAATTTTGTCACAACACTGGCATGAATCAGATCGGATTGATCTCTGGCCATGCTCGTTCTCAGTCCCTATTTGTTTGCAATTCCAAGGCATGAAAGGCTGGGGAGAAACGATGTCACGGTGAAGGGGTTTCAGCGTTCGGCCTTTCCTTGATGCAATGCATTCTCTGTTAAATCCTTCTCCGGGGCAACTGGGAACGAGTTTGACAGTTGTGATATGGTACGTAGGTTAAGGTAGGTAGGTTGGTAGGTAGGTAGGTAGGTTAGGTAAAACTTTATTTAAACACGCTTGCCCCGTCAACTAACATAATACCAAAAGCTGATTTCCACAAGGGGCGTGTGGTGATAGTAAAAAGATTCAAGGTATTTAGCTCGACAGAAATGTTAAGCTTTATTATACAGATTACAGTTAGCCTGTTTCAGGCTCTCAGATAGTAGGGTCGGTGCCAACATTAGAAAGGGAACGCGAAAATAAGACGCGCGGAATCCGGGGCAGCCCACGCGTTTTCTTGCTCGTTTTCTCAATTCGCAGTTTCCCCACTATTTCGAAGCCTGGAGCAGGACCGTCAAGAGTGTTTTAGTGGAAAATAGACGACTCGTAAAGTTCATCACCGGGACATCGATGACGTCATTTCCCGCTTTTACACTGTTATTTGTAGAAAATATTCTTATCTATATAATATCAGAAACTCTTAAGGTCTTGATTAGACGCCTTTTGAGTTTCTGATAATAGATAATAAAAAGAGAATTACTCGGCGTCTTGAAGATATATATGTTATTTACCGGCCGGAAAGCCCACATAGGGAAACACTGTGCCCGTGGTGTTCAGTATGGACCGACCTTGACCGGTAAAGAACATATTTATTTTTTCCAACATTTGCGAGCTAATCATGTCAGGTTCAGCCACCGTAGAACGTTGCTGAATAAAAATGTAGTGCCTTAGTGCTAGCCCCCAGTCCCCTGACCTTTGCCCGTTTACGACTGCTACACAAGCCATGGTTGACCGTCTGGTTGACCTGGTTATTACGACCATTTTCTCGTCGCCCACACAGGAGCTCAATTAGCCTAGTACCCAGGCGTTCTCCTCCCGTCACCGAATGAAGTTAGACATTCGGTGACGGCACGAAATTTCGCGCCAAGTCGTGTGAGCGAGAAGACTAGGCTAGAGCTCAATCATTTTCCTATCTGAAACCTCGGTTATCTGAATGCCTTTCTGAATCCCAAACTATTTTTAGTCCAAGCCTTTAAACTTTTAAGAAATATATCAGTCCCAAATTGTTGTGAAAACGAAATGCCTGGTGGCATAAATGATAAAATCCAAAAAACATTCACAACCAAAAACTGACAAAATTCAAAACTGCGTAGCTATTTATGCCGCCTTACTAATTACTCTGATGTTTTGCTTTTTACCACTTCTCCTGTCTTTTTGTAGGCTGTCATGATCTGACACGACAAGAGTTCGCGCAAAATATGCCACGGTATTACACAGTAAAATTATGTATTGCACTGCAAAATCCAGGTTTCACAGAAAAATACTACGCAAGTCGCAAAATATCTGCGCGTATTTTACGTTAAACCATCGGATCCATGTATTTGTTTCATTCGTTTTATGCATGTTGGTGAAACCTGTATGACCGAGAGGAACTGGGCTTAAATGCCATAGTTCGAAACGGACATGCTCAAGTGATTAGAAAATGGCGCGGATTGTGAATCTCACTCGATGGGCTTTTGAATCTCAAATCCGAATGTTACGATGCTAGCAGTTCAGTGGTGATTGGGATTCACAGATGGCAGCCATTGAGAGCAATAGCAATCAAGAAATCAGGGCTAATCGCGGCGAACATAACGGTGATGTTGTGGATTTGACGAGCGATGCGAATGAAGATGAAGTACAAGAAATGGAAATTGAGACTGAAGACGAACAGCAAACTGTTAACTTAAATCCGGCGGAAAACGAAGATATACAACCAGTGAACGATGATAACACTGCCCCAGACGATACAGAAATGCAGTCTTCCATGCAGAATGTGACGCCAGCAGCTGGAAGAACTGTTGACGTTTTGCAGGGCAGCTCAACCGTGAATTCTCCGGATGAATTTCAATGCAAGGCTTCAAAACCGTCCAAGATAAAACCTTGTAAGATTGCAAAGTCACCCTTGAAATCTCCTGAGAAAGATGATGACGTAAGTTTAGCGTGTTAGGTGCCCCTTTTCCCATCATGATTTTGATGAATTATCTAGATTTCTAACTTCTGTAGTTACATAATATTCTTATGGTAAACTCCTTCATGATCTGCCATGTATATATAAGCTTAGGATGCAACAGTCATTTGAAATCCCTGAACCCCCTGCCACTCCAATCTCGGAGGGACAAAAGGCTCACAGTCACTCAGCTTTGGGTTGAGCAAAGGAAGAAGGATGGTGCCTCCTAACAGAGATGTATTTTTGCAAAGGTTATGTCTATTATATGGGGGAAAGTAGATCTTAGCAGGGGTATTGGAATCCAAAAAGAAAAATGTGGCTTACCATGCATTTTTCAGAGATAATTAAGCAACCCATAATTCTAGAAAAGCGTTAAAGTACAAAGAATGTATGGCAATTTCTTTCCAAATGTAAGCTCAATTATCTCTGAAAAATGCATGGTTACACCCAATTTTCTTTTTGGATTCTGATAGCCCTTGCTAAGATCTGCTTTTTCCACATAGTCATAAACCATGCCAAAATATTGTATTAGGTGGCAAATTCCTTAGAAACCCAGATATCCTGAGATGTGCATAATGTATGCGCAGTAACAAAAGGAGGCATCGTCCTTAAAAAGCCTATTTTTGAACAACATAGTTTGCATCTCGAGAGCGGTTTTCAAATGAGTGTTGAAAAATCAAACCAAATGAAAGTAACTACTTTAAAGAGCCAGTGTCACCCAAAGTGCTTTGCGCGGTTGTGTTTTTGTTTTGAAGTTTGGCTGGCGCGTTTGCTGGACATTTCGCAAATTATACCCTGCCGCACTGGCCTTTCAGCAAGCTGATATTTACAGTAGTAGCCTCTGAAAATAGTAATAATTTTTATCTTCATCGCTAGATGTTACCGGAGAAAACAACTCTAGATCTGACTTTGTAGTCAACGTGTATGGAGCTTTAATAACAACCAATCGATTGATCGATCGATCGATCGATCTCGATGGACGTAAATCAGAGTAGCCACTTCCACTCGATATAAAAATAATAAGACAAAAACAAGTAGTAAGAATATTGACGTCTCCATCGCTAGATGTCACTGGAGAAAATTACTCAAGATCTGACTTTGCATTCAATACGTATACATGGATCTATTACAGTCCGATTGATTGATTGCGCGATCGATCGTATCGACCGATGTTGAGGGGCACAAAACCAGAATAGCCATTTACGCTTTTTGTAAAAACAAAACATAACCAGACAGTGAACACAAGGAATATTTAAGCAGAACAGCACAAGCTCATGACCATAAGCATTAGTTTGGAGCAAGCGCGTAGCTACTGTTATTTTGTGGTAAATAAATATTATTAACGTTCCTTCTGTTTTCATTTGGCAAAGAATGTAGCACTATTTCGGCAAACACAGTGTCAGTACTATTGCTGAAACCCGTAGATGTTTTTCTTTCCATCCGCTACTGATACACGGACTCCTTCAGCTGTACAACTTTGGCAGAGCCTGGAAGACTCAGCCTTCGCCCCAACTTTCCTGAACCCTACGAGGTATCCAATTTAGACATCTCCTTCTCCACCGCGAAAACACTTCAGAATTCGGAAATATACAACGAAAACGATACGGTGACACTTAAATGTCAAGTCAAAATTCATACTTAGTCTAGTGCTTTTGGGTTGCTAACGGCAGTGATAGAAGAAGATACAAATCAGACTTCACAACAATCAAGAAAATGGCGTATTTTTCATATATGAAAATTGTACTTTGGCGCGCAAAGCACTTTGGGTGACACTGGCTCTTTAACCAATCAAAACAGGAGCAAAACACATTATGAACCAATCATTAATCAAAGCAAATACAAGTAATTTGCATTAAGCGCGGGAAAATGCTTGCGAGCAAGTCACGATTGGTTTTGGCTTTTCGTCTGATTCCTCAAGTAAAGTGGCCTGAGTATTTTTAACCAATCAGAGATAGTAGTAAAGCAAAACTAAAACAAACACAACGCTACTTTGGACACTCAATTGAAAATGGCTCTGTAAGCAATCATTGAGATTTGTGGCCAAAGATCAAAAGTGAGTTGCTTGAATAGGAAACATGACCATGGAGTAGCGTCCCATCAAGACATAAAAAGTGCATGCTACTCTGAGACACATGTAATTCTTTAATACCTTTTCCACTGAATGGTACTTGTGAGATCTATAATAATCATATGCATTGCTTGCTTTCCATCACTAGTCGCAGTGTTGTCCGATTTGTTTTGAGCCTTGGTCAAACTCAGGATCTCACAGACTTTCTTCTCTCAGGTGTGGACATCTCTTTGGAAGAAGGTATTTATCTTACATGTAGATTACTTAATTTTGTTATCACACACAGACAGTTGTAACTGACACCCTCAGCACTGGCACTCTAAGCAAGACTGCATAATGGAAATAATTTCAATTGGTAAAAAAGAGTGTAGAGGAAAAAAGAGTAAATTAAAGTGAAATTTTGGAGGGAAAGTAAGGTTACTTGCAAAATTATTAGGTATTGAAAACAATTCAATGGGCGACATATGACAACAAAACAGACACAATTAATGTTTATACCCTTTTTAATGAGCCCCTCACTTCAAATTAACTGGTCTACTTTTTAACCACCCCCCCCCCCCTGTACTTATGACTAAAAAAATGTAATTAACTATTTTTCTTGAGAAATTGTTCTGTACAAACATAAACATGGTCAGGTTAGGCTTGCATAAATCCGTCCATTGACACACTTGAACCGAGGCCCTCAGAATGCAAGTCTGGCACTCTAGCCGTCAGGCCATGCCACCTGTCTTAGAGATGTGAAGGAGAGAGCCAATCAACTATATCCGATAAAAGTAACATTTGAATGGGTCGGACATCTAACAGTCATTATTCTCTGATTCATTTGTCTGATGTATTAGTTACATGTAGATTTAAAACCTCATCCATTTTACCCTTTAAGCCCTGGCAGTGATAAAGATGAAAATTCTCTTTTCATTATAACTAGTTGTTCAAACATTTAAATGATGAGAATAAAGAAAGTGATCATTGATCAAGGATAAGATGTCTTGATATTAAGGCAATTCTCTACTAGTTCCATAGGAAATGTATGGAGAAGAGTAAGGAGAATATGCAGGGCTTAAAGGGTTAATTTTGTTACTTGTAACCACATTTAGTGATTGAGTTGTCCTGCCATTATTTCTGTGAAGTAACTGCAATTTGTCTTTTGTCCTAAGCTGTATTGAAAGATGGTTAAAATCTAAAGGAGGAAATGACAAATGCCCACAGTGCAATGCAACAGCAAGGAAAAAAGACATCAGAAACATCTACACTAAAGCGATAAAATCAATTGATACAACTGAGCGAGACAGGGCACTTGCCGATCTGGATAAAGAGAAAGAAGCTAGACAGAAAGCAGAAGAACGCGAGGCTAGAGCTCTTTTACAATATCAGTTGGCTAAAGCAGAGTGTGAGAAGATTCTGGCACAACTTAGGAAACAAGAGCAAATGGTTTTTAGTTTGCAGGCTGAAAAGTAAGAACTTGTAAACACTGGTTGTAATTTTAACTCTTCCTTTATACTTTTTTTTGAGGGATCACAATCTGTTTTCCATCCTTGTAAAAATTACTTTGAAAGGCAGTTATGTACACATTATATTACTCCTTTCTTCCATTGCACATAAGCACATGCAGTTCATTGAAGCAATTTGCAAAATAAAAGATTGGAGTGAGAGAAAAAAACACAGCCATTCTGTTGAATCAGAAATGTCTACATTATAGATCCTTTACAAAAATGGTCACCAATGAAACCTTTGTTTAATATGTGCATTCAAATTAGCCTTCCTGAGTCTATAATTCTCTAGGATGTTTACATTTGGACAAGCTAATTTGAATGCATTTGTGCAATACTCGTTGGCACCATTTGTGTCGCATATACGCTATTCACGCACACTCAGTGAATTGCAGAGCACAAGAAACACTGAAGTGACAATTTTAACATAAATTACAAACAATTTATCCTATGCAAAACCAATTTATTTCATGAGCAGTTTGTCACGGCTAGTGACTACACTGCAATTTTTTGCTCTGACGTTGAAGAAAAAACTAAATTATTGCATCATCATCTAATGAGTTTGTAGCTTTCTTTTATGCAACATCTTTGAGCTTTCAGTGCCATCAGCAAATCATGTGAATCGAATGGATGAGTTTTCTTGTGAGCCAGTGAAATATTTACATGTAACTTTAAGTTCAACATGGGGAGATTGAGAGGGTTGTACCCTCCCTCCAAGGAGAAAATGGGAAGGAGGGAGTTTTCTTCTAGGGGGAGGGTATAGCTATGAGGGTGGAATCCACGTTTGAGTTGTACTGTACATGCACGAAACCACTATCAAAGTGGACAACTTAATGTCCGAACTCTGTTTCAGGTCAACATTGTGCAGTAGATGCAACTCTGAATCTGAAGGAGCTTCAGCTGGTTTAAGAACCTATGGACAAAGCACCTCCAGTCAAAATGTATCGCCTCAAAAGTCATATGTTCTTCAAACCTCATTTCAAGTTGCACAGGTACATAGGTTGTGAAATTTGTTTTTAATTTTCTTTTTCTTTTTCTTTGTGTTTTGATAGAGGGGAGAGGGGCACAACGAATAAATATGCAGAGGAAAAAAAGATCAGGAGGTGGCGGGGTGGGGGGGGGGGCAAGGGAAACTTTGTGGAGTTGCACTTTAATTTAGTTTGCTTTCCCTCTAAACAAAGTGGTGATTACAATAATAATTACCATCATCATCCCATCTGGGCCTAAGTGGCATACAGGGCTTCAACGAGTCTTTTCCACTCAGTCCGGTTGGTCGTAACTTCACGAGCCTCTTCCCAACTCTTCCACCCCAATTCTTCATCCCTTTCCTTCTGAGCCATTTTGCACCATGTTGTTCTAGGCCTTCCCACTTTCCTCCTACCAACTGGAAGCCATTTATGCCTTTCTAGGGTCCTTGCTCGGTTGCATCCTTAAAACACGCTCTATCCACTTCCGTCTTCTCTTCTTGACTTCCTCACTGACTGGTGGCACTCCAGTCCTTCTGTATAATTCATTGTTGGAAATGAGATCTGGCCATCTTATCCCTAGAATCCTCCTTAGACATCTGTTCTGAAATGTATCCAGTATACATTGTACTGTTCTCTTTCTTGTTCATTTTCCAGTTCTCGGCACCATACAAAAGAACAGACTTTACCTTAGAGCAATACAGATTGTTTTTGGTCTTGTGCTGTACATAGCCGAGGAAAGCACTGGTCTCAGCTTGTAGAAGGCTGCTCTAGCTTTACTGAGTCTTGAGACTCTGTCCCTGTCTGTCCCACCTTTTTCGTCCATAACTGATCCCAGATATATAAAGTGCTACACCTGTTGCAAATTGGATAATAATAATTATAACTATTATTTATTACAATCTAAATGATCATCAACCTTGTCTTTCTACATTCTACAGAGTGGTGCAAGAGTAATCGCATTTGACCAACACCATGCTGTTTTGGTGGTGTCCAAACCTTCACCTAACCAGCTTTTTCCTGGCTTTGGTATTGTAAAGGTAAACATTTATGCCTGTAAGCCATTAGCTTAAGACAAGATGATGACAAATGTCATTGTGGTTTCAAATTTTTGAATTTTGACTGCCTTGAGCATTGTACATTTAGGATGTATGTCCATGTACAATAATTGGGAGAATCATCAGATACAAGTCTTCCACTGACATTATTATGTACCAGTCAAATCGAAGTTTCAACATCGCCCCACCGGCACTTGACCTTTGAAGATTAGCTTGTTCAAATTCCCTCCCCTCAGGCAAAAAAGCCGTTTAAATGCCCCACCAATTAGTACTGAAATACCCCTCCTCAAAGGCAAATTTCGTCTTCAATCAAACACTGTTCATGCTTTTCAGAGAGAAATATGCCATAATGACACCTTCAAACTTCTTTTAAAGACCCATTTGAAAGAATTATTCCCTAACAAAGGTGAAATTCTACCTGGTAAATCTGTCAAGCACTGCAGAAACCAGAAAAAAAACTCACGGGTGTATTACACTGGAACAAGAGATAAATCCGGTTCAAATTCCCCACCCTTCCAATGCAACATTCAAATTTCCCGCTCCCTGGGCATGATGCACAGTCAGATGCCGGGGGGAGGGGGGGATGTTGAAACTTTGATTTGACTGGTGAATTAAAGTATTATTCTCTTACAAATTGTATCAAGTGATGAACAAAGTGCTAGGAGGTGGGGCGGGGGACAAGAAGGGTGACAAAGGATTTTGTTACCATTAATATGATACATGTATACATGACACTAATGGTATCAAAAGTTATGACATTCCTTTCACAAAGGCTTAAAAGAACCTGCACAACCAAGGCCTTGTTAATGACCTCTTTGTACATGTAAGATTTAAATCAAGAGTTCTTGAACATGACAATGCACTGTGGACTATGCCATTGAACTGTAATGAGATGTGTCAACATTAGTGCATATCACACTTAGGATTGCTTTTGGCTGATCATGAATCTTGGTTAAGAAATTTTTTCTGTGACTGAAAAATTTGATTTGCAAGACTACTTGACTACTCGAGAGCTTTATATAATACTGAGAGTATTACTTCAAAGAGACATCATTAGTAACATCTGTCCAAATTTAGGTGAGTTCCTTGGACTCCAAGCATTGTGAATTTGTGCGGATTCACCAGAAGCCTGTGCGTGATGTAGCATTCAGTTGCCGTGGTGATGGCTTATTGCTGACAGCAGCCATGGACAAAACAGTTCGAGTCACTAGCATGCTTAGCAACACTGTTGTACAAACGTAAGTTAATATGATCGTGAGTTAGAGCAGTTTTCAAATGAGTGTCATTACTCTAACCAATCAACACAGGAAGAAAACACAAAATGGACCAATCAGAAATCAAAGCAAATGCAAGTAACTAGTGTCAAGCGCAGGAAATTGCATGCGAGCAGGTCACCATTGGTTTGGGTTTTATTTCTGATAGGCTGTGAAAGTGGCGCAAGCTTTTTTAGCCGATCAGAAAGCGTAGGAAAGCAAAACCAAAGCAAACACAACATTACTTTCGACACTCAATTGAAAACTGCTCTTGACTAATAGAACTTTATAAAAGAAATTCCTACAAAGTATTTGTACCATTTCATACTTCCATCTATCTGGAATCCCTCATTATCTCAAGCTGTGATATGGTTGCTCCTGTACAGTAACTTACTACTGGCTGCTTTGAATTTTCGCTTCCTCAAACAAGTCCTGGGAGTTCTAAATACATTGCCTACAGTACAGACTACCATCAATGAACCACTCTGGAAAGCTGGTTTACTAACTTAGAACAAACACCACTGAATTTTCCTCCAAATTACCTGCACCTTACAAATGACTCATTGAGGACATCAACAAGAAAGACAAACAATAGACAAACTGAGTAATTTTACCAACAATATACAGCACCAACGGACATTTGAATAACAAAAGATGGATTGAATAGCACCAATCACATTTTTAAGTCTTCACAGCCAATAACATCACGGCTTAGTTGACAGACGAGCAATAACGTCGTATCTTTGTCGTCCAATCAGGTTAACAACCAGAGACTTGAATGCCACCTACTGACGATTCACAGTTCACTTGACTAATTATGACTTTCGCTCAGGCTTTCAAAACATCAGTCAATGTCACCACAAGGACTACATGGGTGATTCTACTTCACCGACTTGTGATTAGACTACTGTATTCAAACCATTTACAAAGTCCTTTTCCCTTGAGTATCCAAATCTGAGAGAGCCTGCTGTATGACAGCCTGATACAAGTCACTGAAGCCTTAGTCTATTTATTGCAGTCATTGAAAAAATTTGTATTGAAATCAAAGAAAACAAAAATAAACTGAAAATAATGTAACTTTAAAAACACATTGCCTGAATGAGCTTCATTTTGTCTGACCAGTTTGACTGTATACACATAGAAAATTGTAATGCATTTTGACATAATTTCTGGATTAGGTCAGCTGTAATGTACTTATTGTTACTTAAATCACGTCGACCATTATGTGTAAATGGACCAAAAGTCTTGTCAAAATGATTTACATTGGGGGTTGGCTTCCTGGTTCCTGTGCCACTCACCCCTGGTTCCTTTCTCAGGGGTTTCAATAAAATTTGAAGTAGGCAGCTTGTCTGAATAGAGTAACCGACTGTATCAACTAGGGGTTTGAAACAATCTTCCTTCAATTACTTTAGTTTAGGGCAAAAAGTAGCCGACTTTTCTGAGCAAAATAGCCGACGCTTTTCGTCGGCCGTCGGTGCTTGTTGAAAGCACTGCTTTCTATGCCCTTTCCTTGGCTCCTATCTTTCGCCTCTGTGCTTTTGTCTGTTGCAAAATATAGACGATATTACCCGGTGTTACAAAGATGTGAATTTTACTTTCCAGTGGTAAAAACAATATTTTGTGAACAAGTGAAGCCAGTGAGCAAGTATTGTTTTTTACCACTCAAAAATAAAATTCATATCTTCAAGCCACTGTGTAATTTTCTTTTTATTATATAGACCAGAGTACATGTATTTTTGTGACAGTGTAAGAGTGGGAAATGATGTCATTGATATCCTCACTAGTAAGGGTATGGAAAATATGCCACTCAAGTCCCAGATGTAGTTTTGTATGAACTTTACAAGTGGTCTATTTTCCACTAAAACACTCTTGTCTACATAATAATACACAATATTGCAATTTTTGTGTTCTCTTCCACTGCCTGCCCCCTTGCAAATGCCATTTGATGCGAGTTCCCTCTCCCAGTTTTGGCCACCTTTACCCCTGGGTTTCCACACCTTGTCTCCATCCACACACTGGTCACACAAGGATATTTTCCTTCTAAGTTGTAGAAGTGTTTTTGTCCTCTCTGCCATTGTAGTTTTACACTATAATTGAAGGGGTGCATGGAATAACACCCTACGTGCCTCCTTAACTAATGTCAAATTCTCCCTTTGATTCACAAGCACATACAAGGCAAGTTGGAAGGAGAAGTTAGCAGTTAGTCAGAAGTCACTAGGGGCTTTATTCCAGGCACCCCTTCAATTATTAGAAAAACTTCAAATTTGCATGGCTTTCAAGAGATAAAGCACCATAGATGCCTTGTTGACTAGCTGCTTCTGTCATTGATGCCAAATAGGGCAGATGATTTAACATACCTTTAGAACTTATCACCACCTGTTGTTTCACTTCATTAGATACAGTACACCAGCCCCAGCCTGGTCTTGTGCGTGGAATGATTATGACACCAACTATATCTACTGTGGCCTTCAGAATGGCACATGTCTGATATTTGATGTTAGAAACACCAACACTTATCTGAAAAGTGTCCAGAATGAAACAGGTGGTTCCTGTCCCGTCATCTCAGTTGCTCATGTGTCACCTGACCCACATGGTGTCCTAAGGTGAGGCTACTGCTCATCTGTTTTGTTCAAAACATTAGCGACCTTCTGATCGGATTACGAGTATGAGATTGAGTACGATTACGACTTTCGAATTTCAAAACAGCTGCATTCTCAGAGCTCTCGTTCCTCCCTGTTGCTGACCAGTGGAAAAGGATACTATAGGAACGATATTGGTGGAACAGATCACAACCTTAAACCTGTGACCAGGAATTAAAAAGTCTTACTCGTACTCAATCTTGTAGTCAAAGTCCAATCTGAAGGTCGCTATTGGCGATAAGGAGGAGGATGATGGTTCTACTACTGTTGACTTCCGATAACTCAAACCTTCCAGGGAAATCAGTGACTGAGTTATCGAGGGTAGAGTTATAAAGAAAATGACCTGAAAGGAAATAACACTCTCTTTGAGTTAGCTGGAGGTTCGAATTACTGAGGGTTTGGGTTACCAGGAGTCAACCGCATATGTATTAGCACTGGTAAATACATGGAGTCAACCGTATATGTCTTAGCATTGGTAAATACATTACAGTTCTCCTAAGGAAAACTGCCATGAGACACTTTTCTATCGTGTGCAGTTCACATTGTTATCGAGGGGACCAGTATTAACACTTTCACTCCCAGCAGTGCCTAAAATCAAAATTCAAGACAAATTCCAAATTTCATTTTGTAAAATATAAGTAGTACCTTGTGAAAGTACTGCTAACAAGGTTTCATTTGAGTGGTCAAACTATAGGATTTCATCCACAGACTCAGAAGTAAGAACCACCTTAATGTCTCCATAACTGACTCTGGGAGTGAAAGCTAGGGTAAACATACCGTATGACTAACGTAAAAACGTTTGTATCATTCTGTCCATTGTAAAGTACTTTAATTTGTCATTTCTGTGAGTCAAGTTAATAAATTCATCTTTTTTTTAAGACCTGGGGGAATTCTCGTCTGTAAATTGGAAGGAGCATCTTTTTGGGAGAAGACTCCTGGAGCTGATTACCTACCACATCACCTGACCTTACCTGAAGGTATGTAGAAAAAAGCTATTACACTTCACAACACAGTCAAAAAACCCCTTTTGGGTGCATCTTGTTGATGATATAAACACCCTGTCTGTGTGCGTGTCTGTGCCATGCAAGTGTTGTTCTCCAACAGAAAAGAAGTGACTTTAGATTTTCAGTTAGATATTAGATTTTTTGGATTTTCTCCCCAAGTTTCATAACTCTCCAGTCAAGTTAAAATTTCTTAACTAGCATAATTTAGTCACCATTATGAAACAGTGTTAAAAGGGAAAAAATATTTCAAATTTTGTTAGTGTAGCCTGTGAACAGGTTTCTTCGCTCTTTCCTTTTCTTCGTCCTTTCCCCGACCAGAGGGCCTGTTAACAGGCTATGTTAGTGGGGCTGCTGGCCCCATTGTTCACAGACTTTTGTGTGTACACACATACTGCTGTGTCTTGTGCAATAACAATCTCAATTTAAACCAATTTTGCATGCCTGCTTTCAACACGTTAATTCTGGATCTATCATCGTCTGTTTCAAAAGAAATCACTTGAGTTGTAGGACGTCATGGCCTCTTTCATCATCAGCATGTGAATGATTAAAATTTGTGTTTTAATTATCCTTACTAACGTCTTTGTCTTATTTTTGATTTCTTTGTTTTTAGGATGCTGCTCCAGTTTGTCATTTGAACCATCAACTCGTCATTGTTTGTTCTCTCTTCGCCCCTCCAAAAAGTTTCCTCACACAAGACATTTGGTAGGTGATTGCTATGAAACCAAATTAATGTGTATAAAAAGAGCTCGGCAAGATATGGTACAAGTACATTTAATCTCGCTACTGATTTGATGAAACAGGGTTTGCCACAGTCAGGGAAAGTTTAGGGAATTTTGTAGCAACAAAGAAAATTCTTAATTCTACTTTAAAGTCAGCGAAAATTCAGGAAATTTTATTTGAC
Organism: Siderastrea siderea; assembly: GCA_964030785.1. Taxonomy (NCBI): domain Eukaryota; kingdom Metazoa; phylum Cnidaria; class Anthozoa; order Scleractinia; family Rhizangiidae; genus Siderastrea; species Siderastrea siderea. The sequence continues at coordinate 53,839,228 of OZ034969.1, read as the reverse complement.
TTGCTACAATGTTTGAATGTTGATAAATCAACTGATTTTTACAGTTTCCTTGCCAAGCATGACCCGTGAAAAATTGGCTTGCGGTCAGTGAAACATCGGGGATTTTGTCTCATCTTGCTGGAAAAGTTTTTTTTTAAAGTTTTAAGTAATTAATTTATATCATTAGACTTATTTACAGGTAAAGTGCAGTCTAATCAGAATCTTCGAACTTGCCTGGCTTGTTTATTTTCTGTATCTGAAAATTCTTACAGGTTTGTCAGTTACAGGGGAATGGTGTGGGAGTATCAACGGCTCGTGCTCAAACAGAAAGAGCAGGGGATGCAGATGCCATTGACCAGGGTTTGTATGGCTTTATGCATTTTTTGAAACAGCCTTGTTTATTAGTTGGTAGTTAAAAAATGGGAGGCAAAGTAGTGTAGTGGTTTGCTGCGACTTTTAGGTTTCTCCATGTGGATAGAGGCAGTGTGTGTCTAGGAGTTTCTGTAATCTAAATAGGCCATTTCCGAGTTGCCTTAAGCCTCTGTTTGAAAGCGAGGCCTCGTGCAAAACCATTGATATGAAAATGATTTTTATTTGCAAGTGAATGGAAACTAATAGACCTGTGAAAGGTTTCGCACTTCACCTCGTTTTAAAACAGAGGCGAAGGGCATCTCGAAAGTGGCCTATTCGATTTTGAGATGGCGTTATGGCTCTATGGTGATGGCTAGTTGAGACTCCACCCAATACAGAATATATTTTCTCCCAGTGCCATTATTATCCACCAACTCTCCCTTCCCTTCCCCTGTCAAAAAAATCTGCTCTTCTTCGCAGAAGTAAGTATTGCCCCTGTTGTACTGTTTTACATTTGTATTGCACTACATGCCTATATTGCACTCATTTCAGTTAAGCCACTTGTTTTGTTTTGCTTGACAGAAGCCAGCCTGTGCACATGTCAAGCCATCAATCAATGTGTTGGTGGCTCTTCGCAGAAACTTCTCAGCAAATCAAGGCTGTTCACCAGTCCTGATGATCAAAACACTCTGATGGTGGCCGCTGGTGACGAGAGCTCCTCATCAGTAAGTTAGACAAGTTAATTTTGGGTTGACTGTTACCCTCTGTGAAAACTGTTTCTAAGTCTCTCTTGAACCTACATAATTGCAAAAAACCTAACAGTGGAGCTCCAAAACAAGAAGATATTGTCAAAGCACATCATAACTATTCAAAGCAAATTGCATAGACACTTAAACCATTTTGGGAGTATGGACTCCCACAAGAACAAACACAATCAAACAAAGGAATCAAACCAGGAGCTGTGCAATGCCAAAATGCACTGAACATATTGCGCATGTAATAATTCAGGTATGAATCATCCACCCAGGTGTGCATATGTACAAATGTACATACGTATAGTGTACAGGACATGATCATGGAATGCCTCTTGCATGGTTTACCCATTTCATAAGTATAATGCTGTACTTGTGCCAGCCTTTTGGTCTGCATTGAAGCTCTGCTATTGAAATTGATGCTCAGGCTTTGACAGTACATTCAGATTGTAGTTTATACCTGTCTTCTTTGTTGCTGGGGTTTCATGTAACTGGAACTCGTGTTATTCTCTTAGACTCTGATATGGAACGGCAGCAATGGAAGTCAGCTACAGAAATTGCCAAACCAAGGAAAAGAGACACTTGATGTTCTTCCATTTGCTGCTAATGGGACTGACTTTATGGCCACGATTGATGAACAGAAATTAACTGTTTACAAATGGCTAAACGTCTGATGTGTGGATTCTTCTGGAGACAAGACAATTATTTTGTTTCAATGAGGGTCGTTGGTGTGGTGAATGCATAACCAACAACTAAAACATGTCTTTTCAAAGTGCAAAGAGGGAGTCATGCCATTTATCTCAAAGACATTGGAAGGAAAAAAGTGTGAAGCTTCAATTTTCAACCTCAGTCTGCAGGAGAGAGGATTGTTGTAGCCCTTATTGGAAAAAACTAATACTGGAAAACTGTGAACAAGCCTAAAGGGAAGAGAAAATGTGGAATCTCACTTGTGTATTGACATTGTAGTACTGTCTTTGCTTGTGGGGGATTGTCACTTTCACTTTGTGAAAATCGTTAACTTGGTGAGGGAAATGAAGTCAATAATGTTACCCATTTGTATCTTGGGTGGGCTGGGTTATGTGCATCTCCCTCCCCTCTACCCTAATTAGATTGTGACAGACATACTGTTCTGACAGTTTTTCATATTTGCCGCTGGAGTGATTTCACATAACCCATGAAACTAAATCAGTCATGTCCAAATATCAAAAGTGAAAGAAAACAATGGAATGTGTCTAACAATACCTTGTGTGAATCATTTCTACAGCTTTGTGGGTTATGCAAAATCACCCTGTTATTGACCTCCTTTGTCATGAGACCAAAGTGATAGTCAGGCAAGCATGATCTGATTTTTTTTTTTTACCAGTTCCTTCCCTCAGTCTTAAACCCTCCAAATACATTAGACAATTAAAGCACACCAGTAGACCATAGTAGGAAAATGAATTTCAGAACAATGCTAAAATAGATCAATTTTTCACTTTATTATTAAGGTTAAGTCACAAAATTTGTAAAATAAAATTTGATTTGATTATAGAATTTGAGTCAAGAAGCTTTGCTTGATTGTGCCTTCTTTGCATCTTCACCATTCTCTGCATTGATCCTCACACCAACTGCAGAAATCCTCCACACCACAGTAAAGTACATTGTAGGGCAAAGTTAGTTGGCACTGGTTTTGGTTCAAAAAGATGTCCTTTATTGTATCAGTAGAAACAGTTTGATTTGAACTTACGTGAAAAGAAGTACATTCAAACATGTACATTCAAGGTGTAAAAAAAATTTGAACAGTTGTGCTTGTGTGTAGGAAAGTGCATTTCTTTACAATATGTAGCTGCTGCTTTCCACACACATTCCTTGTAAATATCAAGAGAGTTTCTCTTTGATAATTCTGTTTATTGTCATGTCTTGTTTGATCATGTGTGGCAGTTACAAGAAGAAATTAAAGCTGATCAGGAATGGGGGTTTGCACTTCCTGATAGTAACCATCATTTTCAACAACAGATAAAGCTTTAACAAGAACATCAACAGACCTTTTACAGCCTCGGTGTAGATGATATTCGATAGCACATGGGTTGAAAAAACAAATTATTTCTAACTTCTCACATTTTTTCCTTTTTTTGGCAAAGAAGCATCTCAATTATAAAAACTGGTGGGGGGGGGGGGGGGGGGTCACTGTGCATTCACATGATACAATGGAACAACACCTTAGTCAGTCACCTTGACTTTATGGCCGCATTATTTTGCCACCCCTCTCCACCCCAACAAAAAACTCGCTCTTTCACTTTTCCAATATGCAAACTGAAATCCCGTCACGTAATCATTTTAACCAGATTTTCATGGTGTTTTAGTGACCAGATTAACAGGGCCCGACTGTTCAAAGGTATTACCCATGGGTGCAATATTAGTCTACTTAGTGCACACACTGAATGTACAGTGTATTGTGAAGTGTGACATTGGGACATGAATTTCATGCACATTAAGGATATGCATACACAATAAGTATGCCCATCCTAAAGCAAGTACTTGTCCATCATACCAAACCTTTTTTCTAGTCAAATTTCAATATTTTAGACCTCTTCTAATAACTATCATTACAGGCAAGCATCTTTACAGGCATTTAATGAGAGGATTGACCTTAACTCAAAATTGTTAAATAAATGTCAGAAAAATCAAATGTACATGTATACTTAAAATCAATGCATTTTATAATAATAAATTTGTTAAATAAATGTAAATGCAAAATAATTCAAAACACATTCTCCTACAGTGTAGAAATAATTGACTTACTATACAAAACAATAAAATGCGTCCAAGACATTTTTGATGCAGCAAAGTACAAGATAAGTCTACTAGAAAACAAAATGTAATTGCATCTCGGAGAACCATTTGAAAATACACCTTTAAAAAATATGTACAATTCAATGAAACCTCTAGTGCACTCATTTAAAATAAATGATATAACTTCTCTAAAATAACATTTCATATGTAATTAGCTGTTTATATGTATTTACAATCTTGAATAGCCTACAGCAGCCTTATTTCAGCTATTGTTTCACCCTTCACCCACTGAAAAAGACAGGTGATACAAAAGCTGAGAAAACTAAATGCTGACAAAGGCTAAATCTTGAGCTACACTGTTGAATAATTATTCAAATTAACTTCGTGGAAGAGTTGGATGTACCAACCTTAGAATACTGCCAATGTGTTTTCACTAGAAATTTCACTTGAAAAGTAGATTCGTTTACACGTGGACCTTAGATTTGTCTTGGTCCACATGTGAATGATGAAAAAACTTGGCACAAATGTTTTTACAAATAACTGAGCAAAGCAAAGCAAAACCAAAGAAAATTCAAAATTCTTTTACCAGTCAACTGAAAACCAGTCTAAGGTACTTGACATGAGAATATTGCAGATAGAGAGGACAGAAATGGACTACAATAAGGTCAAACTTAAAATGAATATTTTCACTGTTATTCAGATGATGTGAAATTGAAGGCCTCTGGGCATCCTGGTTGCCTGGTCTGGTCGACCTTTCAGGTTTTCGGTTTTGGGTGGCCAACCAATAGTTTTGAAGCTCAATGAACCGAAATAAGATAATATTTTGATAAGAAAGTCATTTCTGTTGTTCATTTTTTGGTACAAAAAGACAAGATTTTCAACTGAGAATTCAAACAAGTTGTTTATGAAGTTCTTGCCCAGGGACTTTCAACTGAATAAAAGTTAAAGTTCTAACCATCACAGTTTTTTATATAATTATTGGAAAGTACCACAACAACCTTTAAGAATCAATATGTTATAAATACCTTCTTGTAATAAATATCGACTTCAATTCTTGAATTTTTCTTGCAATTTTCGAAGTATTTTTCAATAACAAAATTTCCTGTAATATGGTATATGCTACAAAATCCTTGTTGTAAGCTCTTGGCTCATACACTTCACAAGGATTGTTTGTTGCCAAGCACAAATATCGTGGTAAAAGGCCATGATCTCAGTTGATACAATGTGACTTTTTTTAAAAAACAAAATTCCTTCTAGGAGATGTGGTACACTAACACCTTGAGAGGGGATATAACCAAAACTTAATTGACATTTTGTAAGGTCCTGGTGGACTTATAACCAAAAGAGCTCATTACAACCTCATTGTTACATAAATTATATACAGAACTTGGATAACTTAGGGCTGTACTGTTTATAGGCAATCCCCAAAACTGTCATTCAAGCTTTGATGGATCAATCATGTGTCTGTTTACATTCCGTGCTCCAGTCAGCAAACAGCAGCAGAACAGAGAAGCTAGTTCAAGGGCAACAAAAACACCTCCCCAGTCATATGACTTGCTGATTGTCGCAAGAGGAACTCCAGCAAGTGTTGCTCCAACTAAACAAGAAACGAAAAGATGGTTTCAATTCACTAACAAATTTATGGAATCTTGTCATTTGGTAAACCCCCAAAAAATCTTGAAGTAAATGAATTAATGAGCACACAAATTAACAAACAAATGAACAATTGAAACAGATCTATGAATAAATATAAAAGGTAAAGCAATGGAAGAAGAGGGACACAGGAGTACCACCCTCAGTCTACTCAGGGGCACAGTCACATTTGAACAAAAGCCAGACTGAAGCAACATCGAGATAAAATTAGTTCAGAAAACACCTGCCTCTTACAAAAAATCTCAATTTTAACTCAAGAAAATTTTGGTATAATATTTCTAGAACAAAACTAAAAATAACAAACAAACGAGTTACTAACAGTCTTTCTGTTAAATTTAAAAGCAACCAAAGTTAACATGTTAAGATTTCTCCAAGTTTATTGCACACAAATCACAAAAATAATCTAATGATTAAATTTTTGGCAAATAAGCAAAGCCCAGTTCTGAATTCCAGCTCACTGATAGCCACATTGCCATGGTAATATGGCTTATAGACCAACCATAACTTCAAAAACTAAACTTCTTTGGTTAACACTTATTCCTCTCTAGTTTTAGGTGCCCAGGCATGAATCACTTAAAAATAATGATAAATAGCACATAGGTGCTACAAACTTGTGTTCAGCCAACTTACACACTTGTCATGAAAAAATTTAAAAACAATTAATCCTTTAAATCCTGATTTGAAAATGCATATTCTCCTTACTGTTCTTCATACACTTCTTATGGAACTAGTAAGGAAAATTTGTCTAATTAGTGATCACTTTCTTTATTTTCATCACTTGAATGTTTGAACAAGTAGTAATGACGCAAAGAGAGATTTCATTTTCATCACTGTTAGGGCCTAAAGGGTTAAAGTACAAAATCCCCCAAATTCTCACCATTAGCTGCCAGTGCAACAATAGCGTGTGCCGTTCCAGATAATCCTGGTGGACTATTCTCCATGGCAAGGACACCATACAAGTTAATGGCTGCATACAGAGAGAAACCTATGCCAAATACTAGGGCTGATATTAACCACTGCAATAAAACAGATGACAAGAAGTTTTTGTTAAGACTAAGAACTAAAAAGCATTAGCAATCCTACAGGTACAATTCACTGCAAACAAAATATGATTTTTACACATACTATACACTGTAAATAATAATGATGTTCCCTATTTTCTTGACGGTTCATTTTTGTGCCTTTCAGACAACTATTTAGAATTATATGAAGATCTTTGCAGTGAAGGTGTTTCAACTTAAGCAGTTGAAAAGAAGAAACCTGAAAAATTCAGGCTTGAACGGGAATGACCTCTGCGATACCAGTGTTCTCCTTGTCAGGCGGTAACCGGTAAAATTTACAGCTTGTAGCACCACTTGTTACCGGTTAGAACCACAGGCAAAAGGCTTGGATTACAAATATCCAAAATATTTGATATAGATATACTATTGGATTGAATTGTGAAAGGATTTCTCGACATTTCTCCGTACGTTTCTACGTTTATAAGATGTTAATCCTATCTTTTCATTGTTTCTCCATATTTTAGTACGTTCCTAAGGTATTAGTCTTCTGGGCGTTTCCGTACGTTAATACGTTCATCAGATGTTAGCCTTTTCTTCTCGACGTTCCTCTGTACGTTAAAATCAGTTCCAAAAATATTAGTGTTATCTTTTCGCCGTTTGTCGGAAGGTGTTGTTAGTTTTATCTCCTTGACATTTCTCTGTAAGTAAGCACGTTCGTACGGTATTAGTGTTATCTTCTCGACTTTTATCCGTAAGTTGGTATGTTCGTAAGTGCAGATATAGCATTATCTTCTCCCCGGAGATCTTCGTTGGTGCCTTTCGTGAGGTGTTTACTTCTCTTCTTGGCGTTTCTCCGAAGAAGAAACCTGAAAAATTTTTCAGGTTTCTTCTTTTCAACTGCTTAAGTTGAAACACCTTCACTGCGATGATCTTCATATAATTCTATCTTTATCTGCAGTTCAAATATATGTTTATTTCATATATTCATATTCAGACAACTATTTATGAGATACAAACTGGATTTCAAGTCTCAACCAATTGTGGCATTTTTTACTCCCATGACCTGTCATAGCAGAAGCATCATGTTGTGGCTCAAATTTTTCTTTGGTTTGAAAATTTTTAAACCAGTTAAATTTTATTTTCCTTTGTCTAAGATTATGGTAATGAATTTGAGACAAAGGAAAAGAAATATTAAACTAGTTTGAAAAATTTTAAACCAAAGAAAAATTTGAACCACAACATTGACATTATCATGATTGACAGCAGTGTAATTTTTAGTTGGGTTTTGAAGCACAGGTTTTGTGATAGCAATAGTGAAAGGCACAGTAACTGAATATCATCTAAACATATATAAATAGTTTCCACGGTAAGTTTGATAAAACTAAAAGTATTTTACCAGTTACATACCAAAGACGATGTTGATTTTACAGCTGTATGTAAAAGATACAAACATGCTAGCTGAATAAATGCAAATCCAATCATGGGAGGAATTCTGGGACTGGATGATGTTGAAGTTCCATACTGTGATAAAAATGGAATAAAATATGGATGGGAGTAAATCATAACAAAGTTAATGGAATATTACATATTGCACTTTTTCATCTATATGCACAAACTAATTTCTCAAGGTATCAATGAATCATTATGATACTAAGGCATCAATTCAAAATGGCAAATGGAAACAAAAACAAGAAAAGATCTTTCAATGAGAAAGTAATAAAGTTACTACCATTTCCGTTCAACCCAGAAGCATGACGATTTTTCCACGTATGTTTACGTTTTAAACTTAATGGTTTTGTCTGGTTACGTGTCACTTTAGGCAATGAAACCTCGTCGGTTATGTCGCGAAACTGACAACGTTCTTGGCGCCATTCGAACATCCGAAACAAAACGAAATGAAACAAAACCGTATTTTGCGAAACGGTATTTTGCGAAATAGTACTTTGCGAAATGGTACTTTGCGAAATGGTATTTTGCGAAATAGTACTATTTTGCAAAATACCATTTTGCAAAGTACCATTTCGTTTCGTTTCGTTTCGTTTCGTTTCGCAAAGTACCGTAAGCCGTCAATGGCCGCCATCTTGAATCTATGCGTTCCAATCTTTTTTGTTCACCGATCCAAGATGGCGGCAGTTCCCAGGCTTTCCCAAAAAGGTTTTGCACTCAAGCTTAGTGCTTGTGTATTCAATCTTTGTAAAGCATTACAGGTTTGTAAATCCGGCATTTCAATAGAGGCCAGATCATACATGTGTTTATTTCCATCCTTTCAATTTTGATTTTAAAAAGTCAAAAAACGGGTAACAAAGGGAAAGTAGTTTTAGTACACTGTGAAATACTCATTTTGAATTTTTCTCAATTAACTACAGGGTACTATGAAAATAGAGACATTAATAATTATTGTTAAGTCACAAACCATATCAGTCTGTCCTTAGTAGGATCTATTTGAATGGGTAACCATATTCAGGGGTTTGGCTGCCCGGCATAGGGACAACCTGAATTTCTTTTTAATTTCGAGCACTGTGCAGTTCTACTATTTTGACTTCCTTTGTTCAAGGTTTAAATCTGCGTATGCCTTGAAGCACAAGATCTGTATGGTACACTACAGGAGTATGAAAATGTTAGCAACAACAAAGTTTCACGGAATTATGTTTAGGAAGAAGCAAGCCTTAACTTACATGTATGATTTTCTCTCTGACTCATGCCAACAAATCACAACATGTACATCTACATGTACCTTGATTTGAATTGGCAATTAATATGTCAAGCAGATAAGAATACTGTACCTTTCTAACCAACTTATCAGTCACATAACCAGATACTATACTACCGAACAGACCACCAATCTCCAGAAAGCTCATAGCAATGCTACCTGAGAGAAAGGAAAAAAATTCTTGATTTAAGGAAAGCTAAATTCCTTCAAGTGACAGTTTTGCTGTGAAAAGCTTTCTTCATTTAGAGATCAATGGTTGCAGGAACTGTGCAATCACTCTACCACCTGACCAAATTGATACACTTAATTGACCTCTATTTCTTTTCTAGTTCTTTTTTTTCACTATTATCTGTTTTACTTTCCAACTATGACATAATACTATAACACATATTCATTGCAATTTAGATAGATTTTTCCCTAACGAGTGGTCGTTTCACCCTCACTCCAACCCTCCAGATGGGACTGCTAGCATTCTCGCAAAAATAAAGTTACCAAGAAAATTCTCATAGCATGATAACATTTTGAATAAAAAAAGAAGAAATTATCAATACTTATTTATAAGCTCCCAAGCTGAACCCACGAGAGAAAATTATATTTGAAATTATCCTTATGCTCATTGAAAGGACGCTTCATGTCAGATCAAAACAAAATAGTGCCCGTTTTTAGCATATTTTTATGAGATTTGACATTAATTTTCTCGAGAATGCTTGAGAATTTAATCGTGGGGTCACTTGGGGAAGCAGATTAAATTGAGGTGTTTCAGATAGTATTCAAAATGTGACCGTGCTATGAGTAGTTTTTTAATAAAAAATTTTTGCACTTATTGCGCGAATGTTGAGCGGAATCCATCTTAAACATGGTGACATACTCACTGTCGTACTGTGATCTTCCTACTGTCTGTATCAAGAAAAGCTGTGTCCATTCACCAACTCCTGTCTTTACAAACAATGTCATAAGATATCCAATGCTCAAAACCCACAAAAAAGGGCTCAGTAATAATGCTATAACCTGTTCCTTTGTACTCTTTCCTGTTTTATTTTCAGCTCTAAATTCCTTTAGGGTGGTTTGGTTAAACTCATTCAGTCCTTTTTCAGATGGAGAGTCCCAAATAACAAAATATATCAAGAAAGACAGTACCACAGTCACAACACCAGGAGTGACAAAGGCAGCTGACCAGCCATAGTTTGTTGTTAGGAATGCTGTCAAGATCGGAGAAACACTTGTTGCTAAGTTACAGCCAGCTGTCAGAAGACTCCAGAGAGTACCAAGCTGAAAATGGAGAAAGAAAACAATATTTTAAATTTAAGGCTAAAATTGAATATTTGTCATCAGAAATAGCCAATTTCAACAATAAACATACTAACAATTTATTTTGACTCATACATTTTAATGGTAGTGTAATGGTAATATAATAGTAGACGTAAGTAGTTAACTGTAACTTAAGTGTTTGCTTTTACCAAAATGCTTTTGTAATCATTTTGATTTTTTAAAAATTGTTTGTACCTGTAAACTAGCTGGGGTGTTTCTGCAGATGTCACTTGTCAAGTTTTCGAAAACCATGGCTAACAATATTGATCATGTTAAGTAAACTATGTCTAAGACCGACAAGGGGGTTAGTTTCTAAAGAAACTGTGGTGCTGTGTTGGTGGGGATGTGAAACACAAAATTTGGATTTATCAACCGAGTTCATAAGGTAAATTGGCCACCATAAAGAGATTGAAAGCTGACATTTCGAGCATTAGCCCTTCGTCAGACAAAGGGCTAATGCTCAAAACGTCAGTTTTCAATCTCTTTACCGTGGTAAATTTACCTTATCCAGTCAGTTGATAAGTCCAAAATTTTATTTGTCTAAGACAGCACTATGACTGCTGCGCACATTTTCCATTTTTGTTCACTGGAATGTCACTGATCATAAATTTCCACTTCATTTTTTTGAAATAACTTTCACCATGATCAAAGACTTTGGTGGGTGCGTACTATAGGCACCAACATATAAAAATGAAACATTTTACACTGGACACTAGGTTCTAACACAAAATGAATAAGCAAGGTGGTGCTGGGGGGGCACTCCCTTATTTGGTCTAAATGGGTATGTGCCGCTCAACAGGGTATGGTTTTCGGGGTCTTGCCTCTTAAACAGGGTATGGTATTTCACTATTTAGCGTCTCGAACAGGGTGTCTTTCTGGACTGGAAGCCTTGAACCGTTAGTATGTCTTTTATATAAAAAAAACTTTCTGTATGGGAAATGAAAAACAAGGCAGACAACAAATGAAGAACACAAACAAAATATAAAGGTCTCTTGTCTTAAACAGGGTAGCGAAATGAACGGATTTTGTCTGAAACAGGGTCAGGGTTTGAAGGCCTCGGTGGCACACCCCTACCCAAACTTCCCTTAAGTGCCCCCCCCCCCCCCCCCCCTGCCCGCGGGAGGTGGTGCAACGGTTTTCCACTTATCAGAGTTTTCACTGTAACGAAGAGGAGCAGACTTTTTCACAACAAATACTGACCTCGTATGGGGAAAACCATTCTCTAAGTAACTTGGTACAAGGCGGCCATCCACAACCTTGAGCTAAGCCATTGACACTCCAAAGGAACGTAAATACCGACACATTCCTAGTGAATCCGATCAGGATGTTTATAAGTCCAGTTAATAGCATCCCCATCGTGAACATTGTCCTCGGGCTCAAAGTATCAGACAAAATGCCACCGCTAAACTTTCCCACACCGTACATAGCCGCAAATCCGCTAGTTATCACGCCGAGTTCGTTCTTCTCTAGGTTCAGTTCGCGTATCAGAGCTGGTATAGCAAACGTGTATGACTTTCTACAAAAGTAATACGAGGAATAGCCAAAAAAGAGAGAGCCATAGACTGTCCATCTTATTCTTTGATAGAGATGAAAGTTTCTGTCCTTCGGAGCCGCCATGTTTGTATCACGTGACCTGAATGACCTTCTCTCTCTCTCTCTCTCTCTCTCTCTCTCTCTCTCTCCCCAGTTTCTTCATCAATTGAATGGAAAATTACCGGTTGGTAAGAAAAGAGCGAAAAAAGTGAGCAAATCACTGAAAAGAGTTGCTTTCACCAAGTTGAAAGAACGAGCCAATGTCGAATAAGGGGACAAATGATTGTCCCAAGCAGAGAACGACCCACTGCAATGACAGGCAAGGAAATGCTGATTCCAACTCTCTCCTCCAGCAGAGGCCTCCTACATGCAGTGGCGCCTCGGACTGCACGCTTGGGAAAAAAACGCGCGCAGGCCGGTTACAACAGTGTACAAAGAGAAAACGGGAGTACAGAGGCCTCTGCGGAGGAGAGAGTGATTCCAAGAAAATGTAATTTCGGGTCTCTGTTCGGGAATTTTTTAAATCGAGTTGAGGATAAGCGGGCTGAATCATGGAGAAGTAAATGGAGAAAACCGAAAATCATCCAATTTCGTCACTGTTCAATCACTCGTCCCTGAAGATATTTAAAATTCTACCAAATGATAAAATTTGTCTTGTTAACAACCGGATAATTTATTTTTAACAGTAGTTTTAGCTGTCTTACTGTAGTTCGACACGGTTTGTTCTCAACTGTTCGACAAGTTTATTGAGGACCTCGACCGTAGTATTTTTCCTGTGCATGACATGTTTCTTAAGGTGTTTACTTTTCAGTTCAAACACGACTCGCGGATGATAATTTATTCCTTTAGCTCGTTTCATTTATCTAACATCTAACATATCTAACTCTTGCAAGTAAGTTGAAAGAACTTATTTCCCCCTGCCAATGTCTTTATCTCTTTTCTTTTGCACGGCTTTTTGCCCTTTTTGTAAAAAAAAAAGCAATGATTTGTACAGCTGGCGTTGTTTGGAATGATACAAATTGGTCGTTGTTTGGGAAAAACACGAAGGTCTTTTGATGATCGAAAGACTTTGTGAACAAGCCTGTCATTTTTACATAAAGATGTTTGTTTACAGCTGTATTTATGGCGCAATTACGCATCAAAGTGTGTATCATTTTAATTTTAATTTATTTCAAAAATTATGAACTGAAATGGAGAAATGATATGACAAAAACTTAGACCATACCTTTCTCTATTCTAAAAGCGAAACGCAATCTGGGGTGGTTTGACGGGAAACAATGGCTTAAACAAACAAACTACAAAGCTTTGTAATTTTATTCAAGAAAATCGTACACTCACGAGTAATTATAGAGCGGGTAAACATAGAAATGAGTTTGTGGTATTTGAAAAAGGAATTGAGTGTCGTAAGCCTGATTTCTCTGACAAGCTTATTGAAGCATATTCAGTTGGTTCCAACGCGGCTTGACATCTCTTATTCAAGCTCACTGGCTGACTCAGAAAGAAGAAATTCGTCACAAAGAGATTTTCTACAATCTTAACGACTAATCAACCAGTAACAAACAAGGTTAAGCCTTGGTTTGGACGAAGCTCCGTGTTTTCAAGGGAAAAATTCAAGAAATAAGCAATGAATATCACCCAAAACCAAACCGCTTCGTCAGGATCGTCTAAGCCATGCGAACACTTTACAAGTCTAATCTCGATGTGCGGTGTGCAATTCTTATCATTCCTGGCTAACCTAGTGGCAGCAATAGCAATTTGGAAGCTCCCAGGACTTGAAGAAAACAAATACCATCTTGTCGTCCGAACATTGGTCGTAAGCGATCTGTTAATCCCCCTTTCGACGCTACCGTTTTCAATCATTTCCTACGCCAACTGTTCTTGGACTGGGGGGACGCTACTTTGCTCCATAACAGCTTTCATCTCCACTACCTTTCTAAGCTGGTCGTTTTTAGTCGTCTTCATAATGTGCTTGCTGCGTTTTCTCGCCGTCACAAGGCCTCTGTACTACAGAAACCAGATAACGTGCGCAAGGGTGCAAACAACTTTAGTATTAGCCTTGATCTGGCCGTGCGCTCATTTGGTCCTTCCTCTTACGGGTTTCGGAAAGTTTAAGTTATACAAGAGGGGATTTTATTGCGCACTTGATCTTACGCCAGAAGAACCCCAAAATAAGGCCTTGGTTTATGCCACTGTAGTTGAAGGGGGCTTAGTTGCTTTGGCGTTGCTGTATTTTTGTGGAACCATTCTGTGTTTTCTTAACCGGAAGCGCAGAGTCAATAGTTTGCTGACCGAGCAGCAACAACGAGGAGCAGGCATTCACAAAGTTAACAAGCAGCATGGCGGCTTCGCTCGATTGACGTTCGTGATTGTGGGATTGTTTTACGTTTGTTACGTGCCTTTCTTGGTAAGTTTCATTATAACTTTCTAGTAATTTCAGTCAAGATAGTATGATTATAATCTTTCTGGTCAGTATAAAATGTACGGCAACAGAAATGTTATCAGTTGACGAACTAAAGAAGATGTGGTTTGTAGCGTTATCAACAGCAACTAAAACAACACAACAACGACGACAATGATAATGGCATTGATGATGAAGACAAGTAAACCATTAGTTAGAGCAAGAGAGCATAATCCTTCACTGCTTTAATGTGCTTACACTTGATTGGAAAAAAAGCCGAAAACTGAATTGTCGGGTAAAAAGGATAACTTATGAAAAAATGCAACACACTGGTTTTCTGGGAAGAGCGTACAAACTTTTTTTATTCACTGCTTCCTTGCATGTTATAATACCACTACAAGCCGCTAAATTAATCTGCTCTAGAAACTTTATCTGGGAATGAAAGTGTCCTGAATATCAATAAATGGAACTCGGCAACAGAATTGCAAGTGCCTTCTTCCTAGAACTCATTGTGTAGCATCGTCAACAATGTTTTGCATTTTCTTATCCTGACAACGGTTTCTCTATTAGGTGCGTGTGGAGCCTATACATCTAAACAAGGCTAAGTAGAGTTTTCATTTGCATCATAAGAAAACTATGTTTGCACAACAGAGAGAAACGGTTTTTGAAGGTTATACTTGAACTCTCTGAAAGCGCATGCGTAAGGTTCATTACGAGTTAGATGGCCAAAACAAAAAAGCAGAGCAAACGCTTAAAATTCCACTTGACTCCAAAAAAAAGCTGAAAAATGAGGCCGATTAAAACACTTCGAGAACGCACAGGAGTCGCCTTGCTTTCTCGGGTATTGACAGCATTGTACGGATGGTCAACTGCCTTTCAGTGCTACTTCTGGTGTTGTGACCGTGGTACTGTCTTTCTTGATATATTTTGGCTCGGCGGCTTGGTGATCTGTCAGTCGAGCGGCAGCAGCTCGGCAGTCAATGGAGAGCGCCGAGCTGAGTAGCTGTCATTAGTTTACCTGGAAAAGGGGCGTTATATTCTGTAGTTTGGTCAAAAAAAGAAAAAAAAACAATTAGGTTATAACGTTTACGTTGCGAGTAGAAGATTTTCACTTAACCAGCCAAACGAAGCCTTAGAATCGCAAACATGGCTTTTGCGACACCAGCCTACGTGCAGGTATCCTCAGCCTTCTGAAAGCAAACTATCCAGACTCATTGCTGCCCTATAAGAATCGTTTTGGAGACGAGGCTACATAATCTCGATCTGGTTGGACTCCATGGCCTCGATCCGGAGGGGGTAGAGAGTGATGTCACCGGATGTCAATCGCCTATCAGTCGTATCTTTCTTGGGCCTGTCTTCGTTTTGCTGGTGATTAAAATCTTCTCCTTATTGTGAATCCCAGACTGTTAATATTTGCGTTGTCTTTACTCCATTCTCCTACAGTCATACCGAGTTTTGATCCTGGTACAAGGACCTTCTTCATACAACGAAACTAGTTACTTCTACACGGAGCTTCTGGCGCACATTAACCCTCTACTGAACCCGCTGGTCTATGTGCTCTGTAGTAAGCAGTACCGTTCTTCCATTAAGGAACTGTTCACAAGCTGTTCTTGTAAGAGAAGATGTACTTTGTGCAGTGAGAAGTTTCACTTGAAGGGTGGGTAACTAACAAAAACAGTAATGCTTTTTAACCCTTTCCCGTCAGCGTTTTTTCCTTACAAAAACGCATTTTTTACTGCTATTAAAAGCGGTTTTTGAAGTGCTATGTTGCCAAATGCCACTACACTTTGCTACAAAAGCGTTTTCTTACATTTTAGCTAAATTTTGAGCCAGCTTCTGTTGTAAATTGTACATTATTCTGCTTTCACGCATGCGCATAAGCCAAAATTTGAACTTGTTATTATTTTTTTTTTGCTGATTCGTTTCTAATTTTTTCTCGCTTCTTTTGCCTTCCTTTTTCTCTCCCTTTCTTTTCTCTTTATGTTCTACCCTTCATCACCTTTCTATCTACCGGAAAAGTTTTGACCTCAGCCCTTCTAAAAACCTGGAAATGGAACATTGATCAACTAGGTGATTTGGCCTATTTTACTACCAACTTTGCAGCCAAAATTGGACACGTTTTTTATGGTATAGCTCTGCCAGAATTTGATCGATATTCAAAATGGACACACGTATGGATGGATCTGTCCTTGCTGTGTTAGCTGCTTATCAAAACAATCTGGTGACGTCAAAAATGATGACGTCACAAGTGACTCAATGGTTCCCGACTTCAACGTCGGGAAAATACAACTGTTGACGGAAAAGAGTTAAAGCCAGGATTTATCGCTTTTTGGCCAGAGAAAAATTGGGACGAAGGCAAAAATATGGAAGGAGCAAGGTGGGGGTGAAATTTTCGTGCAACCAAAAAGCGGAAAAATGTTTTGGCAAGGAAAAAAAAACGCACGGAAACATTTCCTACGCAGGTTGCCTTCCAGTCGGACCTTCGTTCCCCGCGTCTGACAACTTCGCGTGCTCGTATGTAGAGCGTTTACAATTTTTTTCTTTAGAGCGGTTTTCAATTGAGTGTCGAAAGCAATTCACGGTTTGCTTTGGTTTTGCTTTACTTCGCTCTGTGATTGGTTAAAAAATCTCGCGCCACTTTCACGACCAATCAGAAGTAAAACTCAAACCAATCGCCACTTGCTCGCACGCGTTTTCCCGCGCTTGGCGCCGGTTATATGTATTTTCTTCGAGTTCTGATTGGTTCATTGGATAATTTGTGTTTGTTGTGATTGGCTGGGGTAATTACTTTGGTTTTGGTTTTACGACACTCATTTGAAAAGCGCTCTATAAGAGCAGGAGTCACAATTGATTATAGCTCCTGATAAGAGCGAGAGCTTGTGCTAATCTCTTCTTCTGAAAAGACCTCTTTTCACACAAATGAAATTCAATTTTCGAAATTAACAACTGCTAATATTATCTCAGAAAGTCATATAGGTTTTCTATTTTGATTGTTTAAGGCCTGGCAAGACCTATTAAGCAGGAAAAACAGGAAAGGTTGATGGCTTGCGTGGCAGGGCCAGAAAGGGGGGGGGGGGGGGGGAAAGGGAAGAAATTAGTCACGACCGCGGAGCGGGAGAGGAAGGGGCTACGTGCTCCGCGCTTACCCTCTTTCCTTCACCTTTCGGTGCCTGCCACGCAGACTGCAAGGGTTGACTGTGTAAAAGCACTTTAACTCATGTCGTATGTTTTTTTTTTGTATTTCACAGATGAATACGGACGAAGTATTGAGTTACGGAAGATGTCAGCGTTTTCGACGAGAACTCAGAGTATCTTTTTAGACTAGAGAAATGAGGATCTTAAAGATACATGCGTGGATATAATGAACTGCGGTTAAACATGAAATGAATGGAATCAGTGAATTTTACAATGTGTGTGTTCGATTTACAGTCTGTAGGCGATTTGAATACCAAACACATATAATGGAGTTCCTCACTATGGCGCTATATAGCTCTGCTATCGAAGTGCATTTACAAAAATGTATGCGCATGTTTACTTCACGTTGTAAAATTAGTAACCTTGACCGTGCTGATCATGAAATCAACACAGGTGGTCACATTTGCAAGCAATGACAATAGGGATTGAGATTTTGAGGTATTTTTTCCTGTTTAACCAAAATATCGAGACCACCACCAAGAATTGCTTTGTCTAGTTCAGTAGTATGACGTAAACAAAAGATTAGGTGTAGCTGTTATATTAAAGGCATTCAACTCTGTTAGTCACTTCTACTTCTTCTTTACATCTTGTACTCAGTTTCGAAGCAAGACTAGTGTTGTAGCTCTAAGTTGTACTTTGACAAACAGACCTAAGTAAGGAACGTAGACGGGCAAGGAATTCCTTCCGTCAACCACACCTTCTAAGCAACGTCTTTCAGGTCAAGTTGGCTATAACCTAGCTTGAGGGCAAAACCTCTCGCATAGCTTCTAATCAGGACAACTGGTACAAAGATCAATAAACGAGTGATAATCCAGAGATTCCCGATTGTGCTTGCTTTACCGTACAACGGACACTGTTTTTTTTTCTGTCAATAACTTTTATCGGAGGGTGGCATTAATTTATTTCTAGAGAGATTCATTTATTTTAATCTATCCCCTGCTACCTGGACTAATTCCAGTTCGATCAGGAAACAGCGGAGAAACTGAATTATCAAAATGGTGCCGGAGAGCATTGAGTTATTAACGGGTAACGGGACGAGATAAGAAGTCAACGAGGGCAGGAAATACACGATGAAATGGGATGCGGGAAACGGGATACGAATTGTTTTAGCGAGATTTTCACCTGGCATTACAGTTTGGCCTCTCATCCTGGTCGCCCCCGGATGCCAAGGAATTTCACGTGAGCTTGGGGGATGCGGCAGGTATGGGAATAAAGCATTTAGAGGGGGGATGCTGAATAAAAGGAGTGTAGGTACAGATCTCTGAAGGAATACCAGTGCCAGAATGATAGGAATGTGATACGGAAACGGAGAAGAATGGACTTTAAATATTTTGATACCCCTTACTACCATATTCTTCAGTTTAAAACTTTAAATGGTGTGAGCCCGAGTTATGCCATGAGTCAGTGAAGTATGATCGTCCAAGTGAGAGTAGTCCTGAGAAGGACTGTTTGTGATGACATTGACCGCGGAAGCAGAAGATCCTGGCGGAAGCCATCATCAAGGACTTGATTCGAACCTCCCTGTGCGGCCACCTCTCGTAAGCGACCACTTCCGGTCAGCAATCACTTTTCCAAAATACCAAAATGTTTGCAACCTCGTTCCTAGGACTTTTTCTCCACCCCCCCCCCCCCCGCCTTTTTTTAATTTGGAAACGGGAAAAAGTCCTGGGAACGGGGTTGAAAATGTTTGTAGTCAAATCAATACAGTTGGAACCCTGTCTCCTCCGCAGAGGCTCCTATTAGTACATAACAGTGGAAGAGTAAAAGGGAGCGCGGGGGGAGAGAAACTGGAGCGCGGGGAACGCAACCCCGTTCCCAGGACATTTTCCCTTTTTTTAAAATTTGGAGAGGCGGGAAAAAAGGGAAAAAGATTAAAAAAAGGGAAAACGTCCTTGGAGCGAGGTTGCAGGGAACGGTGAGAGGAGGGAACAGCGTTCTCGTCGTTCCCCTGGCGGTATACTTTTTCCCTCTTCCCAGCCTCCGCGCGGTTTTTCCTAAGCGTGTATTCAAGGCGGCACGATCGGAACTTGGTAGGTTTTGTGAAAAAAGATGTTTGTTAAAAAGTGCCAAGTTCAAATTTTTGACGAGACGTTTCGGGAATAACCCCTTTATCAGTCGTGGCAAATATTACAACCGTTAGGTCAGAATCAAACGTTTGTGAGTACACGCGCGTCTTATGCTGTACATGTGATTTAAAAAATGCGCATGCGCGAGAATTTAAATAAACTTAAAACCTAACTTAAAACCTATGTTCATGCCGCTGGGGGCAAGTGTTTTGAATTTGAGAATCAACCTTTTTTCTTCCCCCTGCAGGGTTCCTGTACCACCCTTCACCTGCATAACCACCGACACTCTCATATCACGGAAGTTGTTGTGGTCGGGAATATTGAAGTGTTTAGCCACGGGTAAAGCACCCCCATGATGGCGGAGATTCTGATTGTATCCTTCCACTGAGCAAAGGTGTTCACCAAAACAGTCCGACAATCTACGACCGGTTCCACCAATGTGCATCATGTAGCATCGCTGGCACAGGACGGCATAGGCTACGCCAGCTGTAGTACAATCGAAGCGCTCCTTGAAGTGGGCGCCCACCCACGGAAATGACCGTAGCCGGCCTCCCCATAAAAAAAGTTGCAGGTGCGACACCTGCGTCGGTGGCAAGGGAAAGTTCCTGTTGGTGCTTGGTCTTGAGCAGGGTGGGACGAATGTTAAACAATAAAAATACGGAATTTTTCAGAGTAACCTTCGCGTGGTAAATTCTGAACATTCATATTTTTTCCTCAGTTTTGACAATCCAAAGGTGTTACAGCAGCTGCAGTTGTCGTATTTATTCTGGTTTTGTCGATACTTACGTTGTGAGATGCTTGATTCTTTAGAACAATGATTGTATGAGTTTTGAGTAAGATATTGTAGGTTTTAGTGATCGCAGCGTCTCCAACAGTTCGTTTTTGGTTGTGTTTTCGATATTTATTCCTTGGTACGATTTTGGCGCGAAACAGATGTTTTCCAATGTTTGTTTACACGTTGCTGGGAAGTTAATCCTTGTTTGATGGAATGTTGAATTGTTTTTGTGCAGTGCATCAATTTGCTTGTTTTGGTTTTGACCTTAAGGTTAAACATTCGTGATTGTTTTCCTGGAAATAACTTTCTATCTTACTTTTAACATTTTAAGCGCAATCTCTTCGTGTTTCCTGCTGAATTCGTACCATTTAATATTCCGTGTAGTTACTGCCTTTTAGTCGGTTTGTTCTTAAAGGGAAACTTGAATTCACAAGTGTCAAACAAGACAAATAGTCTATTGTTAGTGGTGTTATGTCAAGTTCTGTTGTGCATGTTAATTTTACTCTCCAAGATAGCCGATCACGTACATTTTTAATTTATTGAAAAAGGCGGACCTTAAATCCGGAGAAGAAGCCTTTGTTCTAAAATTAGTTTACGTGTAGCTTACTGTTATGTAATAATATTCAACTTGCGATTTCACTTGTATTTAAGTAGAATGTGTTAAATTTAAATCGATAGAATTGTTCTTTGTAATTTTTATATTGCTCTTGTTACTTTATTTTGACCAGATACCTCGAGAACGATACCGAAAATTTAGCTTAAAGTAGATTCTGTATCTACGAAGTTGCTCGAAGGTTTTTATGCTAATCATCTTCGTGCGCTTGCGTATTATCGTAATGGATCTTCTGCGCAGGACATTGCGTCAGCTTTAATTTGCGTTTGATGGGTAACCAACATGAAATTGACAGTTCTCTCCTGGTCAAAATAAAAAGATGAGAGCGATAGTTTTTGTGTGATTCGAAGCTAGCTCTTGTACTGTAAAGTTCAACAGTGTGCATTAAAAAAGAGGAAACTTGAGAGAAGAAAGTTAGTCTACAGTTTTGTTGCTGGTCTGTACGCTAATCCCCCCAAACAGACCAATTTAACACGAAACGGTACTATAAACAAGGATGTCTTGAAGATTAGTATCCCGCAGATAGACGCACAAAGATGTGGTGTTAAAGAGATGACTAGTGGTGGGGTCTTCAGTCAGAATGTAGAAATTTTTCAGAAGGATTTTCTCGACTTCCTGGTTCTGGGATGGAAAGTGGGGACCAAGGGCACTTTTTCCGATCTTTCAAGACTATGTGCGCTGTCATAGTGTAATAGAGCGCTAACCGGGGAACTCTGGATTATCACTCGTTTATTGACCTTTCTACCCGTTGTGTAATTAGAAGCTATGCGAGAGGTTTTGCGCTCAAGCTACAGGTTATAGCCAAGTTGACCTGTAAGACGTTCCTTAGAAGGTGTGGTTGACGGAAGGAATTCCTTGCTCATCCACGTTCCTTACTTAGGTCTGTTACTCAAAGTACAACTTAGAGCTACAATCCTAGTCTTGCTTCGCAACTGAGTACAAGATGCAAAGAAGAAGTAGAAGTGACTAACAGAGTTGAGTGCCCTAATATAACAGCTAAGCCTAATGTTTTGTTTACGTCATACTACTAAACTAGACAAAGCAATTCTTGGTGGTGGTCTCGATATTTTGGTTAAAAAAGATAAGATGTCTCAAAATCTTAATCCCTATTGTCATTGCTTGCAAATGTGACCACCTGTGTTGATCTTATGATCAGCACGGTCAAGGTTACTAATTTTACAACGTGAAGTAAACACGCACATTTAGCACAATCGTTCAAGTGTGTCTAGCATAACGAAGCTCCAAAACAGCAAGAATTTCACTTCACAACAATAGTTACGAAGGGCTTTCTTTTCGGCTGATCTCTTTGGCTCGCTTCTGGCTAGTAATGACTAGTTTTCGGGGATAGCCTTTGTTCTCGAAGAATGACGCCATTTCGGCAGATTTTATCATAGTCGCCATCATCAGAGCAGATCCTACGAAGACGGAGAAATTGGCTGTATGGAATGGCTTTCTTGCAATGGGTAGGATGGAAGAGGAAGTATACTCAGGGTAGTTAAGAGTATCGGTGGGTTGTAGTGAATAGTATTGAGGACTCACTTATCTCAAATGTCTACCATATAAGGCGATTTTAAAAAAAAGTAGAAAATTCTGCTTTTATATATTTTTAGTTGAATGCTGAAAAGAACACGTCTTTAGTACAACAAGGTATGTGCGGCGCACACAGCAAATCCTTTAATTTACTTCATAATCTTAATTCCTGTTCAACTAAAATAGTGTACAATACAAGATAAATGTCTATTTTGGTTAACTGCTCCAATATTTAAACGCAAGTAATGACGCCTTTTTAAAAAATTATAGTTCTCACTTCTGATTACCAGTGTTTTCTCGCGAAAACTGTGCGGTAGAATAGTTGCTATTTGTGCCTATCCATGTTGAACAAAAACGAGCAAGGTGACCCCTATTTTTTTATTGCGTTTTTGTTAAGTTCAGAACATGGACCAAGTTTAAGAAAATTTCAAATATTCCTTCTATTTTGATGGAATAAGTGACCACCTTCCGTAAGCGACATATTGGTCGCCCATTGGAGGTTCCATTATTGTATATGCGAAAAACAATACATTTAATGACCCCACCGCAGGTTGGTGCTCGTATGTGCCACTTGAGTAAATTAAGACATTCTGTGTTATTATAATGCTCACTTGTCTAACAATAGAGGCACTATTTCACGCTTCCCAGAGCACCATTGGCTCGCATCGTCGGTGATTTATGTTTTTACCCGACAACGTTTTTCAGTTGCAGGTAGCCCTTGTAAATGAGCTCTCTTGGACGTTCAATGCACCCGGGAATCCGGGAATACATTTTTCTGAAGTCATAGAAACCGACCATGCATGCGGTCCATTTGATTTTCATTTTTTGGCGTCTTTTTGAAAATTAGCCTTTATATCGCTGCAAACACAGCAAAAACACACACGGACAAGGTTCACTTTGTATCATAAAAGGGATATCTTGCACTCATTTTTCCTACCGTGCAAGTCAATTTTTGTTTGTGGGATTTTGTTGTCCGAAGTTTTTGCATTTGTAATTACACCTGCTTTTGTTTGGTTTCTCTTGTATGTCTTTTGTTCATTATTTATTGCCGAGCAACGGATATTGCTGTTGATGAAATTTTATTGTTAGTAAGGTCAACCGAGGGCGAGTTGAAATGTTCTGATTGGATAAAACTTTGTGTACTTTCTCCTGATTGGTGAGTTCGTTGCTACACATTGGATAAGCTTACACAAAGTGAAAGGACATGAGAGGAACCTCATTAAAATTTCAGTTTGCTTTGCGAGTGGAATATACTTACAGGTAAGTCTTTGTCGTGTTGTTTTCGCTTCAGCATTTAAATGTGGCCAATCTGAATTTTCTGGCTTTCTAACCCCCATTTTTATTTGTAGTACTTCTATGAACCTCTAAGTACGGTCGCGTTGAGGACAGTTTAGCCTTCTGACGAGCTTCTGACGGAGAAATACGGCAGTATTTCTTTACACGTTCGATGGGCACGCGGTGCCCTTTGTTAGGTGTTTCTGAAAGGGAAATAAGTTGGATACCTTCCACCGAGGAAGCGATCTTTTGATGGTGAGTCCTTTACTTTATTAGTTAAAAGTGTAATCAGTTTCATAGTGGATATAATTTTTTGTGATCGGCGTCTAAGGTCTCAAGCTTAAGCTTATATTGCTCTCGCCAGAAATTCAGCTGTTTTGCGCGAGCTTCGCCAAATCATATTAAAAAGTAAACAATTCTAACTTATTTTCGTAAGCTAGAGTTGTCAAATGTTTCGTGTTTCATACTTTACTACTTTCCATGTTCACAGGCGGGTTATTAAAGTTATATTGACTTAAATATTCAACTACTAATTAAACTGTGCTTCAAATTTCCTTTTTATTTCTCAGGAGCTGGATATGTACGTTAACGAAAGCTTAGGTCTTTGACAAGAATCGATCTGGATTTGCACTGAATTTTGAATTCAACAAAGGTAAGGACCTGTTAGTTTGTTCTCGGTCTGTAGTCTTGTAAATTGGTCGGAAAGAAATTTTTTACCGATGTAAAAACCCCGAAAAAATGAGAGTTGAATCTGTCATGAATGTAAACAAAGATTCACGGACCCTCTTGGTCATTTTCCCAATTAATTTGCTTTCTATTTTGTCTATGCTTATTTCGAAATAATAACGTTCACCGTTTCGGCCTCGCACAGTAATGGCTAGAGTCCATGTACTTTCTATATCTAGGGATCGAGATGTCCACTTTTTACAGTTCAAAAACAGCTGTTAAATATTCCAGTGTGTATGGTGCGCTTTGTGATGTTGTTCTTCATAAGGACGACCGCTTTTACCGAGTAATGGCAATTTTTTTTATCTCTGTGAGTGATACATATAGATATAGAGGGAAGTTTCTGAAATTTAACTTTGATATTACTTGCTTCATGTTGTTTTGGGATGAAAGAAAAAGACAGGTGGATTTAATGCAAAATAATTCTGAATAGTGTTTGTTAGCATGTGTCATTCAAGGTCGTGGTTAATTACTTTCCCATGAAAAAAATTAGAAGGCAAAAATTTTGGTTGAGGTCTTGCATTAAAAGCTTTAAATCTTTGATGTTTGGAAGCCAATTCATTTGGAACTGAATAGAGAACCTGGTTAATGGTTGAAGTGCAACAAGATTGTTTTTTCAGTGGATATGTTGTAGTTCAATTTTTATTTTCCTTTGTTCTTTTTTATGTAAATATATGATAATGAATATCAAACAAAAGAAAATAAAAATTGAACCAAGGATAAAACTGAAGTACAACAGATACATTGCATGCCTTGGTATGCTACGCCAAAGGCGACAAAATACCAAAGATCCAACTTTATAATTCAAATCCTTCAATTCACTGTCAAGATCACTGCAATTAGCATCATCTTGCTTGTTGACTATATCATGTTCGTAGAATTTAATTTGATTTTTTGCATGTTTCCTTTCATGTCATTCGTGTTGGTATGAAGTGCTACGTTTTCTAATTCAAGATGCGTGTTTTATAAATCAAGAAGAGAGACGACAGCTTTTGATCAATTCTGTTTCCGAGAGGGACTGAAAACGAGTACAGATGTCCGAACAGCCAGAAGATGGCTTCCAATCGTTGCTATATTCCAAATGCAGATGAGTTTTTTGAAGCCAAGTGGCTTTCTCTTTTACAGCAGTGCAGGGACTGGGGGGCACGCAGAATTTCTTGCAAGACGTCTCGAGGAATATCAAAGCACTTTGCGGGTGATTCATGGTCGAGTTAGGGAGTCGGTTCAAGAAAATCAACTTACTCAGGATTTGGAATGCTTAATGCAGGTAATTGGCACCAGATCACATTCACTTGCAACACTCTACAGTGATATTTGTTATTAAGGCAGTACAGAACAGTCCAAGACTTTGGAGAATTCACTGCTATTTGTTTCTTGAAAGGTCAGGTAACGATGGGAGGCCGAGGTATGAAATCAGGCAAGAGCAAATCCATTGACTTAGAGAGTCATTGGGGTTTCGTTGGGTAGATATTGCCAGGATGCTAGGAATGTCTACTAGAACACTTAGTCGGCTGAGGCAAGAATTTGTTATGCCACTTGGTCAAGAGCACAATTATTCTTCGTGGTCTGATGGAGACCTGGACAATATTGTGAGAAGCATTATTTTAGTTACTCTGCAGTCAGGCGTGGGTTTGGTTCAGGGAGCGCTTAGATTGAAAGGATTAAGAATACAAAGGTGTCGTGTCATTGAAGCACTTTGGGAGACTTGACCCAGTAATGTCAGTGTTAAGACAATCGAAGAATCTTAACACTGACATTACTGGATCAAGTCTCTGAAGTGCTTCAATGACACGACGCCTTTGTATTCTTAATCCTTTCAATCTAATTTTCGTGCAAAAAGTCCCTGCACTGCTGTAAAAGAGAAAGCAACCTGGCTTCAAAAAACTCACCTGCATTTGGAATATAGAAACGATTGGAAGCCATCTTCCGGCCGTTCGAACTTCTGTACTCGTTTTCAGTCCCTCTCGGAAACAGAATTGATCAAAAGCTGTCGTCTCTCTTCTTGATTTATAAAACACGCATCTTGAATTAGAAAACGTAGCACTTCATACCAACGTGAATGACATGAAAGGAAACGCGAAAAATCAAATTAAATTCCAACAACATGATAATTATATTCAACAAGCAAGATGATGCTAATTGCAGTGATCTTGACAATGAATTGAAGGATTTGAATTATAAAGTTGGATCTTTGATATTTTTTCACGTTTGGCGTAGCATACCTTGGTAAAACCTTGAGCTTGCCAAGTCTAAGGTGTAAAACCTGATGTGTCATCTCTACTCATCGATCAGTTAAAACCTTTTTGGTCACAGCAGGGTTTGTGATTCAAGGTTCAGATGAAAGTTATAAGCTTGTAAAGGAGTATTTTATCCCTTAACATTTTTGGGAAGTTAACGAGTGAATTACAGTGGAACCTCGATTTAACGAAGTGCCAAGGGACTGGGGAAATTGGTTAGTTATATCGAGGGTTTGTTATATCAAGGTTCTCTTCCATACATTACCCTATTACTGGGCTGAAAATATCGTTCGTTATACTGAGGACTTCGTTGTATAGAGGTTCGTTAAATCGAGGTTCCACTGTACAAAGATTTTCAGTGAAAAAAATTTGTGGGGTTAGTTGCACTTTAAAAATTTTTGTAGTGTCAATCTACAGTACATACACCTGGTTTGCTTCCCTGTAGTGTCAGTTCAGAAAATTCGACATATATATCTGTGCTGAATTCTGAGACACAAAACTGGTGGTTTCTGTGCTAATATGAAGGCTTACCAAATAAACATGACTACAAAGCCATGATGTTCACTAAGCTAGTAAGGTCATCTCCGGTTTCTTCTGTTTAGTGTCGTCCTACAGATCCAAATTTTCGTGTTTTCAAAAAAAAATGTTATGAGGACTTGTAATGACCTTAAGCAAACATATTTTCACCTTTAATCTGAATAATCATTGTTATTGCAAATACAGTTTTATTAACGGCATATCTTAACGCTGAATATCAATTTCAACCTTAACCGCCATATGATCTTGTCTTCCTCGACCCTCATTGCTGCCATGTTGATTTTGTAGTAACCGCGTCTTGTTGTTTCCGGCCTCCGCAGGAATGATAATGGGGCACCAAGCTACATAGTTCCAGACTCCTCCAGATTATTTTGGGGGCCATTTTTAATAATCTGACCAACTGACCCAAAATCACATTCAAAAAACACATTCAACCCTAATCAAAAAAAGGGGATGGCCTAATTAAAATCCAGCTGCTATTTGTAACACTTAAGAGAAGAGCAATGTACATTACTTGGTGCAATTTTAAAATTGGGTGTTGCTTTTCCACAGAATATGGGCACAAAATGGAAACAGTTTTTCTGTTGAAATTTTGAAAAAATTATGGAACTTTTCCCTCCCTAAATGCCAAACTAATGGAGAAAATCAAAAGGAGTGAAAAATGTTATTTGTTAAAAGAGAAAAAATCTTCATTTATGAGTCTATGGGGCAAGAATCGTCTTTTCATTTTTGTAAACAAAAAATACTTATATATGTTTTCACTCCCTTGCAAAATATTTGGATTGAATAATGTAAGCATTTGCATTTAACACTCACCCACTAGGTTGCAATATTCTAAAGGCTGGTTTTCACCAGCGATGGAGTCGGAGTCGGAGTCATAATCAGAAGCATAGAACATTATGATCTAGTGAAAATCAAACAACGGAGTCCCGCAGAGTTTCCAATTGCATTTATGATTCCATCGGTTATGATCTAGTGAAAACCAGGTTGTCGGAGTCAGAAGCAGAAGCAGAAGAGCAAAACCAGTCACAAAGCATGGGAACGAGCACTGTGATTGGTTTATCCTTCCGCTTCTGCTTCCAACTCGGACTATCTGGTTTTCACTAGATTGTAAGCAACGGAATCATAAGCAGAATCGGAACAAAATGGAAATGTTCTGATTCTTCCGACTCCGATTCCGTCGAGCTTATGACTATGCTTAAGACTCCGATCTTTTATTTTCACTAGGTCATAAATGCTCTTACAACCCGGCTTGTGACTCTGACTTCGACTCCGTCGCTAGTGAAAACCAGCCTTCACACAGGTGAACTAACAAATTAAAGTTAGTTCAATTTTGCATTAGAGATAAGAAATACTGTTTGTTTTTGGAAATTTTCTAAAACGCTTATGTTCCTGTTTTAACTAAAAGCAAGGTTGATAAAAAGTGAGCTTCAACAGAAATGATAGGATATTTTTATTTCTATTTCTGTTGCCTGTTTCTCACTACAGTTTTAGTCACTTTTTGTAATTCATCTGTAATGTACCTAATTTTCTAAAGCACCAGCAGCATTCACCATCAAAATGTAGAATTGTTACTACAAATTTTGAAACGGATATTGAACTTTAAGTCTCTACTTTCAGGGCATTTTTTTCAAATTGTGTACTTTGATTGATATTTTTAGTTTTCTTGCCATCATTATTATGATGCAGTTGTTAAGTTTCATACTGGTAATTGTTTTTCACAGGAAATGGAATAAATACAAGCTCCAAGGCTGTAGAGGGGATGTGTAGGAGACAAAGCAACTCAAGGTACACATGAGTTTTCATGTGTTATCTTCGTTGGGCTTATGGTCACATTCAATTCCCAATTTGATAGTGAAAACTCTTTACTTACCGGTATGTTGGAAGTGTAGCATGTGCATGCAGACATCTACTTTCTACCTGCCTCAATAAAGAGACACCTGCACTGTGATATCTTTGATTGTTGGCAAAGAATTGTGGACTGCAGTAGTAGATGTCTCTTGTCCCTGTGCAGGAAGGAAATAGGGAATGTTCATGTGCATGCTTTCATCATTAAGTTGATCACCCAGTGTTTTGACCATGCATCGTATTGAAAATATCAAAGCTTGCTCTTAATTCAGTTTGAACATCACTGTTTCTAGTGACAACTTGTGACCACTTATTTTATCCACTTACATGTATTAGTTATTTTGTGAATTACATCACTGATAACTCACCAAGAGAAATTGTTTCCAAACGTGCAAATAATGATGATGATTATAATAATGAAGTGGCTTTAACTGAGAAAAAAACTACTGGTAATGTCATACATGGCTAGTCAAGATAGCTCAGGCAGTGAGAGCGTGTTATTATCATGCTCAGTCACATGACATACAATAAATATGACTCACTGGGGAGGAGAAAGTCTAACTTGAAATACTCTTAATGTGCTTGTAATGTACAACACACCTTAAAGTAAACTGTGCAGGAAACAGGAAATTTCTTGTTTGGAAAAGTGAAGCAGCTGATATCCTCCTTTTATTCACAAACTAAATGAAATTTGCTCAGCATCAAACTAAGTATACATGTTAAGGTTTGTTCTGTGCTAAGGCAAAAGTATTAATTTTGATGCTCCATTTTTTTTTGGTTTTTGCATTTGCATATCTTGTATATACATTTTTCCAACAGCAAAATATCTAAAATAACTAAATCACAAAATAAACCCAAAATATACTGTAACATTTAGCTAATTTTTAAAAAGTTTCTTACTTTAGTTTTAAAATTATTAAAAATTGTGTCTTCTACAATTTCTTTTGGGATTGTATTTGGAACCATGTTTAACAACATAAAAAAGAATAAAAAGAATATAATAAGCTCATTTGTCAATATGGGCCAAACCAATTGGTATTTTTCGAATTTGTGGTAGTGGAAAGGCATAGTTCTGACTGAATCTGGTGGATGTGGCAGCGTTGTTAAAAAGCCACCAAAAGTAAGTGGAACAGGTTTATTGTGAAACACCATAACTAATGCAAATATCATATATGCAGCACGAGCAACAAAAGCAAATACAGCAGACTTGCTCTGCCAAATTCATAATTAACACTGATACATGCGGCACAGACAACGAAAGTATAGAACAGTTTCACCGTTGTGTCATCAAAAGAAAAAATAATTCTCCCTATACACTTTCGTGTTGTTGCATGTTTTCTCCCTTTACGCCTTTCTATCTGTTTCCACAAGTTCAGTAGGAGCAGAGTGCAAGACTTTCAATCTATTACGTGTAGATCAGTATCTTTCACAGTCGGGGAAATATATCTACAAGGGCATGTAAATGTACAAAATGGACCGCCCGTTTGTGGCGATAGCATAGCATTGTATACCAAACTTTTCCTATTCTCCAATACTGTCACAGCTCAGAAGATGTGTCAAATTGGTTACAAAATCACCTGTTAGCCAGTTGGAGTGATTAATTTCGTCACAGTGCTCATCCAGGTCTCTCCAATATTGTTTTTTGGTATAGTAGGATATCTGCAAGTCATCACTTGAGGCCATTTGGGGCTTTCTTTTCTATTCTCTCATAACAAGTTCTGTTGATAATTTCCACAGTTTAGACGATGAGTAAAATTGATGATGAAGTCACACATCAATCAGCTTGAGTGATTAATTTGATCATGATGTTCATTGAGGTCTTCCATGAAAAACTGTATTTTGTTCTTTTTTTGTGTGTGTGTCTGTTATTGGATGTTTCACAGGATTTAGAAAAAAGACACTGACAAATTGTTAAAGTACTTTTCTCTTCAACTTTGGGGGATAGCATACACAAACGGACAGCAGACTTTTCTACGGTTTTACCTCTATATTCTCTTTCAATAACTTTACAGTTCAGCTCAGTACAACAGAATGAATGATTCTACTTCGCACGTTGCTTTTATGTTGGCTGGGAATGATTGACAAACGTTTGACAAAGTGCTGTCAAACTCTCATCAGCTGGAAATGCACACTTACGCAATCTCTGAACAGATGTGATTGGATGTTCTGATACATTTCCATAATTTTCTTCGGTTTGTTTGACTGGGTCGAAACACTTTTTTAGATTTTCATTGTTTTCCTCGACATTTGCAGCCAAAGCAAACAATGGGAGAAATATAAAAATTACAAAGAAGTGATCTGTAAATTAAAATACAATCTAAACAAGATTAAAGTATGTAAAAATTCAACCAAAAGGTTGTTATGCAACCATTACAGAAACAACAACTTGCCTTCTTTCAAGAAGAAGGGCTGGAATAAAGGACACACCTACTTCCTATAAATTACTGGAAGTTGTTTACTACATCGCAGGATCCTAATTAAAAATACGGTACATGCTGTCACAACAAAGGATATTCAAACTGATTCACACTTACACTAACCTTTAAATTAAAACTTGTTTTACAGAAATAATTGAAACTAAAAGTAATTTCAAGTAGAAACATCAACCGGTAAGAATTCAGCAAGAAACATGGGTGGTTTTTAGCAAAAACGATGCGAAACGGAAACGGTGTTCTTTTCCAGGTAAATTTCAAGGAAAAGTCAACTAAAGCTCGAAACCAGAAAAACACTTAGTAATCTGATGTAAACAATCTATTGTTATCTGTTGAAAAACCAATTTAAACGTACTTCCAACCGATGATGAGATCTCATGGAAATGACTCTCATCAAAATGCCTGCTTCGTGCCGAATTCCTATAGGAGAAAACACTATTAGATCAGCGCTATACTGAAAGTAAGAATAGATATGATTGATAAACAATTCAACATTTTTTATTTTTGCTCATTATGTCTTACATAATAAGTAAGACACTCGTTGTAATGTTACCCAACACCAAACCATAAATAAATCCGAGAAACCCTCAATAAAACAAATACAAGTGTGAGTCTTTTCATTGCCTGTGCAAATGAAAATTGTGCAAATACTGGTATTGTCTATTTAATGACGTATGTGTTTGGGTCCAAAACGGAAGTTTTTGTGTTAAACTGGTCTGTTAAGGGGGATATTAGCTTGCAGACCAACAACAAACTAAATGACTAGTTTTCTTTTTCCAAGGCTTGACTGTTTAATGCAAACTGTTGAACTTTACAGTACAGAGGCTAGCTTCGAATCACACAAGATTTTTCGCTCTCCCTCTTTTATCTTGACCAGGGAAAAACTCTCGATCTCATGTCAGTTACCCTCAAACTCAAATTTAGGCTAAAGTAATACCTTGCGCAGTAGATCTTTTGCAAAAGTACGCTTGTGCACAAAGGTGATTGGCATAAAAAGCTTCGACCAATACGCAGTTAATAATAATAATAATAATAAACCTTTATTTAACCACGATCTGTTTTAAAGCAAATACATGCTTGAGGGGTCGTGTGTACGTGTGACTAACTACCTACCTAAGAAAAATTAATATTACATTGTAATAAACTAAAATAAACGATATTATGTTTTAATAAGATTAAGATTTAAAATTGAAAATCACACATGTGTTTCGGAGTTGTCTGGATCGACAAACTGCCAAACAGTCAATTCAAAATCTAGTACTTCCTAAATTTTCAGCATCGTTCTCAACGTACATAAACGAAATAAAGTAAAAAAAAGCAACATAAAAATTACAAAGAACAATCTTGTCAATTAAAATTCAACACACTCTACTTAAATACAAGTGAAATCACAAGTTGAATATTATTACATAACAGTAAGCTCAGTAAGTTAAATATACATGTAGAACAAAAGCTTCTCCTCCAAATCTAAGGTGCGCCTTTTTCAATAAATTGAAAGTGGACATGACTAACAATCTTGGAGAGCAAAAATTAACATTCAAAACGGAACTTGACATAGCACAAATAACAACAGACCATTTGTCTTGTACAACACTTGTGAATTAAAGTTTCCCCTTTAAAACAAACCGACTAAAAAGCAATCACTACAAGGAATATTAAATGGTACGAATTCAGCAGGAAACACAAAGAAATTGTGCTAAATATGCTAAAAGTAAGATATTATTATTATAATTATGATTATTATTATTTATTTATTTACCACACATTATAAATTACACAATTACAATTACAAAAAGATACAAAAATGTAGAAAGTAATGGCGAGGGGAAACTATAAAGCTTATGTTAATTAGGCCTCCTCAATTACAATTTTTCAAAGATGGCATAAAAATTACAGCCACGGATACAAATTATTATCAGAAGGAAATTAAAGTAACAATCAGTATTAAGGAAGTTTACAAGTGCTGAACATTAAACAATTTTTTCCAGATTTTTGTAAAGATATACTAATAATTATTACAAATAAATGCCTTAAGTGCTTTTTTAAAGGAGAAAGGGGAGGAAGAGTTGATGATGTCGGTGTTTAAGGTGTTATAAAATTTAGGTTCTTGATAAAAGATGGGAAAAAAAAGATAGAAAAGTTATTTCCAGGAAAACAATCACAAATGTCAAATCTTAAGGTCAAACTAAAGCAAGCAAATTGATGTACTGTTACAAAACAATGGAACATTTCATTAAATAAGGATTGTCTTCCTAACAAAGTATACACAAACATCGCAAAACTTCCGTTTCACGCTTGGGTTAAGTGTTGATGCCGGCTTAAAATCAGAGTGTGCGCTGCCTTTTTTGGTAACTGCCTCACAATTTTTTTCACAGCTTGGTCTTCTGCACGTATCTTTTTTCTGATATCTTGACAAGTAAGAGTGGATGCACTTTACAAATGAACTTCATGTCTCTGTCTTCATTTTTTTCAACCTTCAATGACTGAAATGTAATTGCTTCAAAAGTCTTCTCACCTCTTGTTTATATCTTGTCATCACCTGTTCCCTCAAATCTGCTCATCTCTTACCATCACTGGTTTTCTCATATGTTTCATAGAAGTATTTTATTTCAACTAGACTTCTCTTCCTTTGGACTTTCTGAGTGGCTGTTGACCATCTCTTCCTCGCAACTCTTTTCACCCTTGGTGAAATTATAAAAAATATCAGGATATAAAGTAATAAGCCTTTGACAAGTTCCCGGGCAATTAAGTTGGTCAAACTTATCTAAAGAAAAGAATGCTAGAGTCTTACATCCTGACTCGTGCATTTTGCGGATCAAAATTAAGAAATCTACTTTACCGTAAGTATGGTTATCTTCTAAAAGTTTATTTTTGTTAAACAGAGAATGAACGTAACTTTCATCTAACAACAAAAAACTACAAAAATCAAAAAATACCTGACAAAGAGAAATTGGTACCGGTGCTCCTCAAATTACCATTTAAAATGGTGAGCAACAGTTCAAAAGAGTAGTCATTGAACGTCGGAAAACAAGTGTCCTTCTGCAGTGCGTCTGCCCGCAGGTGGCACAACATTTCAGTGGGGAGGCCAAGTGAGCCCTGAAGTAGCCACTGATGTTCATTAATTCACTTAAGGACTTGGTTGAATAGGCGTCCCTATTTAGTCCAGGTACTTGCACATTCAACGTTTTCAAATAATACTTCATTGTGGAACTGTGTAATTTAAAAGGAAACAACGGCCAAGAAATTAATTGAAATGAAAAGAAACAAATACGGACCAGCCATCCTTAGTCCTCTCTTTTTTGTCCTAACTCAAGAACCTGTTCCTCTACCAAAGGCTGAAGTTGAGGTGCGCTACGTGAGCTAAGCAAATTGTTGAAATCAAATATTCCTTAAAAGACATACTAAAAAAAGTTCAGAGGGAGTGCCATTACACTCTCTCCGCCTTGGCACGACCCGTAGCTGTAAAGTTTACGATATAATCGTAAGCGCTTCCTGGGAAGCGGCACCCACATGGACAGTGGAACATCCTTTTCAGTTGGTCGGCTCTTTGCCGGAAGCATCGTATAGAAATCAAGTGATCACATCTAAGCAACGTCCAATCTACTTTACTGTAAGTATGGTAATCTTCTAAAAGTATATATTTGCTAAACAAAGAATGAACGTGACTTTCGTCCAACATCAAGAAACTAGAAAAACTAAGAATATCTGCTAAAGAAAAATGCATACCAGTACTCCCTAAATTACCATTTAAAATGGTAAGCAACAGCTCGAAAGAGTAATTGTCGAAGGATGGTAAACAAAGTGTTCTTCTGCAGTGCGTCTGCCTGCAGGTGGCACACCACTTGAGCGTGGAGGCCAAGTGATCCTTCAAATATTTATTTCTCTTATTCATTTTCGTGTACAAATCTACATCGAAGGTGGTTTTCTATCAATGTGAGTTGTGAAATGTAATTGCTTCAAACGTCTTCCCACCTGTTGTTTATATCTTGTCATCACCTGTTCCCTCAAATCTGCGTATCTCTTACCATCACTTGTTTTCTCATGTCTTTCATAAACTTATTTTATTTCAAGTAGACTTCTCTTCCTTTGGACTTTCTGAGTGGCTGTTGACCATCTCTTCCTCGCAACTCTTTTCACCCTTGGTGAAATTATAAAAAATATCAGGATATAAAGTAATGAGCCTTTGACAAGTTCCCGGGCAATTAAGTTGGTCAAACTTATATAAAGAAAAGAAAGCTAGAGTCTTACATCCCGACTCGTGCATTTTATGGATCAAAATTAAGAAATCTACGTTACTGTAAGTATGGTAATCTTCCAAAAGTATATATTTGCTAAACAAAGAATGAGTGTAACTTGTGTCCAACATCAAGAAACTACAAACACTAAGAATATCTGCTAAAGAAAAATGCATACCAGAACAGCTCCAAAGAGTAATTGTCTAAGGATGGTAAACAAAGTGTTCTTCTGCAGTGCGTCTGCCTGCAGGTGGCACACCACTTCAGTGTGGAGGCCAAGTGATCCTTCAAATATTTATTTATCTTATTCATTCTCGAGTACAAATCTACATCGAAGGTGGTTTTCTATCAATGTGAGTTTTGTTAAATATACCAGCATCGTGGTGAGGTTGAACGTTGGCTTAAATGTCAATGCCGGCTTAAAATCAGAGTGTACGTGGGTTTGTTTTGGTAATTGCCTCGCAAAATGTTTTCACAGCTTGATCTTCTGCACATACCTTTTTTCTGATATCTTGACAAGTATGAGTGCATGTACTTTACCAATGAACTTCATGTCTCTGTCTCCATTTTCTTCGACCTTCAATGTCTGAAATGTAATTGCTACAAAAGTCTTCTCACCTGTTGTTTATATCTTGTCATCACCTGTTCCGTCAAATCTGCTCATCTCTTACCATCGCTTGTTTTCTCATATCTTTCATAAACTTATTTGATTTCAAGTAGACATTTCTTCTCTTGGACTTTCTAAGTGGCTTTTGACCATCTCTTCCTCACAACTCTTTTTACCCTTGCTGAAACAAAATATCAGGATATAAAGTAATAAACCTTTGACAAGTTCCCGGGCGATTAAGTTGGTCAAACTTATATAAAGGAAAGAGTGCTAGAGTCTTACATCCTGACTCATGCATTTTACAGATCAAAATTAAGAAATCTACTTTGCCGTAAGTATGGTTATCTTCTAAAAGTTTATATTTGTTAAACAGAGAATGAACGTAACTTTCATCTAACAACAAAAAACTACAACAATAAAAAAATATCTGACAAAGAGAAATTGGTGCCGGTGCTCCCCAAATTACCATTTAAAATGGTGAGCAACAGTTCAAAAGTAGTAGTTAGAGTGTACGTTGGTTTGTTTTGGTAATTGCCTGAGAAAATGTTTTCACAGCTTGGTCTTTGCACATGACTTTTTTCTGATATCTTGACAAGTATGAGTGCATGTACTTTACCAATGAACTTCATGTCTCTGTCTCCATTTTCTTCGACCTTCAATGTCTGAAATGTAATTGCTACAAAAGTCTTCTCACCTGTTGTTTATATCTTGTCGTCACCTGTTCCCTCAAATCTGCTCATCTCTTACCATCACTTGTTTTCTGATATCTTTCATAAACTTATTTTATTTCAAGTAGACATTTCTTCTCTTGGACTTTCTAAGTGGCTTTTGACCATCTCTTCCTCACAACTCTTTTTACCCCTTGGTGAAATAAAATATCAGGATATAAAGTAATAAACCTTTGACAAGTTTCTGGGCGATTAAGTTGGTCAAATTTATATAAAGGAAAGAGTGCTAGAGTCTTACATCCTGACTCGTGCATTTTACGGATCAGAATTAAGAAATCTACTTTACCGTAAGTATGGTTATCTTCTAAAAGTTTCTATTTGTTAAACAGAGAATGAACGTAACTTTCATCTAATAACAA
The DNA here is from genome assembly GCA_964030785.1 of Siderastrea siderea. Lineage (NCBI taxonomy): Eukaryota > Metazoa > Cnidaria > Anthozoa > Scleractinia > Rhizangiidae > Siderastrea > Siderastrea siderea. Next base: position 53,801,608 of record OZ034969.1, on the reverse strand, counting down.
AAAATTACAAGAATCAAAAATTATCTGACAAAGGGAAACAATTGGTACCAGTGCTCCCCAAATTACCATTTAAAATGGTGAGCAACAGTTCAAAAGTAGTAGTTAGAGTGTACGTTGGTTTGTTTTGGTAATTGCCTCACAAAATGTTTTCACAGCTTGGTGTTTGCACATACCTTTTTTTCTGATATCGTGACAAGTATGAGTGCATGTACTTTACCAATGAACTTCATGTCTCTGTCTCCACTTTCTTCGACCTTCAATGTCTGAAATGTAATTGCTACAAAAGTCTTCTCACCTGTTGTTTATATCTTGTCATCATCTGTTCCTTCAAATCTGCTCATCTCTTACCATCACTTGTTTTCTCATATCTTTTATAAACTTATTTTATTTCAAGTAGACATTTCTTCTCTTGGACTTTCTAAGTGGCTTTTGACCATCTCTTCCTCAGAACTCTTTTTACCCTCGGTGAAATAAAATATCAGGATATAAAGTAATAAACCTTTGACAAGTTTCCAGGCGATTAAGTTGGTCAAACTTATATAAAGGAAAGAGTGCTAGAGTCTTACATCCTGACTCGTGCATTTTACGGATCAAAATTAAGAAATCTACTTTACCGTAAGTATGGTTATCTTCTAAAAGTTTATATTTGTTAAACAGAGAATGAACGTAACTTTCATCTAATAGCAAAAAACTACATCAATCAAAAAATATCTGACAAAGAGAAATTGGTACCGGTGCTCCCCAAATTACCATTTAAAATGGTGAGCAACAGTTCAAAAGTAGTAGTTAGAGTGTACGTTGGTTTGTTTTGGTAATTGCCTGACAAAATGTTTTCACAGCTTGGTCTTTGCACATACCTTTTTTATGATATCTTGACAAGTATGAGTGCATGTACTTTACCAATGAACTTCATGTCTCTGTCTCCACTTTCTTCGACCTTCAAGGTCTGAAATGTAATTGCTACAAAAGTCTTCTCACCTGTTGTTTATATCTTGTCATCATCTGTTCCTTCAAATCTGCTCATCTCTTACCATCACTTGTTTTCTCATATCTTTTATAAACTTATTTTATTTCAAGTAGACATTTCTTCTCTTGGACTTTCTAAGTGGCTTTTGACCATCTCTTCCTCAGAACTCTTTTTACCCTCGGTGAAATAAAATATCAGGATATAAAGTAATAAACCTTTGACAAGTTTCCAGGCGATTAAGTTGGTCAAACTTATATAAAGGAAAGAGTGCTAGAGTCTTACATCCTGACTCGTGCATTTTACGGATCAAAATTAAGAAATCTACTTTACCGTAAGTATGGTTATCTTCTAAAAGTTTATATTTGTTAAACAGAGAATGAACGTAACTTTCATCTAATAACAAAAAACTACATCAATCAAAAAATATCTGACAAAGAGAAATTGGTACCGGTGCTCCCCAAATTACCATTTAAAATGGTGAGCAACAGTTCAAAAGTAGTAGTTAGAGTGTACGTTGGTTTGTTTTGGTAATTGCCTGACAAAATGTTTTCACAGCTTGGTCTTTGCACATACCTTTTTTATGATATCTTGACAAGTATGAGTGCATGTACTTTACCAATGAACTTCATGTCTCTGTCTCCACTTTCTTCGACCTTCAAGGTCTGAAATGTAATTGCTACCAAAGTCTTCTCACCTGTTGTTTATATCTTGTCATCATCTGTTCCTTCAAATCTGCTCATCTCTTACCATCACTTGTTTTCTCATATCTTTCATAAACTTATTTTATTTGAAGTAGACATTTCTTCTCTTGGACTTTCTAAGTGGCTTTTGACCATCTCTTTTTACCCTTGGTGAAATAAAATATCAGGATATAAAGTAATAAACCTTTGACAAGTTTCTGGGCGATTAAGTTGGTCAAATTTATATAAAGGAAAGAGTGCTAGAGTCTTACATCCTGACTCGTGCATTTTACGGATCAGAATTAAGAAATCTACTTTACCGTAAGTATGGGTATCTTCTAAAAGTTTCTATTTGTTAAACAGAGAATGAACGTAACTTTCATCTAATAACAAAAAATTACAAGAATCAAAAATTATCTGACAAAGAGAAACAATTGGTACCAGTGCTCCCCAAATTACCATTTAAAATGGTGAGCAACAGTTCAAAAGTAGTAGTTAGAGTGTACGTTGGTTTGTTTTGGTAATTGCCTGACAAAATGTTTTCACAGCTTGGTCTTTGCACATACCTTTTTTATGATATCTTGACAAGTATGAGTGCATGTACTTTACCAATGAACTTCATGTCTCTGTCTCCACTTTCTTCGACCTTCAAGGTCTGAAATGTAATTGCTACAAAAGTCTTCTCACCTGTTGTTTATATCTTGTCATCATCTGTTCCTTCAAATCTGCTCATCTCTTACCATCACTTGTTTTCTCATATCTTTTATAAACTTATTTTATTTCAAGTAGACATTTCTTCTCTTGGACTTTCTAAGTGGCTTTTGACCATCTCTTCCTCAGAACTCTTTTTACCCTCGGTGAAATAAAATATCAGGATATAAAGTAATAAACCTTTGACAAGTTTCCAGGCGATTAAGTTGGTCAAACTTATATAAAGGAAAGAGTGCTAGAGTCTTACATCCTGACTCGTGCATTTTACGGATCAAAATTAAGAAATCTACTTTACCGTAAGTATGGTTATCTTCTAAAAGTTTATATTTGTTAAACAGAGAATGAACGTAACTTTCATCTAATAACAAAAAACTACATCAATCAAAAAATATCTGACAAAGAGAAATTGGTACCGGTGCTCCCCAAATTACCATTTAAAATGGTGAGCAACAGTTCAAAAGTAGTAGTTAGAGTGTACGTTGGTTTGTTTTGGTAATTGCCTGACAAAATGTTTTCACAGCTTGGTCTTTGCACATACCTTTTTTATGATATCTTGACAAGTATGAGTGCATGTACTTTACCAATGAACTTCATGTCTCTGTCTCCACTTTCTTCGACCTTCAAGGTCTGAAATGTAATTGCTACAAAAGTCTTCTCACCTGTTGTTTATATCTTGTCATCATCTGTTCCTTGAAATCTGCTCATCTCTTACCATCACTTGTTTTCTCATATCTTTCATAAACTTATTTTATTTGAAGTAGACATTTCTTCTCTTGGACTTTCTAAGTGGCTTTTGACCATCTCTTTTTACCCTTGGTGAAATAAAATATCAGGATATAAAGTAATAAACCTTTGACAAGTTCCCGGGCGATTAAGTTGGTCAAACTTATATAAAGGAAAGAGTGCTAGAGTCTTCCATCCAGACTCGTGCATTTTATGGATCAAAATTAAGAAATCTACTTTACCGTAAGTAGGGTTATCTTCTAAAAGTTTACATTTGTTAAACAGAGAATGAACGTAACTTTCATCTAACAACAAAAAACTACAACAATCAAAAAATATCTGACAAAGAGAAATTGGTACCGGTGCTCCCCAAATTACCATTTAAAATGGTGAGCAACAGTTCAAAAGTAGTAGTTAGAGTGTACGTTGGGTTGTTTTGGTAATTGCGTGACAAAATGTTTTCACAGCTTGGTCTTTGCACATGACTTTTTTCTGATATCTTGACAAGTCTGAGTGCATGTACTTTACCAATGAACTTCATGTCTCTGTCTCCATTTTCTTTGACCTTCAATGTCTGAAATGTAATTGCTGCAAAGGTCTTCTCACCTGTTGTTTTTATCTTGTCATCATCTGTTCCCTCAAATCTGCTCATCTCTTACCATCACTTGTTTTCTGATATCTTTCATAAACTTATTTTATTTCAAGTAGACATTTCTTCTCTTGGACTTTCTAAGTGGCTTTTGACCATCTCTTCCTCACAACTCTTTTTACCCTTGGTGAAATAAAATATCAGGATATAAAGTAATAAACCTTTGACAAGTTTCCGGGCGATTAAGTTGGTCAAACTTATATAAAGGAAGGAGTGCTAGAGTCATACATCCTGACTCGTGCATTTTACGGATCAAAATTAAGAAATCTACTTTACCGTAAGTATGGTTATCTTCTAAAAGTTTATATTTGTTAAACAGAGAATGAACGTAACTTTCATCTAATAACAAAAAACTACACCAATCGAAAAATATCTGACAAAGAGAAATTAGTGCCGGTGCTCCCCAAATTACCATTTAAAATGGTGAGCAACAGTTCAAAAGTAGTAGTTAGAGTGTACGTTGGTTTGTTTTGGTAATTGCCTGACAAAATGTTTTCACAGCTTGGTCTTTGCACATGACTTTTTTCTGATATCTTGACAAGTATGAGTGCATGTACTTTACCAATGAACTTCATGTCTCTGTCTCCACTTTCTTCGACCTTCAAGGTCTGAAATGTAATTGCTACAAAAGTCTTCTCACCTGTTGTTTATATCTTGTCATCATCTGTTCCTTCAAATCTGCTCATCTCTTACCATCACTTGTTTTCTCATATCTTTTATAAACTTATTTTATTTCAAGTAGACATTTCTTCTCTTGGACTTTCTAAGTGGCTTTTGACCATGTCTTCCTCAGAACTCTTTTTACCCTCGGTGAAATAAAATATCAGGATATAAAGTAATAAACCTTTGACAAGTTTCCAGGCGATTAAGTTGGTCAAACTTATATAAAGGAAAGAGTGCTAGAGTCTTACATCCTGACTCGTGCATTTTACGGATCAAAATTAAGAAATCTACTTTACGGTAAGTATGGTTATCTTCTAAAAGTTTATATTTGTTAAACAGAGAATGAACGTAACTTTCATCTAATAGCAAAAAACTACATCAATCAAAAAATATCTGACAAAGAGTAATTGGTACCGGTGCTCCCCAAATTACCATTTAAAATGGTGAGCAACAGTTCAAAAGTAGTAGTTAGAGTGTACGTTGGTTTGTTTTGGTAATTGCCTGACAAAATGTTTTCACAGCTTGGTCTTTGCACATACCTTTTTTATGATATCCCTACAAGTATGAGTGCATGTACTTTACCAATGAACTTCATGTCTCTGTCTCCACTTTCTTCGACCTTCAAGGTCTGAAATGTAATTGCTACAAAAGTCTTCTCACCTGTTGTTTATATCTTGTCATCATCTGTTCCTTCAAATCTTCTCATCTCTTACCATCACTTGTTTTCTCATATCTTTTATAAACTTATTTTATTTCAAGTAGACATTTCTTCTCTTGGACTTTCTAAGTGGCTTTTGACCATCTCTTCCTCAGAACTCTTTTTACCCTCGGTGAAATAAAATATCAGGATATAAAGTAATAAACCTTTGACAAGTTTCCAGGCGATTAAGTTGGTCAAACTTATATAAAGGAAAGAGTGCTAGAGTCTTACATCCTGACTCGTGCATTTTACGGATCAAAATTAAGAAATCTACTTTACCGTAAGTATGGTTATCTTCTAAAAGTTTATATTTGTTAAACAGAGAATGAACGTAACTTTCATCTAATAACAAAAAACTACATCAATCAAAAAATATCTGACAAAGAGAAATTGGTACCGGTGCTCCCCAAATTACCATTTAAAATGGTGAGCAACAGTTCAAAAGTAGTAGTTAGAGTGTACGTTGGTTTGTTTTGGTAATTGCCTGACAAAATGTTTTCACAGCTTGGTCTTTGCACATACCTTTTTTCTGATATCGTGACAAGTATGAGTGCATGTACTTTACCAATGAACTTCATGTCTCTGTCTCCACTTTCTTCGACCTTCAATGTCTGAAATGTAATTGCTACAAAAGTCTTCTCACCTGTTGTTTATATCTTGTCATCATCTGTTCCTTCAAATCTGCTCATCTCTTACCATCACTTGTTTTCTCATATCTTTTATAAACTTATTTTATTTGAAGTAGACATTTCTTCTCTTGGACTTTCTAAGTGGCTTTTGACCATCTCTTCCTCAGAACTCTTTTTACCCTCGGTGAAATAAAATATCAGGATATAAAGTAATAAACCTTTGACAAGTTTCCAGGCGATTAAGTTGGTCAAACTTATATAAAGGAAAGAGTGCTAGAGTCTTACATCCTGACTCGTGCATTTTACGGATCAAAATTAAGAAATCTACTTTACCGTAAGTATGGTTATCTTCTAAAAGTTTATATTTGTTAAACAGAGAATGAACGTAACTTTCATCTAATAACAAAAAACTACATCAATCAAAAAATATCTGACAAAGAGAAATTGGTACCGGTGCTCCCCAAATTACCATTTAAAATGGTGAGCAACAGTTCAAAAGTAGTAGTTAGAGTGTACGTTGGTTTGTTTTGGTAATTGCCTGACAAAATGTTTTCACAGCTTGGTCTTTGCACATACCTTTTTTATGATATCTTGACAAGTATGAGTGCATGTACTTTACCAATGAACTTCATGTCTCTGTCTCCACTTTCTTCGACCTTCAAGGTCTGAAATGTAATTGCTACAAAAGTCTTCTCACCTGTTGTTTATATCTTGTCATCATCTGTTCCTTCAAATCTGCTCATCTCTTACCATCACTTGTTTTCTCATATCTTTCATAAACTTATTTTATTTGAAGTAGACATTTCTTCTCTTGGACTTTCTAAGTGGCTTTTGACCATCTCTTTTTACCCTTGGTGAAATAAAATATCAGGATATAAAGTAATAAACCTTTGACAAGTTTCTGGGCGATTAAGTTGGTCAAATTTATATAAAGGAAAGAGTGCTAGAGTCTTACATCCTGACTCGTGCATTTTACGGATCAGAATTAAGAAATCTACTTTACCGTAAGTATGGGTATCTTCTAAAAGTTTCTATTTGTTAAACAGAGAATGAACGTAACTTTCATCTAATAACAAAAAATTACAACAATAAAAAAATATCTGACAAAGAGAAATTGGTACCGGTGCTCCCCAAATTACCATTTAAAATGGTGAGCAACAGTTCAAAAGTAGTAGTTAGAGTGTACGTTGGTTTGTTTTGGTAATTGCCTGAGAAAATGTTTTCACAGCTTGGTCTTTGCACATACCTTTTTTCTGATATCTTGACATGTATGAGTGCATGTACTTTACCAATGAACTTCATGTCTCTGTCTCCATTTTCTTCGACCTTCAATGTCTGAAATGTAATTGCTACAAAAGTCTTCTCACCTGTTGTTTATATCTTGTCGTCACCTGTTCCCTCAAATCTGCTCATCTCTTACCATCACTTGTTTTCTGATATCTTTCATAAACTTATTTTATTTCAAGTAGACATTTCTTCTCTTGGACTTTCTAAGTGGCTTTTGACCATCTCTTCCTCACAACTCTTTTTACCCCTTGGTGAAATAAAATATCAGGATATAAAGTAATAAACCTTTGACAAGTTCCCGGGCGATTAAGTTGGTCAAACTTATATAAAGGAAAGAGTGCTAGAGTCTTCCATCCAGACTCGTGCATTTTATGGATCAAAATTAAGAAATCTACTTTACCGTAAGTAGGGTTATCTTCTAAAAGTTTACATTTGTTAAACAGAGAATGAACGTAACTTTCATCTAACAACAAAAAACTACAACAATCAAAAAATATCTGACAAAGAGAAATTGGTACCGGTGCTCCCCAAATTACCATTTAAAATGGTGAGCAACAGTTCAAAAGTAGTAGTTAGAGTGTACGTTGGGTTGTTTTGGTAATTGCGTGACAAAATGTTTTCACAGCTTGGTCTTTGCACATGACTTTTTTCTGATATCTTGACAAGTCTGAGTGCATGTACTTTACCAATGAACTTCATGTCTCTGTCTCCATTTTCTTTGACCTTCAATGTCTGAAATGTAATTGCTGCAAAGGTCTTCTCACCTGTTGTTTTTATCTTGTCATCATCTGTTCCCTCAAATCTGCTCATCTCTTACCATCACTTGTTTTCTGATATCTTTCATAAACTTATTTTATTTCAAGTAGACATTTCTTCTCTTGGACTTTCTAAGTGGCTTTTGACCATCTCTTCCTCACAACTCTTTTTACCCTTGGTGAAATAAAATATCAGGATATAAAGTAATAAACCTTTGACAAGTTTCCGGGCGATTAAGTTGGTCAAACTTATATAAAGGAAGGAGTGCTAGAGTCATACATCCTGACTCGTGCATTTTACGGATCAAAATTAAGAAATCTACTTTACCGTAAGTATGGTTATCTTCTAAAAGTTTATATTTGTTAAACAGAGAATGAACGTAACTTTCATCTAATAACAAAAAACTACACCAATCGAAAAATATCTGACAAAGAGAAATTAGTGCCGGTGCTCCCCAAATTACCATTTAAAATGGTGAGCAACAGTTCAAAAGTAGTAGTTAGAGTGTACGTTGGTTTGTTTTGGTAATTGCCTGACAAAATGTTTTCACAGCTTGGTCTTTGCACATGACTTTTTTCTGATATCTTGACAAGTATGAGTGCATGTACTTTACCAATGAACTTCATGTCTCTGTCTCCACTTTCTTCGACCTTCAAGGTCTGAAATGTAATTGCTACAAAAGTCTTCTCACCTGTTGTTTATATCTTGTCATCATCTGTTCCTTCAAATCTGCTCATCTCTTACCATCACTTGTTTTCTCATATCTTTTATAAACTTATTTTATTTCAAGTAGACATTTCTTCTCTTGGACTTTCTAAGTGGCTTTTGACCATGTCTTCCTCAGAACTCTTTTTACCCTCGGTGAAATAAAATATCAGGATATAAAGTAATAAACCTTTGACAAGTTTCTGGGCGATTAAGTTGGTCAAATTTATATAAAGGAAAGAGTGCTAGAGTCTTACATCCTGACTCGTGCATTTTACGGATCAGAATTAAGAAATCTACTTTACCGTAAGTATGGGTATCTTCTAAAAGTTTCTATTTGTTAAACAGAGAATGAACGTAACTTTCATCTAATAACAAAAAATTACAAGAATCAAAAATTATCTGACAAAGAGAAACAATTGGTACCAGTGCTCCCCAAATTACCATTTAAAATGGTGAGCAACAGTTCAAAAGTAGTAGTTAGAGTGTACGTTGGTTTGTTTTGGTAATTGCCTCACAAAATGTTTTCACAGCTTGGTGTTTGCACATACCTTTTTTTCTGATATCGTGACAAGTATGAGTGCATGTACTTTACCAATGAACTTCATGTCTCTGTCTCCACTTTCTTCGACCTTCAATGTCTGAAATGTAATTGCTACAAAAGTCTTCTCACCTGTTGTTTATATCTTGTCATCATCTGTTCCTTCAAATCTGCTCATCTCTTACCATCACTTGTTTTCTCATATCTTTTATAAACTTATTTTATTTCAAGTAGACATTTCTTCTCTTGGACTTTCTAAGTGGCTTTTGACCATCTCTTCCTCAGAACTCTTTTTACCCTCGGTGAAATAAAATATCAGGATATAAAGTAATAAACCTTTGACAAGTTTCCAGGCGATTAAGTTGGTCAAACTTATATAAAGGAAAGAGTGCTAGAGTCTTACATCCTGACTCGTGCATTTTACGGATCAAAATTAAGAAATCTACTTTACCGTAAGTATGGTTATCTTCTAAAAGTTTATATTTGTTAAACAGAGAATGAACGTAACTTTCATCTAATAACAAAAAACTACACCAATCGAAAAATATCTGACAAAGAGAAATTGGTACCGGTGCTCCCCAAATTACCATTTAAAATGGTGAGCAACAGTTCAAAAGTAGTAGTTAGAGTGTACGTTGGTTTGTTTTGGTAATTGCCTGACAAAATGTTTTCACAGCTTGGTCTTTGCACATACCTTTTTTATGATATCTTGACAAGTATGAGTGCATGTACTTTACCAATGAACTTCATGTCTCTGTCTCCACTTTCTTCGACCTTCAAGGTCTGAAATGTAATTGCTACAAAAGTCTTCTCACCTGTTGTTTATATCTTGTCATCATCTGTTCCTTCAAATCTGCTCATCTCTTACCATCACTTGTTTTCTCATATCTTTCATAAACTTATTTTATTTGAAGTAGACATTTCTTCTCTTGGACTTTCTAAGTGGCTTTTGACCATCTCTTTTTACCCTTGGTGAAATAAAATATCAGGATATAAAGTAATAAACCTTTGACAAGTTTCTGGGCGATTAAGTTGGTCAAATTTATATAAAGGAAAGAGTGCTAGAGTCTTACATCCTGACTCGTGCATTTTACGGATCAGAATTAAGAAATCTACTTTACCGTAAGTATGGGTATCTTCTAAAAGTTTCTATTTGTTAAACAGAGAATGAACGTAACTTTCATCTAATAACAAAAAATTACAAGAATCAAAAATTATCTGACAAAGAGAAACAATTGGTACCAGTGCTCCCCAAATTACCATTTAAAATGGTGAGCAACAGTTCAAAAGTAGTAGTTAGAGTGTACGTTGGTTTGTTTTGGTAATTGCCTCACAAAATGTTTTCACAGCTTGGTGTTTGCACATACCTTTTTTTCTGATATCGTGACAAGTATGAGTGCATGTACTTTACCAATGAACTTCATGTCTCTGTCTCCACTTTCTTCGACCTTCAATGTCTGAAATGTAATTGCTACAAAAGTCTTCTCACCTGTTGTTTATATCTTGTCATCATCTGTTCCTTCAAATCTGCTCATCTCTTACCATCACTTGTTTTCTCATATCTTTTATAAACTTATTTTATTTCAAGTAGACATTTCTTCTCTTGGACTTTCTAAGTGGCTTTTGACCATCTCTTCCTCAGAACTCTTTTTACCCTCGGTGAAATAAAATATCAGGATATAAAGTAATAAACCTTTGACAAGTTTCCAGGCGATTAAGTTGGTCAAACTTATATAAAGGAAAGAGTGCTAGAGTCTTACATCCTGACTCGTGCATTTTACGGATCAAAATTAAGAAATCTACTTTACCGTAAGTATGGTTATCTTCTAAAAGTTTATATTTGTTAAACAGAGAATGAACGTAACTTTCATCTAATAACAAAAAACTACATCAATCAAAAAATATCTGACAAAGAGAAATTGGTACCGGTGCTCCCCAAATTACCATTTAAAAGGGTGAGCAACAGTTCAAAAGTAGTAGTTAGAGTGTACGTTGGTTTGTTTTGGTAATTGCCTGACAAAATGTTTTCACAGCTTGGTCTTTGCACATACCTTTTTTATGATATCTTGACAAGTATGAGTGCATGTACTTTACCAATGAACTTCATGTCTCTGTCTCCACTTTCTTCGACCTTCAAGGTCTGAAATGTAATTGCTACAAAAGTCTTCTCACCTGTTGTTTATATCTTGTCATCATCTGTTCCTTCAAATCTGCTCATCTCTTACCATCACTTGTTTTCTCATATCTTTCATAAACTTATTTTATTTGAAGTAGACATTTCTTCTCTTGGACTTTCTAAGTGGCTTTTGACCATCTCTTTTTACCCTTGGTGAAATAAAATATCAGGATATAAAGTAATAAACCTTTGACAAGTTTCTGGGCGATTAAGTTGGTCAAATTTATATAAAGGAAAGAGTGCTAGAGTCTTACATCCTGACTCGTGCATTTTACGGATCAGAATTAAGAAATCTACTTTACCGTAAGTATGGGTATCTTCTAAAAGTTTCTATTTGTTAAACAGAGAATGAACGTAACTTTCATCTAATAACAAAAAATTACAACAATAAAAAAATATCTGACAAAGAGAAATTGGTACCGGTGCTCCCCAAATTACCATTTAAAATGGTGAGCAACAGTTCAAAAGTAGTAGTTAGAGTGTACGTTGGTTTGTTTTGGTAATTGCCTGAGAAAATGTTTTCAAAGCTTGGTCTTTGCACATACCTTTTTTCTGATATCTTGACATGTATGAGTGCATGTACTTTACCAATGAACTTCATGTCTCTGTCTCCATTTTCTTCGACTTTCAATGTCTGAAATGTAATTGCTACAAAAGTCTTCTCACCTGTTGTTTATATCTTGTCGTCACCTGTTCCCTCAAATCTGCTCATCTCTTAACATCACTTGTTTTCTGATATCTTTCATAAACTTATTTTATTTCAAGTAGACATTTCTTCTCTTGGACTTTCTAAGTGGCTTTTGACCATCTCTTCCTCACAACTCTTTTTACCCCTTGGTGAAATAAAATATCAGGATATAAAGTAATAAACCTTTGACAAGTTCCCGGGCGATTAAGTTGGTCAAACTTATATAAAGGAAAGAGTGCTAGAGTCTTCCATCCAGACTCGTGCATTTTATGGATCAAAATTAAGAAATCTACTTTACCGTAAGTAGGGTTATCTTCTAAAAGTTTACATTTGTTAAACAGAGAATGAACGTAACTTTCATCTAACAACAAAAAACTACAACAATCAAAAAATATCTGACAAAGAGAAATTGGTACCGGTGCTCCCCAAATTACCATTTAAAATGGTGAGCAACAGTTCAAAAGTAGTAGTTAGAGTGTACGTTGGGTTGTTTTGGTAATTGCGTGACAAAATGTTTTCACAGCTTGGTCTTTGCACATGACTTTTTTCTGATATCTTGACAAGTATGAGTGCATGTACTTTACCAATGAACTTCATGTCTCTGTCTCCATTTTCTTTGACCTTCAATGTCTGAAATGTAATTGCTGCAAAGGTCTTCTCACCTGTTGTTTTTATCTTGTCATCATCTGTTCCCTCAAATCTGCTCATCTCTTACCATCACTTGTTTTCTGATATCTTTCATAAACTTATTTTATTTCAAGTAGACATTTCTTCTCTTGGACTTTCTAAGTGGCTTTTGACCATCTCTTCCTCACAACTCTTTTTACCCTTGGTGAAATAAAATATCAGTATATAAAGTAATAAACCTTTGACAAGTTTCCGGGCGATTAAGTTGGTCAAACTTATATAAAGGAAGGAGTGCTAGAGTCATACATCCTGACTCGTGCATTTTACGGATCAAAATTAAGAAATCTACTTTACCGTAAGTATGGTTATCTTCTAAAAGTTTATATTTGTTAAACAGAGAATGAACGTAACTTTCATCTAATAACAAAAAACTACAACAATCGAAAAATATCTGACAAAGAGAAATTAGTGCCGGTGCTCCCCAAATTACCATTTAAAATGGTGAGCAACAGTTCAAAAGTAGTAGTTAGAGTGTACGTTGGTTTGTTTTGGTAATTGCCTGACAAAATGTTTTCACAGCTTGGTCTTTGCACATGACTTTTTTCTGATATCTTGACAAGTATGAGTGCATGTACTTTACCAATGAACTTCATGTCTCTGTCTCCATTATCTTCGACCTTCAAGGTCTGAAATGTAATTGCTACAAAAGTCTTCTCACCTGTTGTTTATATCTTGTCCTCATCTGTTCCTTCAAATCTGCTCATCTCTTACCATCACTTGTTTTCTCATATCTTTCATAAACTTATTTTATTTCAAGTAGACATTTCTTCTCTTGGACTTTCTAAGTGGCTTTTGACCATCTCTTCCTCACAACTCTTTTATCCTTGGTGAAATAAAATATCAGGATATAAAGTAATAAACCTTTGACAAGTTTCCGTGCGATTAAGTTGGTCAAACTTATATAAAGGAAAGAGTGCTAGAGTCTTACATCCTGGCTCGTGCATTTTACGGATCAAAATTAAGAAATCTACTTTACCGTAAGTATGGTTATCTTGTAAAACTTTATATTTGTTAAACGGAGAATGAACGTAACTTTCATCTAATAACAAAAAACTACATCAATAAAAAAATATCTGACAAAGAGAAATTGGTACCGGTGCTCCCCAAATTACCATTTAAAATGGTGAGCAACAGTTCAAAAGTAGTAGTTAGAGTGTACGTTGGTTTGTTTTGGTAATTGCCTGACAAAATGTTTTCACCGCTTGGTCTTTGCACATACCTTTTTTCTGATATCTTGACAAGTATGAGTGCATTTACTTTACCAATGAACTTCATGTCTCTGTCTCCATTTTCTTCGACCTTCAATGTCTGAAATGTAATTGCTACAAAAGTCTTCTCACCTGTTGTTTATATCTTGTCATCATCTGTTCCTTCAAATCTGCTCATCTCTTACCATCACTTGTTTTCTCATATCTTTCATAAACTTATTTTATTTGAAGTAGACATTTCTTCTCTTGGACTTTCTAAGTGGCTTTTGACCATCTCTTTTTACCCTTGGTGAAATAAAATATCAGGATATAAAGTAATAAACCTTTGACAAGTTTCTGGGCGATTAAGTTGGTCAAATTTATATAAAGGAAAGAGTGCTAGAGTCTTACATCCTGACTCGTGCATTTTACGGATCAGAATTAAGAAATCTACTTTACCGTAAGTATGGGTATCTTCTAAAAGTTTCTATTTGTTAAACAGAGAATGAACGTAACTTTCATCTAATAACAAAAAATTACAAGAATCAAAAATTATCTGACAAAGAGAAACAATTGGTACCAGTGCTCCCCAAATTACCATTTAAAATGGTGAGCAACAGTTCAAAAGTAGTAGTTAGAGTGTACGTTGGTTTGTTTTGGTAATTGCCTCACAAAATGTTTTCACAGCTTGGTGTTTGCACATACCTTTTTTTCTGATATCGTGACAAGTATGAGTGCATGTACTTTACCAATGAACTTCATGTCTCTGTCTCCACTTTCTTCGACCTTCAATGTCTGAAATGTAATTGCTACAAAAGTCTTCTCACCTGTTGTTTATATCTTGTCATCATCTGTTCCTTCAAATCTGCTCATCTCTTACCATCACTTGTTTTCTCATATCTTTTATAAACTTATTTTATTTCAAGTAGACATTTCTTCTCTTGGACTTCTAAGTGGCTTTTGACCATCTCTTCCTCAGAACTCTTTTTACCCTCGGTGAAATAAAATATCAGGATATAAAGTAATAAACCTTTGACAAGTTTCCAGGCGATTAAGTTGGTCAAACTTATATAAAGGAAAGAGTGCTAGAGTCTTACATCCTGACTCGTGCATTTTACGGATCAAAATTAAGAAATCTACTTTACCGTAAGTATGGTTATCTTCTAAAAGTTTATATTTGTTAAACAGAGAATGAACGTAACTTTCATCTAATAACAAAAAACTACATCAATCAAAAAATATCTGACAAAGAGAAATTGGTACCGGTGCTCCCCAAATTACCATTTAAAATGGTGAGCAACAGTTCAAAAGTAGTAGTTAGAGTGTACGTTGGTTTGTTTTGGTAATTGCCTGACAAAATGTTTTCACAGCTTGGTCTTTGCACATACCTTTTTTATGATATCTTGACAAGTATGAGTGCATGTACTTTACCAATGAACTTCATGTCTCTGTCTCCACTTTCTTCGACCTTCAAGGTCTGAAATGTAATTGCTACAAAAGTCTTCTCACCTGTTGTTTATATCTTGTCATCATCTGTTCCTTCAAATCTGCTCATCTCTTACCATCACTTGTTTTCTCATATCTTTTATAAACTTATTTTATTTCAAGTAGACATTTCTTCTCTTGGACTTTCTAAGTGGCTTTTGACCATCTCTTCCTCAGAACTCTTTTTACCCTCGGTGAAATAAAATATCAGGATATAAAGTAATAAACCTTTGACAAGTTTCCAGGCGATTAAGTTGGTCAAACTTATATAAAGGAAAGAGTGCTAGAGTCTTACATCCTGACTCGTACATTTTACGGATCAAAATTAAGAAATCTACTTTACCGTAAGTATGGTTATCTTCTAAAAGTTTATATTTGTTAAACAGAGAATGAACGTAACTTTCATCTAATAACAAAAAACTACATCAATCAAAAAATATCTGACAAAGAGAAATTGGTACCGGTGCTCCCCAAATTACCATTTAAAATGGTGAGCAACAGTTCAAAAGTAGTAGTTAGAGTGTACGTTGGTTTGTTTTGGTAATTGCCTGACAAAATGTTTTCACAGCTTGGTCTTTGCACATACCTTTTTTATGATATCTTGACAAGTATGAGTGCATGTACTTTACCAATGAACTTCATGTCTCTGTCTCCACTTTCTTCGACCTTCAAGGTCTGAAATGTAATTGCTACAAAAGTCTTCTCACCTGTTGTTTATATCTTGTCATCATCTGTTCCTTCAAATCTGCTCATCTCTTACCATCACTTGTTTTCTCATATCTTTCATAAACTTATTTTATTTGAAGTAGACATTTCTTCTCTTGGACTTTCTAAGTGGCTTTTGACCATCTCCTTTTACCCTTGGTGAAATAAAATATCAGGATATAAAGTAATAAACCTTTGACAAGTTTCTGGGCGATTAAGTTGGTCAAATTTATATAAAGGAAAGAGTGCTAGAGTCTTACATCCTGACTCGTGCATTTTACGGATCAGAATTAAGAAATCTACTTTACCGTAAGTATGGTTATCTTCTAAAAGTTTCTATTTGTTAAACAGAGAATGAACGTAACTTTCATCTAATAACAAAAAATTACAAGAATCAAAAATTATCTGACAAAGAGAAACAATTGGTACCAGTGCTCCCCAAATTACCATTTAAAATGGTGAGCAACAGTTCAAAAGTAGTAGTTAGAGTGTACGTTGGTTTGTTTTGGTAATTGCCTCACAAAATGTTTTCACAGCTTGGTGTTTGCACATACCTTTTTTTCTGATATCGTGACAAGTATGAGTGCATGTACTTTACCAATGAACTTCATGTCTCTGTCTCCACTTTCTTCGACCTTCAATGTCTGAAATGTAATTGCTACAAAAGTCTTCTCACCTGTTGTTTATATCTTGTCATCATCTGTTCCTTCAAATCTGCTCATCTCTTACCATCACTTGTTTTCTCATATCTTTTATAAACTTATTTTATTTCAAGTAGACATTTCTTCTCTTGGACTTCTAAGTGGCTTTTGACCATCTCTTCCTCAGAACTCTTTTTACCCTCGGTGAAATAAAATATCAGGATATAAAGTAATAAACCTTTGACAAGTTTCCAGGCGATTAAGTTGGTCAAACTTATATAAAGGAAAGAGTGCTAGAGTCTTACATCCTGCCTCGTGCATTTTACGGATCAAAATTAAGAAATCTACTTTACCGTAAGTATGGTTATCTTCTAAAAGTTTATATTTGTTAAACAGAGAATGAACGTAACTTTCATCTAATAACAAAAAACTACATCAATCAAAAAATATCTGACAAAGAGAAATTGGTACCGGTGCTCCCCAAATTACCATTTAAAATGGTGAGCAACAGTTCAAAAGTAGTAGTTAGAGTGTACGTTGGTTTGTTTTGGTAATTGCCTGACAAAATGTTTTCACAGCTTGGTCTTTGCACATACCTTTTTTATGATATCTTGACAAGTATGAGTGCATGTACTTTACCAATGAACTTCATGTCTCTGTCTCCACTTTCTTCGACCTTCAAGGTCTGAAATGTAATTGCTACAAAAGTCTTCTCACCTGTTGTTTATATCTTGTCATCATCTGTTCCTTCAAATCTGCTCATCTCTTACCATCACTTGTTTTCTCATATCTTTTATAAACTTATTTTATTTCAAGTAGACATTTCTTCTCTTGGACTTTCTAAGTGGCTTTTGACCATCTCTTCCTCAGAACTCTTTTTACCCTCGGTGAAATAAAATATCAGGATATAAAGTAATAAACCTTTGACAAGTTTCCAGGCGATTAAGTTGGTCAAACTTATATAAAGGAAAGAGTGCTAGAGTCTTACATCCTGACTCGTGCATTTTACGGATCAAAATTAAGAAATCTACTTTACCGTAAGTATGGTTATCTTCTAAAAGTTTATATTTGTTAAACAGAGAATGAACGTAACTTTCATCTAATAACAAAAAACTACATCAATCAAAAAATATCTGACAAAGAGAAATTGGTACCGGTGCTCCCCAAATTACCATTTAAAACGGTGAGCAACAGTTCAAAAGTAGTAGTTAGAGTGTACGTTGGTTTGTTTTGGTAATTGCCTGACAAAATGTTTTCACAGCTTGGTCTTTGCACATACCTTTTTTATGATATCTTGACAAGTATGAGTGCATGTACTTTACCAATGAACTTCATGTCTCTGTCTCCACTTTCTTCGACCTTCAAGGTCTGAAATGTAATTGCTACAAAAGTCTTCTCACCTGTTGTTTATATCTTGTCATCATCTGTTCCTTCAAATCTGCTCATCTCTTACCATCACTTGTTTTCTCATATCTTTTATAAACTTATTTTATTTCAAGTAGACATTTCTTCTCTTGGACTTTCTAAGTGGCTTTTGACCATCTCTTCCTCAGAACTCTTTTTACCCTCGGTGAAATAAAATATCAGGATATAAAGTAATAAACCTTTGACAAGTTTCCAGGCGATTAAGTTGGTCAAACTTATATAAAGGAAAGAGTGCTAGAGTCTTACATCCTGACTCGTGCATTTTACGGATCAAAATTAAGAAATCTACTTTACCGTAAGTATGGTTATCTTCTAAAAGTTTATATTTGTTAAACAGAGAATGAACGTAACTTTCATCTAATAACAAAAAACTACATCAATCAAAAAATATCTGACAGAGAAATTGGTACCGGTGCTCCCCAAATTACCATTTAAAATGGTGAGCAACAGTTCAAAAGTAGTAGTTAGAGTGTACGTTGGTTTGTTTTGGTAATTGCCTGACAAAATGTTTTCACAGCTTGGTGTTTGCACATACCTTTTTTATGATATCTTGACAAGTATGAGTGCATGTACTTTACCAATGAACTTCATGTCTCTGTCTCCACTTTCTTCGACCTTCAAGGTCTGAAATGTAATTGCTACAAAAGTCTTCTCACCTGTTGTTTATATCTTGTCATCATCTGTTCCTTCAAATCTGCTCATCTCTTACCATCACTTGTTTTCTCATATCTTTTATAAACTTATTTTATTTCAAGTAGACATTTCTTCTCTTGGACTTTCTAAGTGGCTTTTGACCATCTCTTCCTCAGAACTCTTTTTACCCTCGGTGAAATAAAATATCAGGATATAAAGTAATAAACCTTTGACAAGTTTCCAGGCGATTAAGTTGGTCAAACTTATATAAAGGAAAGAGTGCTAGAGTCTTACATCCTGACTCGTGCATTTTACGGATCAAAATTAAGAAATCTACTTTACCGTAAGTATGGTTATCTTCTAAAAGTTTATATTTGTTAAACAGAGAATGAACGTAACTTTCATCTAATAACAAAAAACTACATCAATCAAAAAATATCTGACAAAGAGAAATTGGTACCGGTGCTCCCCAAATTACCATTTAAAATGGTGAGCAACAGTTCAAAAGTAGTAGTTAGAGTGTACGTTGGTTTGTTTTGGTAATTGCCTGACAAAATGTTTTCACAGCTTGGTCTTTGCACATACCTTTTTTATGATATCTTGACAAGTATGAGTGCATGTACTTTACCAATGAACTTCATGTCTCTGTCTCCACTTTCTTCGACCTTCAAGGTCTGAAATGTAATTGCTACAAAAGTCTTCTCACCTGTTGTTTATATCTTGTCATCATCTGTTCCTTCAAATCTGCTCATCTCTTACCATCACTTGTTTTCTCATATCTTTTATAAACTTATTTTATTTCAAGTAGACATTTCTTCTCTTGGACTTTCTAAGTGGCTTTTGACCATCTCTTCCTCAGAACTCTTTTTACCCTCGGTGAAATAAAATATCAGGATATAAAGTAATAAACCTTTGACAAGTTTCCAGGCGATTAAGTTGGTCAAACTTATATAAAGGAAAGAGTGCTAGAGTCTTACATCCTGACTCGTGCATTTTACGGATCAAAATTAAGAAATCTACTTTACCGTAAGTATGGTTATCTTCTAAAAGTTTATATTTGTTAAACAGAGAATGAACGTAACTTTCATCTAATAACAAAAAACTACATCAATCAAAAAATATCTGACAGAGAAATTGGTACCGGTGCTCCCCAAATTACCATTTAAAATGGTGAGCAACAGTTCAAAAGTAGTAGTTAGAGTGTACGTTGGTTTGTTTTGGTAATTGCCTGACAAAATGTTTTCACAGCTTGGTGTTTGCACATACCTTTTTTATGATATCTTGACAAGTATGAGTGCATGTACTTTACCAATGAACTTCATGTCTCTGTCTCCATTATCTTCGACCTTCAAGGTCTGAAATGTAATTGCTACAAAAGTCTTCTCACCTGTTGTTTATATCTTGTCATCATCTGTTCCTTCAAATCTGCTCATCTCTTACCATCACTTGTTTTCTCATATCTTTGATAAACTTATTTTATTTCAAGTGGAAATTTCTTCTCTTGGACTTTCCAAGTGGCTTTTGACCATCTTTTCCTGAGAACTCTTTTTACCCTTGGTGAAATAAAATATCAGGATATAACGTAATAAACCTTTGACAAGTTCCCGGGCAATTTAGTTGGTCAAACTTATATAAAGAAAGGAGTGCTAGAGTCTTACATCCTGGCTCGTGCATTTTACGGATCAAAATTAAGAAATCTACTTTACCGTAAGTATGGTTATCTTCTAAAAGTTTATATTTGTTAAACAGAGAATGAACATAACTTTCATCTAACAACAAAAAACTACAACAATAAAAAAATATCTGACAAAGAGAAATTGGTACCGGTGCTCCCCAAATTACCATTTAAAATGGTGAGGAACAGTTCAAAAGTAGTAGTTAGAGTATACGTTGGTTTGTTTTGGTAATTGCCTGACAAAATGTTTTCACAGCTTGGTCTTTGCACATACCTTTTTTATGATATCTTGACAAGTATGAGTGCATGTACTTTACCAATGAACTTCATGTCTCTGTCTCCATTATCTTCGACCTTCAAGGTCTGAAATGTAATTGCTACAAAAGTCTTCTCACCTGTTGTTTATATCTTGTCATCATCTGTTCCTTCAAATCTGCTCATCTCTTACCATCACTTGTTTTCTCATATCTTTCATAAACTTATTTTATTTCAAGTGGAAATTTCTTCTCTTGGACTTTCCAAGTGGCTTTTGACCATCTTTTCCTGACAACTCTTTTTACCCTTGGTGAAATAAAATATCAGGATATAAAGTAATAAACCTTTGACAAGTTCCCGGGCAATTAAGTTGGTCAAACTTATATAAAGAAAGGAGTGCTAGAGTCTTACATCCTGGCTCGTGCATTTTACGGATCAAAATTAAGAAATCTACTTTACCGTAAGTATGGTTATCTTCTAAAAGTTTATATTTGTTAAACAGAGAATGAACATAACTTTCATCTAACAACAAAAAACTACAACAATAAAAAAATATCTGACAAAGAGAAATTGGTACCGGTGCTCCCCAAATTACCATTTAAAATGGTGAGCAACAGTTCAAAAGTAGTAGTTAGAGTATACGTTGGTTTGTTTTGGTAATTGCCTGACAAAATGTTTTCACAGCTTGGTCTTTGCAGATACCTTTTTTCTGATATCTTGGGAAGTATGAGTGCTTGTAGTTTACCAATGAACTTCATGTCTCTGTCTCCATTTTCTTCGACCTTCAATGTCTGAAATGTAATTGCTACAAAAGTCTTCTCACCTGTTGTTTATATCTTGTCATCACCTGTCCCCTCAAATCTGCTCATCTCTTACCATCACTTGTTTTCTCATTTCTTTCATAAACTTAAATTAATCCAATACTACAAGGGAGAATTGACTGAAAATGCTCAGTTGACAAAAGCAGCCAAGTTGGCCGCGGAAAAACACGTGTTGTTGAATTCTGGGTTGCCTCCGCCTGTTATCAATGCCAAAACGAAACCATTGAGTCAAGAGTTGATGAAGCTTACCAAACGCATTCGTCAATTTCCCGGAGGAGTTGGACCCGGTGGTCAAGGTGGGATTCCTGGTGAAGACGAGGAAGAGGGCGATTTGGTAACAGGACCTGTTGAACAATGGCTAAAGCAAATGATAAAGGAAGCCCCTCAACCCCCAAACCCATAATTGCTTCACCGTCTAAAAAAGGCAAAGCTGCTTCAACAAGTCGAATTCCTGTTAGAGTAGAAGCGGAGGGCATTCAAAAAAGGTTATCCGATATTCGGGAAAGACGAAAAGCTTTGCTGGAATCCATTGACAACATCGGAAAAGGCAAAGGCAAAGGCAAAGGCAAAGGACCTAGTAGAGATCTTGAAAAGTTGAAACCCCTACCAGGTTGGGAAGATTGGGCCAAAGGCAAAAAGTAGAGGCGCAAGTTGGATTACAACGACAGTGATTAAAAAGATGGGAGCAAGAAAGAGAAAACCCCAAGGACCTACCAAACGAAAAGGAATCAAACGAAAAAGAAGTCAAAAAGGATGGGGATTTGATATTCAAAAATGGTTGGCCAAAACAGGCATGGAATTTCATTGGCCTGGATACCAATACATGGGGCCAGGCACACATTTGGCCAAACGTTTGAAACGAGGAGATCCCGGCATAAATCGATTGGACAAGATTGCCAAGCAGCACGACATTGATTACAGCAAAGCGGGAGACAATTTGGAAGCCAAATGGAAAGCAGACACCAAGATGATCAAGGCCATTGATCGTCTACCGGGAAGAAAAACAATGACGGAGCGAATTGTCAAAAAAATAATGCATGCCAAAAAACGTTTGAAAATGTAAACTCTTTTTTATTGTTGTCATTAAAAACATTCATGCCTCCTCAGCTATGTCTGCTTTGGTGGGGTACCGTTTCACCTTTCCAGGGTAACACTGCCAAGGGCGAATGATAGGGTAGACAAGTTTCCAGTCAAACTGTTATCAAATAAAAGAAAAACAAACATTTTCATTGACATCATTTCTTTATTTTGATTTAAAAACATCAAAATACAAGTGATTACATCGAAGACAAGCATCGTAATACATGTGATCATTAGCGTTACAGGCAAAACATGTGTCGTATCTTTTACACCCAGTGACCTTTTTCCACACTTCTTTTTTTCCACGCCATCCTCTCAGTTCTAATATCGTTCTCATTCCAAAGCCTTTCATCAAAGCGTTAGGGTAAATATGTTTATACTTTTTGTAAAATACAATTTCTTTCAAAATGTGTTTGTGAGAACACATGCAAATGGACCACACTGCTTTCATTTCTTGTTGAACCTAACAAAAATTAATAAAAAAAACTTTTCTTAACAGCAGGTTTTCTTAATCTCAACAACTTGGCGCGTCTCAAAGTTTGCAAAAACATTACATAACAATGGGAACATTCAGTGCGATGCCAACTCGTGGAGGAGATCATCTGTACATGAACCTGCGGTGCCACTTTTGACAACTCTTCATTTCGTCTTGCACCTGAAAAAATACATTTTTAAAGTTCACAGTCAAACATCATGGCAATTTCATTCTTGAGGTCAAAAAGAAAACAGTGCCACACCATAAAGCTCTTCATGTCAGCCAATACCTAAAACAAGGAGAACACTTTGGGCAGCACCATTTAAACAATGCATCCATTTGCATGTGAACCTAAAATCAACAAGTAGTGTTAAATAATGCCCTTTAAGTTCAAATACCAAAGCCATTTTCATGTGAACCTAAAAGTTGTAGCGTCTTCAAGTAGTGTCTTCTAAAAATGATATCATCTCTACGTTTAAAAAACATATACACACAATGCGAACACTCTTCACACTTCATCAGTAAAGAGCACTTTTCACACTTCATCAGCAAAGTCATTTCATGGAGCGCCTGAAAAATCATGTCGAATAATATGAGTGATTCCAATTATTTTTAAAAATGTGTCTAAACTTAAAGTAACATGGCGGACACTTAGTGCAATGCCAACTGAGTAAGCAGTCCATCTGAACGTGGACCTGAAAAGGATAGGAAACAAGTTCGTCCACTTTTCAAATACACTTTCATCATGTGCACAATGGCCATTTGTTTTCACCACAATTGAAATTTACTATAAAATTCAATTTCACACTGAACACAGTTAAATCGATGCCACTTTTCAGTCGTCATTTGGGTCATCACCTGAAAAGATCGTCACAGAGCATTTTCAGTAATCGAGTAGATGCCAACAGGTGATATTTATCACACCAATAGCACCGACGGAAAAAGGACGATGACCACATTTCTGAAATCAATAAATTCGAATTAATGGATGGTGTGCACAACATGTCCAACACCAAATCATTTCAGGTGTCTAAATGTTTTTTAAAGTGATATTGTTTACAATAAGGACACCAAATCATTGTCAGTTCCATTTCTTCCAACACCTATCAAAAATCACAGAAGCTTTTAGTCATTAAAAACGCAATACTTCTGACACGAAGAGCACCACATAAAAAACGACGATGTTGACATTCGTCTTCCAAATGTTTTTCATAGTGAAATTGATGACAATAAGAACACCAAACCATTGACGCCTCCATTTCTTTAATCACCTATTTAAATAACAAAAGTTTTTTTTATCAATGCCAGATATTTAATTAACAAAAGTTTTTTTATCAATGCCAGATATGTAAATAACAAAAGTTTTTTTATCAATGCCAAACCAATTCTGGTACGTGTTCATTTCTTCCATTACCTATCAAGAATGACAAGTCATCCATTGGTAAAACAAATACGTTTGCACTCGAGGGCAATGGGAATGAGAATGAGTGTGATGACCACAATCAAAAAGAGGTTCAAATCCATTCCAAAGCAAACAGTTGGCTTTGGGACAATCATAAGCTTCCAAATCAACGTGTGGAATATTCAATCGGGACAATAACTGTTTTTCAATTGTTCCTCCCTTGTAGGCGACAACATCTTTATCGAGGGAAGAGAGTTTCTCGTGCAACGTTTTCACTACAAACTCGACCAAATACCCCTCGGCGGCATTCTCTTGTGAGCGTGCTTCAAAAGGAAGGGCGTGGATGTTGTGGAACACGTAACTCACAGTCCGCTTATCCCTCGGAGATAAAGAGTTGTATTGAACTTCGGGTTTAAAATGAAAGCTATCCGAAAATCCATTCATGCCGCACCATCCCACTTCGCGAACAATCACTCTATTCCCTCGGAGAACGAAACCTTCGATATCCAATGTCATACACACTTGACGCAAACCGGGGTTAACATGAATGGGTGCAGGACAGCACTCCAAATGCGCGGGTTTTTGACAACAGGGTGTCCACAATATCCCCCACTCTTCTTTCTTGCAAACAAAACATTGTTCAATCAAAAGAGACTCATCTTCTCCACATACCTTATTCAACTTTTCTCGATGGGCTTCACGCGCTGCCATGTCTTGAATTTTCCCCTGGATCTCGGGAGGTAGTTTCTGCCAATGACTCTCCGCAGTGGCAACAACTCTCGGCTGAATCTTTGGGACAGCCACAGTGTGAGTGAACCGTCCTTCGGTCTTGATTTTTTTCACAACTGGTTCGATCTCCTGGATTTCATGGGCGGCGGAGTCTTGGGTCTCTTGAACTCGTGTTTCCATTGCGGGCAGCAATAATTCAATCCTTCAATAAACCACTCACAAGTCAACTGGGGATAAATGGTCGGAACGGAAATGAGTTGATCTTCTTTCTTCAATTGAGCAGCAAAAGTTTTCAAACTCGTGGACTTGGTAAACGCTAATTCGTTTCCAATCTCTCTCAAGATGTCGCCCACTCGGGACATCGTATGAATTCACCTTCTTTCGCTCTCTCCTTTTATAACGCCAAATGTCTCATCTCGCAATGAATTACGGGGAGTTATATAACCGAGTTATATAATAATAACACCTGAAAATTACACGTTTATAGGGGTACCCCCTCCCCTCATTATTCAATCATAGTTATGTAACGTCAAAAGTCACTGTTATGTAATTCAACTAAAACCATCACGTGTTGTGTTTCACGTGAAACACTCAAATTATGTAATCTAAATAAAAATCACGTGGTATGAAAAAGGGTTTAAAAGGAGCGATCTCGGTTCGTTTCATTACAATTTGCCTCAACATGGCAAACCAACTACCTAAAGATGTTGGTGAAAATGTTGAAAGAAACTATGAGACCCACTTAGCGTCCCTTGGTTTAGACCTCAGTGATTCGGACGATGATTTAATTTGTTATGAAACAATGACTGAAAGCGATGAAGAGGAAGATGCATTGTGTAATGAAGCCATGGACAACTTTGAGCGCCAGCGTGCATTTCAATCACGTCTCATTCAACAGAGCGGCGGGGCAATGAATACGCGTTCAACGGGAACATTTGAATTCGAGCTTGAACCCTACGTGGATAGAAGAAGCAATCACATGGGGGTTCGTGAGAGACATTTCAATACGCGTTTAAGACAAACAGGAAACTTTGTGGACACTCCCAATTTGGTTCCAGCACTGCAAGATGGTTTGAGGCGTGCTGTCAATCGTGTCTTAGCAACTACACCCGATATACATGACCGAGATCGTCTCTATTTTACATTAAGTTCAAATCGATTAACATCCAATTTTCAAACAACCAAAACGGTGCCACTTTTGACAACTCTTCATTTCGTCTTGCACCTGAAAAAATACATTTTTAAAGTTCACAGTCAAACATCATGGCAATTTCATTCTTGAGGTCAAAAAGAAAACGGTGCCACACCATAAAGCTCTTCATGTCAGCCAATACCTAAAACAAGGAGAACACTTTGGGCAGCACCATTTAAACAATGCATCCATTTGCATGTGAACCTAAAATCAACAAGTAGTGTTAAATAATGCCCTTTAAGTTCAAATACCAAAAGCCATTTTCATGTGAACCTAAAAGTTGTAGCGTCTTCAAGTAGTGTCTTCTAAAAATGATATCATCTCTACGTTTAAAAAACATATACACACAATGCGAACACTCTTCACACTTCATCAGTAAAGAGCACTTTTCACACTTCATCAGCAAAGTCATTTCATGGAGCGCCTGAAAAATCATGTCGAATAATACGAGTGATTCCAATTATTTTTAAAAATGTGTCTAAACTTAAAGTAACATGGCGGACACTTAGTGCAATGCCAACTGAGTAAGCAGTCCATCTGAACGTGGACCTGAAAAGGATAGGAAACAAGTGCGTCCACTTTTCAAATACACTTTCATCATGCGCACAATGGCCATTTGTTTTCTCCACAATTGAAATTTACTATAAAATTCAATTTCACACCGAACACAGTTAAATCGATGCCACTTTTCAGTCGTCATTTGGGTCATCACCTGAAAAGATCGTCACAGAGCATTTTCAGTAATCGAGTAGATGGCAACAGGTGATATTTATCACACCAATAGCACCGACGGAAAAAGGACGATGACCACATTTCTGAAATCAATAAATTCGAATTAATGGATGGTGTGCACAACATGTCCAACACCAAATCATTTCAGGTGTCTAAATGTTTTTTAAAGTGATATTGTTTACAATAAGGACACCAAATCATTGTCAGTTCCATTTCTTCCAACACCTATCAAAAATCACAGAAGCTTTTAGTCATTAAAAACGCAATACTTCTGACACGAAGAGCACCACATAAAAAATGACGATGTTGACATTCGTCTTCCAAATGTTTTTCATAGTGAAATTGATGACAATAAGAACACCAAACCATTGACGCCTCCATTTCTTTAATCACCTATTTAAATAACAAAAGTTTTTTTTATCAATGCCAGATATTTAATTAACAAAAGTTTTTTTATCAATGCCAGATATTTAAATAACAAAAGTTTTTTTATCAATGCCAAACCAATTCTGGTACGTGTTCATTTCTTCCATTACCTATCAAGAATGACAAGTCATCCATTGGTAAAACAAATACGTTTGCACTCGAGGGCAATGGGAATGAGAATGAGTGTGATGACCACAATCAAAAAGAGGTTCAAATCCATTCCAAAGCAAACAGTTGGCTTTGGGACAATCATAAGCTTCCAAATCAACGTGTGGAATATTCAATCGGGACAATAACTGTTTTTCAATTGTTCCTCCCTTGTAGGCGACAACATCCTTATCGAGGGAAGAGAGTTTCTCGTGCAACGTTTTCACTACAAACTCGACCAAATACCCCTCGGCGGCATTCTCTTGTGAGCGTGCTTCAAAAGGAAGGGCGTGGATGTTGTGGAACACGTAACTCACAGTCCGCTTATCCCTCGGAGATAAAGAGTTGTATTGAACTTCGGGTTTAAAATGAAAGCTATCCGAAAATCCATTCATGCCGCACCATCCCACTTCGCGAACAATCACTCTATTCCCTCGGAGAACGAAACCTTCGATATCCAATGTCATACACACTTGACGCAAACCGGGGTTAACATGAATGGGTGCAGGACAGCACTCCAAATGCGCGGGTTTTTGACAACAAAACATTGTTCAATCAAAAGAGACACATCTTCTCCACATACCTTATTCAACTTTTCTCGATGGGCTTCACGCGCTGCCATGTCTTGAATTTTGCCCTGGATCTCGGGAGGTAGTTTCTGCCAATGACTCTCCGCAGTGGCAACAACTCTCGGCTGAATCTTTGGGACAGCCACAGTGTGAGTGAACCGTCCTTCGGTCTTGATTTTTTTCACAACTGGTTCGATCTCCTGGATTTCATGGGCGGCGGAGTCTTGGGTCTCTTGAACTCGTGTTTCCATTGCGGGCAGCAATAATTCAATCCTTCAATAAACCACTCACAAGTCAACTGGGGGTAAATGGTCGGAACGGAAATGAGTTGATCTTCTTTCTTCAATTGAGCAGCAAAAGTTTTCAAACTCGTGGACTTGGTAAACGCTAATTCGTTTCCAATCTCTCTCAAGATGTCGCCCACTCGGGACATCGTATGAATTCACCTTCTTTCGCTCTCTCCTTTTATAACGCCAAATGTCTCATCTCGCAATGAATTACGGGGAGTTATATAACCGAGTTATATAATGATAACACGTGAAAATTACACGTTTATAGGGGTACCCCCCTCCCCTCATTATTCAATCATAGTTATGTAACGTCAAAAGTCACTGTTATGTAATTCAACTAAAACCATCACGTGTTGTGTTTCACGTGAGTAGTATTCTAGGCTCTCACAGAGCACAATGCATTGCGCGCCGGGTTGAATGGACCTGCGTGACCGGATGGTAATTGAGTTGTTGGTGTTGCGTGAACAAGTGGAAAACATGAAGCCTGGAAGAAAACCAATGTTATTATTGGATTCATTGCAAAATATTTTAGGAAAAAATGGTTTGGAATTAATAACTCATCCAGAAGTAACGCATTTCACCCGCTTGGCACAAAGAGTACGAGACATCGAATTGGAAACCTGGCGTCCATTGAATAGTCGACGGGTGACAGCATTTATTGATATGATTCGATTAATATGGATAGATGTGGAAAATCGATCACGTTTTTCTGAGATTCCTACATCTATGGAAACGACATTGAACACTGCTTTAATGAGGAGGGTTTTGCCATTTTGCTCCAGACATTGTAATGAGTATTCTACCTTGGTCAAAGAAGGAAGACCCATGAACAAAGAAAACTTTTTGGAATTGAAACGGTGTTTGGATTGGAAATATCCAGATTTGCGGAATACATGCTGTTATTGGCGGAAAGTTTGCTATTTTTATGAAGAGAAATGGAACAAAGAAGAATGAAAAAACAGGTACTGTCTTGTTAGAACCATTTTATTTAGTTTTTTAAAGCGAAAGTTTTACATTTGCATATGTGTTGAGACTCTTTTGTTTGTGAAAGTCGAAGAAATTTACATAGCATTGTTCACACGATGGTTGTGCTTCGTTGAGTTTAATTAAAATACAATGATTAAAAAAGAGTTAATTGTTTGCTGTTCAAACCAAAAACAACAATGAAATGAAGTGTCTTTTGTTCATGTTTATATTGAAAGGTCATTTAACTCTTCTCGTACTTGTTCAATGTTTTCTGGCGCACAAAAGGTACGGTTGAATAAGTTTTTGATTTCTTCCTGTGTTTGCTGATCAATGTCGCGTGAACCAACCACAGCACTGCTTTGATGAAGGATAGGTAAATGTTGTTCACTCCACGGATAGAACATGGAATCCTTTTTCAGGATACCGTTTTCAACGTGGTAATGGTTTTCTTGCCGAAACCACGGCTTGGTTTGAGTATCAAAGAGAAAAACCTCTTTACCTTGATCAATGGCTAATTGCACAGTCCACCCAGTTCCTCCTTCTACGATTTGGCGGCCTGGTTGAAGCTTTCCAAAAGCATAGACGGTGTGTGATTTTCTGGCTATGTGGTAATTTCTCTGTAAGGGGACAGAGTGTAAAAGTGTGTTGGAATTCGTTTGTTCAACTTGTGAGCTGCAGCTCCTATGGCTCCATTGGCTTGCATTAACACTTCAACAGAAGCAGGGGAAGTGAATTTGGCGCGCGGATGATTTGGCGGAACAATGACTTCGACTTGCATTCCGTGTGTTAGGGCCATGTTTTCGGCTATTTGATCGGTACCATCTGCTCCACCCGTGTACAAGACATGACCGTGACCCACAGTTAATTGCATTTGCACCATTTGTTCATCAAAATGAATTTCATCGAAAAAATTGGGACCGCCCATGTTGACTCTCACCTGCTTGATAGCTTTGATTCAAGTAACTGCTTTGTGTTGTGTGAAAGAGTGAGAGAGAGTAACTCATTTATAGAAAAAAGGGAGTGTGAAACATCCAATGAGAAAAGAGTCATTCCATAAATGGTAGTAAAGGGTGTTTTGAGAAACCAATGAAAAAAGGGAACGAGTGACCAATGGAGAAGAGAAGAACCAAATTGAATGGTTGTGAACTGTTTTTGTCGCCCAATGAAAAAGAAGTGAAACGAGTAACCAATGGAGAAGAGAAGAACCAAATTGAATGGTTTTGAACTCTTTTCGTAGCCCAATGAAAAAGAAGGCAAATGCTCCAATCAGAAAAAGAGGTGCCATATATGGAAGAAAGTGAGTTGTTTTTTGAACCAATAGAAATTGAGTGTGAGAGTATAAAGATAGAGAGAGTGAAGTGGAAAAGCACCAGCTAACTTTATTTCTTAGTGGATATAGGAACTCTGGTGTGAAGATGTCTGAAGTTGAGATTGTGTCAGAAGTGGTGGGGAGAAAGAGAAAAGGCGGCGAAACCAAAACTGAGAGAAACAAGAAGAAGAAGAAGGAGGTTATTCTTGTGCCAGACGAAACACAAAATGCTGTGCAAGATTTGTTGAAAGAATTGAATGACTCGATTCAACTAGAAGAGTATTCACCACTGGAACCACCACCACTGCAAGAAGAAAAGAGAGAACTGACTTTGAAAGAACGCTTTCACCAAAAGGTGGAATCGGTCGAGTTGTTTGACAGCATTGAAGATTTCGAAAAGACGCTCAAGGGAGACAAGATGAAGGCCTTGAAGAGCAGAATGATATACAAGAAACCGGAGTGGGAGGATTCAGAGTTGGAATATGGCGATGTATCCCCACCATCTACAAGACCCAACCCCCCTGAAGATTCGCACTTGGAATATGGCAACGTATCCCCCGTACCTGGAGTGTACGCAAAGTTGAACTCCAACCTAAAGCCCGAGAAAACCAAAGAGGATGACGGATTGGCAACAATGGTGAGACTGAGTTCCATTTTTCAGAGTCCTGGATTCCTGCAAAACAAACCCTCCCGAAAACCGAGGCCCTCACTAGACCACCTGGTTTGTTTATTTCACGACGTGCGTTTGGAGGTTCGAGTGTCCAAAGCCGGCTGGCATTATGTGAAATGTCCCAGACAGCCCTGTCTCCTCTTTTGCCCCGAAGAAGAAGCTGACGTTTACATGAAGCGCGTGCTGTAACGGTAGGTTTTTCCTTGTGGGAGTACAGGAAAACGGGCGAACTCTGAACTTGAATTAACGAGATAACTGCGACGATAATTGCGGGGAAAACTAGACTCAAATGGGCACTCGCTTGCAAGGAAGAGCCGTTACACTCTGGGGTACCGGGATCTAACCACGAACTGGAACGGACAGCAACAGCAACAACTCAGCTTGGGTCCAACAGCAGTTTATTCCAACTCAGTTTGTAATCGAAAAAGCATACAAGTTCGGTTGTTTATATACGATTTGCACAAGCGTCTATTGTTAACAGAGTATAATAAGTGCGCTAACACCATGATGTGAAAAGTCCTTTGAGAATAGCGCAACCTAATAAAAATTCTAATTTAAGTTTCCGCGTTTATTGTCAAAAGTGTTCGCTGCTTGGCGGTGAAAGTTACAACTAAAATTAAACTAAATTAAAACTACCGAACGAAATTAAAACTAATGAATAGCTACTAAAGTTTGAAGTGTTAACGAGCGGTTTCTTGCCGTCCGATCGCACTTCTAGTAAATTAAGTATTCAAACATTAATTAAAGAAACTAGATGTGTCAGCAAATGTATTCACAGTTAAAACGCGATGAGTCAGCAACCAACGGGTTGTTAATTAATCCTATTCAAGTGGAGAGCAGAGGCGAGATCGGCACGAGCCTCATTTAGTAAAGTAATCAGAAAACTAAATTAAATACCGAGAAAATGTAACACTTTTCGGAAATGCGAGAAGCGCGGAACTCTTAAGTAATTAGCTACGGCAACAAACTAAAACAACCGCTATTACTAAAAATAAGTAAGACAAAAGCTTCGGAAGCAAAAAGGAACAATCTATTATTTTAACTTACTCCTTTTTATATTAGAAGACCAAATAATAAATCAACAGGTTATTTTTGGCTAATGAGATGCTGTTGGCGTTTTAAGTGTTTTTTAAATGATCGACAAGCTAAATACGGTTTAACAAAGAAATGGCTAAAATGCGGGAAATTCTCTGTAACAGTGCACACGAGTGTTCATCCCAGCATTTGCGATAAGTGGGAAACGTTGGTGTACTATTGTCGCAACCCTGTTACCCTTCGCCAAAGTAAATCGG
Organism: Siderastrea siderea; assembly: GCA_964030785.1. NCBI lineage: Eukaryota > Metazoa > Cnidaria > Anthozoa > Scleractinia > Rhizangiidae > Siderastrea > Siderastrea siderea. The sequence continues at coordinate 53,768,940 of OZ034969.1, read as the reverse complement.
AGAAAAACCCGGGCTGATTGTACATTGGTTGCAGTGGCAATGGAAGCAAGTGCGAGTTTTTTCATTGGTCTGATTTGCCTCTCACAGCAAAGTATTTGAAATGGTTTTACGAAGAAAAGGATCTTCCCCAAGTGACTGGAAACAATTGGGGCAATCAGTTTACAGAGGAAGAGCTTCGATTGCTGAGAAGCATTAGAGAAAAGAACAGTGGTAACATTACCACTACCAACACAGTTGAGTTACCCCCACCAGCACCAGCACCACCATTTCACTGTCTTTCCAATAGCGAAAGGAAGTGGTTGCAAAGTCTTGCAGATTCAACCCGTGATAACATTACTACTACCAACACAGTTGAGTCACCCCCACCAGCACCAGCACCGCCACACTTTTCTGATAGCGAAAAGAAGTGGCTAGAAAGTTTTGCGACTGCAAGCTCTGGACGCTTTGGACGCCCATCAGGCCTCTTTTGAGACTCGTGAACATTTTGCTTTTTAATTAATTTGTTAAGCTTTTAAAACGTGTTTTGAAATAAAGTTCATTTTGAAACTGAAATGGAGAGTGTTTTCATCAATTTTGTTTTGTGGGATTGGTTGCGAGAAATGGGAGTATCTTTGGTTCAATGGGTTTGTCACAAGTTCCTGTGTGAATGTTTTTACCAAAAACACGAGGGTGAAAGAGTTCCTATTCCTGATTTTTCTGAAGAGCTGAACCCTCTTGAAGTGTTTGAAGAAACTCACGTGGAAGTGAATTTTGGTCGATGGGCTGCCTTTGTGATGTGGTTACAACAACATCCAACCCCTTGGAGATGGTTTCGAATCATTCAAAAGACGCATCCTTCCCGAGTTCCTTCAATTTTTACCCTTGCCTATGAGATATGGCACCACGAAAGAAGAAGCCAGTGAAAAAAGTGTCTCTGGCTCAAGCCCTGTTAAAACGTTATCACGATCCAAAAGCCAAGGGAAGTTTGGGAGGAATTAAACGATTTGCCAAAGCATGGGGTGTTCCAGTGAAAGTGGCACAAAACCTTTTGCAACGTGATTTAGCCTACACCCTTCACAAACCGCGTAGACGACGTTTTCCTACCGTACCAGTTGTAGTTGGTGGGTTAGACGATCAATGGGTTGCCGATTTGATTGAGGTTCAAACGTTGTCTAAACACAACCGTGGTATTGGTTATTTGTTGACTGTGGTGGATGTGTTGTCTAAATTTGCTTGGGTGCAACCTTTGAAAGACAAAACTGGAGCCAAAGTGGTGGAAGCCTTTGAAGAAATTGTGAGTCAAGGACGTCAACCTAACCGACTTCAAACAGACAAGGGGAAGGAATTTTACAATCGTACGTTTGAAAATTGGGTTAAAGACCGTGGCATTAAACACTTTTCCACCAGTGGGGATGCAAAAGCTAGTGTGGTTGAAAGGTTTAATAGAACTTTGAAAGAAAGGTTGTATCGTTATTTTACGTCGGCGAACACCCTCCAATTTGACGATGCTCTTCAAGACTTGGTTGACGGGTGCAATGCAACACCTCATCGAAGCATTGGCACAGCTCCTAACAAAGTGACATGGAAAAACGAAGAACAAGTGTGGAAACGACTCTACGACAAACGATTGAATGCCAAAAAGAAACCTTCTGTGTTTAAAGTGGGAGACCGCGTGCGTTTAAACAAGATTTATCGTACCTTTGGCAAAGGGTATTTGCCTGGTTGGACCGAAGAGGTGTTTGTGGTTCATTGTGTGATACCTGGTAGTGTGCCAACCTATAAGATTCGTGAGTGGGACGACACACCTGTTAAGGGAACATTTTACAAAGAAGATTTGCAAAAGGTGTATGTGTCGGACAGCGGACTCTTTTGCATTGAAAAGGTACTTAAACGACAGAAAGGACGATTGTTGGTAAAGTGGAAAGGGTGGCCAGACAAGTACAATAGTTGGATTTCGAGTGCTGACGTGAGTCAACTTTAAAGAAGAAAATGTCGTTTTACATCACTCTAACGGGTCATTCGAACCGAAGTGAATTTCCAAAGAATCGGGCCAATTGGTGTAAAGTACGTTTGCCTCAACCCCTTCGTTTGCATGGAGGAAACTGGTTAGTGGGATTGAGTTCGATTTCCTTGCCAGATACAGGTGTGAACATTTTTCATCTGGTGTCTGCAGGGCATGACATTATTGGAACGTCGTGTTACAGAAAAACAAACACAGAGGTGAAATATTCGTTTTTAAACATGAAGATGGAAGACCTCAAGGATGACTTGTCTATTGTTGACGGAGTCACTTTTATGAAAAGTGTGTTGCGGGTGCTTGACCAAAAAATGACGACAGACGGATTATCCGTTTATGGTTCTACTACACTGGATAATGGAAAAAACACTTGTTTGAACTTTTCGTGGAATGGGGATGAACTTTTACTGGATAACGCTTTTGTTGGAGAAAAGGATTCTGGCAAAAAAAATAACCATGTTAAAGTGCCTCATTTTGCCATCAATGCTGTGTTGGCAGAAAAAATGGGTTGGTTTCAGCAAAACGCTGGTGGTGAATGGATTCTTGGAACCAACTTGAAAATGAAATTTATTGATGGAAAAGTGCCAGCCAAAAACGCCGGTGATTTTTTACTGGTAATAATGCCAAGGATCGAAAACCTTTGTATTGGAAAGTGACCCAAGACGCTAATCTCATAGTATGGATATGGCTGAACAGGACTGTGAGTTGGGAGTTTATCAATTTGAATGTGGCATTTCGAAAAATTGTTAAAGAACCCACCAGAAGCCTTCACGTGTATTCCGACGTTGGTGGAAGCACTGTTGTGGGAAATCGCATGGTTGATTTGCTTCGGGAAATAAAGTTCAAGACAGAAGGTCGAGGTGTTATTTACTTTGAACCTCTGAACATTCAATATTTACCCGTGCCAAAGAAGTGGTTGAATTCATCGAAGTTCAAGTAGCCGAAACAAGTGGTGCAGGTGGAGACTTGGTTCCATTTGTGGACGGTGACACTATATTGACACTTCACTTCAAGAAGGGATAAACATGCCTTTGAAAAAGAGTCGAACAACTAAGCGAGGAAAAAAAGCAAGAAAACAAACCACAAAGCGTAATTTGTCAATTGCACCAGCAAGTGTTAAAAGAAGTCGAAGACGTCGTCGTCGTTTGGAACGTCTTACCGATTTGGAAACTCAAATAGGCGCAGGCATTGCAAGTGTGCTTACCAAACTTCCCAAAGCTGCTTGGGGGATCACCAAAGGATTGGAAAAACTGGCCAAAAAGAATGCCCAAAAAAATCACGAAAAAGTAATGGCAGAGATTAGGAGTGAAAAACGAAAACGCTATGCTGGAGAATCGCTCACATGCACCATTATGTGAGTATAAAAAGAGAACAGCTGATTTAAACAAACAAACAAACTCAACAAGTAACATGCGAGGTGGAAGTTTAACGCGGTTTCGCACAGACGAAGCCTATGGTCAGGATGGTGGTGGTTTATTGAAAGACATATTTGCGAGGAGGTTTAAAAGGCTTTACAAAAAGTGGCAACCCATTGAAAGTGCCAACAAACACTGTGAGCGGTTTGGCAGAAGGATTAAAGCGGGGTGTCAAACGAAAAGCTGAAGAAGCTTTAAAAAAAGAAATTACCAAACGAGCCAAACAAGTGTTGAAGCGCAAGGACGTTGGAAAAGTAATAAAAGCTGCCAAAAGAGCCAGAGACATTTTTGGAGTATGAGAAAAATGAATCCTATTCCGTCAAGGGTTCGTTCGGTTAAAAGTGAAAGAGGAATGTCACAACGTGGAGGATTTGTACCCATGTGGAAAATGTTAAAGATGCCTTCCCAACGAGGTGGATGGATTAGTCAGGATGTGGGCTTACCTCCAGATTACCAAATGGCCAAACTCCTAGCGAATAAAAAGTATAAAAAGCGCCCTCAACGAAAGAGAGGTACCACTAGAAAGCCAAAAAAGTCTAGAAGACAACATCGATGTTGAACCTAAAAGATGGCCGAAGCTACCGTTAATTCGGCGATTAATATTTTCAAAGTTCCTATGACAGATATTAGCACCTCTGCCTATCGAATGGTGACTATTCAACCTACAACTTCTGGCATTACTCCAGCAGAATTCATAATTCCCGGGTTGGATGGTTATGCAGATTTGGGACGAAGTTACTTTACCATGGAGTTGAGATTGAAAAAAAGCGACAATGCCAATTTGGTGGCCGTCGAAAAATTGTGGCCTGTTAACAATCTGGCTCACAGCATAATCAAACAAATTGACTTGAATTTGAACGGAACTCTGATCAGTCCTCAATCGGACACATACCACTACAAAGCTTACTTTGAAACCCTGCTGAACTATGACAGAGCTGACGGTAAGACCATTTTGGCACCTGCAGGATGGTACAGTGCCCTCGATTCTCCTCCCGAGTGGACAGCCAACAACACTGACAAAGCGGGACCTCACGCCAATTACACCAATTTGCCCCAGAATCACAAAAACACCTTGGATACCATGATTGGAGAAGTTGCCGAGTATGCAGGAGGAGCTAGAAGAGTGCTAGTGTTTAAACCTCATTTGGAAGTGTTTCACACGGGCAAACTGCTCGTTCCAGGCATTGAAATCAAGATAAAATTTCATTTCAACAACCCAAACCTGTGTCAACTGAGGTTGAATGAGGCGTTGTTTACTGCCGTGAGTACCAAGAGACAAGGTGGAGCAGTTGCTTTTTACCCAACTGTTCGAAGTGAAATTCGTACCTTCAGCATGGATGGTGCACTAACGCGCTTCGACATTGCCAACCTGTTTCAAAACAGAGTGCCAGACAGAATGATAGTGGGACTGGTTGACAGCCGTGCGTTTAATGGAGCAGTGACCAGAGACCCCTTTTGCTTTCAAAAATTCCAGCTAAGGACTATCAGACAAATTGTGAAGGGGGAAGAATATCCCTATGAAACACTGGTACTAAACGGGAACAATTCAGCCCGAGATTTGGCAGGATACTTTAGATATCTCCTAGCAAGTGGTGCAGTGTGCAAAATGAAAGGGGGCATGGTGGAAAAAGATGACTGGGGAGAAGGAAAAGGCTGTACGCTCTTCATGTTTGACAATGTAGCCAGTGGCTGTGCCGACAGTGCTAATCTCAACCCAAAACAAACCGGGGACCTTCAACTGAAGCTTGAATTTAGAGCAGCACCAACCAACAATATAACCGTGATTGTCTACGGCGAATTTGAAAACCTGCTGGAAATTGACAAGAACGGAGCTGTGGTGTACGACGTTTACCAGCACTAAAAAATGGAACACGTTGCTTTGACAGACCAACAGTTGACTTATTTGGGACGAGAAGATTCAGAATTGAAACCCAAGTTTTATGGTGTGGTAGCTTGCGACGGTTTGCCCAAGTCCCCAGTAAAAGACATGACAAGACCCAAGGGCTACATTGTCAATACAGATCCTCGAGGTCAACCAGGCCAACACTGGATTGCTTTGTGGACTCAAAGAAATGTGTGTGAAGTGATGGACAGCTATGCCCTCCCGTTGGACTTTTACCAACAAGCCAAGCCGCTGAGACAGTGGGTGATGAAGCATTGGAAGTATGTGGTGGCCAATGGAATGTCGCTTCAAGGAATTCATAGCAAAGCTTGTGGACATTACTCTCTTTTGTATTTAAAGTGTCGCGCTCGTGACATGAACTTGCAAGATTTTACACAATTTTTTTCCTCCTATGACAGAGTGAACAATGATCACGAAGTAGGTCAAATGCTAAAAGAGTGGATTAATGAAGATGAAAAAAAGTGGGCAAAAGTGTATTGTAAAACTCCTCATCAAAGTTGTCAATCGCCCGAGAATCAACTGATTCGTTTTTAAAATAAAAGAGTGAAATGTAAAAAAACTTGAGTTATTTTTGAGTTGTTATGCAGAAGTGCAAACCGTTTCGTTTTCACACCCCATCTTCAATTTTGGTGGTGGGACCTTCTGGATGTGGCAAAACCGTGTTCACACAAAATCTCCTTTTAGAAAATTTGGATCTGTTTGAAACACCCCCTAACCAAGTGCATTATTGTTACGGAGCCTGGCAAGACGGTTTTCGAACCATGAAAGAGGCGGGGGTTCTTTTTCACGAAGGAATTCCAGAACACCAGGAATTAATCAAATGGTTTCCAAAAGGACGCGGTATTTTGGTCTTGGACGATTTGATGGATGAAGGAAGTGGTGACAAACGCGTTTTGGATCTCTTTACCAAACATTCCCATCATCAAAACATTACTGTGCTGTATTTGTGCCAGGACATGTTCCCGGTGGGAAAATATGCCAAAAGCATTTCCCGTAATGCCCATTACATTGTGGCATTCAAAAACCCCCGGGATCAATTGGGTGTGCGCAATGTGCTGTTGCAATCGTTTCCCTCCACTTGGAAAGACTGTTTGGAAACCTTTCACAAGTCAACGTCCCGCCCTTTTGGATACTTGGTTTTGGATTTGCACCCCGCCTCGTCGGACGAGTTTAGGTTGTGGAGTCACTTGTTAAAAGGAGAGGGATGGACGAGAGGTTATCAAAAACAGAACGATGTTGCCGAGAACCATTGAACAAGAACTGATGGCCAACAGAACGAAGCTGCCAAGAAGAAGTAAGAGACTTAGAGGAGCTAGTCCCGACTTGGTGTGGGCATGTTTTGAAAAATTGTTAGGAGACCATTTTAGCACCATGAGTGTTAAAAGCATGGATTATGAGGCTATGCGTCAGGTATATCATTACTCTCGTATTAGAAAGGGATTTAGAATTCAACAATTTGTTAGAAACTATGGTGAAACTTATTTTCGGGAATTGATTCAAACCATTCAAAAAGAAGCATGGCAACTGGCCATGGATCCAGACGTGCTAGCCAAACTAACCAAAGTGTCGGGTAATTTGCGTCGATCGGCTGAACAACAACGAATCAACTCTATTCTCCAACAGCTGCTCAAAAAGTGAGCTATAAACACAGCACACGATTAACACAACAATCATATTTGTGGAGTTTTCAAAGTGAATTGAAATGGTTCAAAAAGAACAAATGGTTGTATCGTTTGTCAACGATCCACAATCGTCGTACTATGCCTCACAAATTGAACCCGAGTTATTGCAACGTTTGGACTCACTGTATGCCTATTACCACAAACTGTGGTGGTCTTACAAGTACATGTTAAATCATTACAAAGTGGCCAACAGTGTGTTGAACGGAATAGCGCTACTCTTGGTTGCCCTTGGAATGGTTATTGGACCGATTCTCGAAAACCCTTTACTGGTGGCCTGTTTGGCAGCAGCTGGAACGTTGGTGAAAGGGTGGAATGACTTCAAGCAGTTTCGCTTCAAAGAAGAAATGTCTCGATTTGCTTTCACCACCTATGCCAAAACGCTGATTGAATTACGAACCTACGTTAGAGGACTTCCTCCAGACGGGCTAGAAGCATTTTTGGTCAAAATGCAAACGCTAGACGACATCATTACTGATTTTACACCCCCTTTGCCTAAACGTTGTAGCCGAAATTACCACCGCTTACACAAATATCAATCGTTCAGTGGGCAATGCTATGTGGATGGGTCTTCAAAACAGAATAAAAAGCGCTCTACATCAAATGCATCACTTTGTACACTATGGGTGTTCAACAACAACGAAGTAAACGAAGTAAGCGAAGTAAGAGAAGAAAAACCAAAAAAAGAAGACAGAGGGGGTGCTCTATTTCGCCGAAAGCCCCGAACAGTTGACAAAATCGCCGAGGGAATGAGTATGCTTCTAGCAGGACCTACTCCAACTTTTGCAACAGCTTTTGGAAAATTGGGGTCGCAAGCTTTAAAAGGGATCACAGACAATGTCAAGTTTTACAAACGTCGAAAGCGTTGAAAAAGATGAAGCGTTTCAAACGTCAATTACCGTTTTTAAAGTCGGTGCTCCAAGAAGCCAACAGTATGAAACGTGAAGAAATGTTAAAACATGCCAATGCGGACCAAATTAATGCCATGAGTGAAGTGGTGCTAAACTTGTTAAAAAACAAGATTCCTCTCAAACCCGAATTGATGAGCAAACTCCGACCTCATAAAAACACCTTGAGAGAGCTGAGCAAAAGGAAAAATTCTGTTAAAAAATGGCGTGAAGTGTTAATGTGACAAAAAGGGAGTGGATTGTTTCGAGGTCTCAACGAGGTGGTTTGCCAGTGTACAAGATAAAAAGCCGTAGCATTTACAACACTTTACTCTTTAAACAATGGGACGCCAAAGGAAACGAGCAAAAACAAAATGGACAAAAACAAAGCGGGTAAAAAGAAAAAGAAAAACCCAGCGAGGAGAAGGGATGCCATGGTTTGTCGACTTCAAGAAAGGGTTTGAGGCTACAAGTGATTTGGTCAAGGCCTTGAAAAAACCACAAATGAGTGCTTCAGACGCAAGAAAGATGATTGCAGGCTACAAACAGGAATATCAAACGTATAAAAACCGCGGGGGTAAAAAAAGCTACAACAGTTGGGGGCTAGACAAAGGCTATATCAAAAAGCCCCCGGTAAACTGTTGCATCAGTTGAGTTGCAAGTGCTCCAACAACTGCCAAAATGGAAGAAGTTTACATGATTCCTCAAAAAGACATGGAAGAATTGATACAACACTACAAGGGCGAATTGACTGAAAATGCACTTTTAACTAAAGCAGCCAAAATAGCGGCCAAAAAACATGTCTTGTTGAAATCTGGTTTGCCTCCAGCCATTATCAATGCAAAAACCAAACCCATGAGTAATGAACTAGTTCATTTGACCAAGCGAATTCGTCAATTTCCTGGAGGCAGTGGATCGGGGGGACAAGGCGAACATCAAGAAGATGAAGAAGAAGGTGATTTGGTAGCTGGACCTGTCGAGCAATGGCTCAAGCAAATGATAAAAGGTAGTCCCTCAACACCTAAATTGCCAATTGGTTTAAACAAAGATACAGCTGCTACAACCAGTCGAATTCCTGTGCGAATAAAAGAAGAAGCCCTAGCAGATATAAAAAAGCGACGAAAAACGTTGGAAAAAAAGATAGGAGAAACGGTCAAAGGCAAAGGCAAAGGCAAAGGCAAGGGCAAAGGGAAAAGTGGTGAACTCGAAAAGTTAAAACCATTACCAGGTTGGGAAGATTGGTACAAAGGCAAAAAGTTACGACGAAAGTTGGATTACAACAGCGACTAAATGGCAGCCAAAAAGAGAAAAACTCAAGTTCCCAAAAGACGTAAAGCAACCAAACCCAAAAACACGAGAAGAAAAAGAAAAAGAAAAACTCAAAAAGGATGGGGGTTTGACCTTCAAAAGTTGTTGGCCAAAACTGGAATAGAATTTCATTGGCCCGGCTATCAATACATGGGACCTGGCACTCATTTGGAAAAGCGATTGAAACGAGGGGATCCAGGCATCAACCGGTTGGACAAAATTTCCAAACAACACGACATTGACTATCACAAGGCAGGGGACGACTTGAACGCCAAATGGAGAGCAGACACCAAAATGATTAAAGGCATTAGCAATTTACCAGGCAAAAAGACACTAACTGAACGTTTTGTTAAAGGTTTAATGCAGGGTAAAAAATATTTAAAATTGTAAAAAAAAAAACAAAAGCAGTAGAGGTGATTTGAGTTTATTTGTAACGTGGGAGAAGCATTCGCTCCATAAAGGGCTTATTGTGATCTCGAATAAACCAAAAAGGTAAACTGTTTATGCTTCTTTTGCCATGTCTTCTTTTTTGGGGTAATTTTTTCCTTCTCCTGAATAACACTGCCAAGGACGAATGGTTGGGTTACTCTCCCACACGTATTTGAGCCTAATTTTGGCCTCGGTGTATAAAGCAGGATTGTTTTTAATATTTGAGTGGTTCAAAGGCCCTCACGCTCGTAAACTTCTTGGATGTACTGATGTTGTTTCAAAACATCGTTTCCCACCCAACTCGGCCACCCTTTGGCTTCTTGTTGAATTTTGACCCATTTGCTGACATACTCTTCAAACTGTAATTGAAAAAACAAAAACAAAAGGTTTATTTTCACATTCTTTCTTTACATGGTGGTAAATAAGTTTCACATAAACGACATGATTCGTTATACAAACGATAATTATTATTACACATTACACATTGTTCGTATTGTTTACACCCAGTTAATTTTTTCCACGTTTCTTTTTTTCCGCGCCACCCTTGTCGTTCCAAAATGGTGCGCATTCCAACACCTTTAACTCCAACACCGGGAATTAGTCCTTCATTCTTTTTCCAATAATTAGCTTCTTTTGAAATATGTTTTGGGGAGCACATGCAAATGGATTGACTGAATATGATTTGGTCATGAACCTGAAAAAAGTTAATAAAACAAACTCCTTTTTAACATGGGTTTTCTAATTTTCAATAAATGATAACGTCTATATGTTTGCAACAGTTTTACATAACAGTGACTACATTGAGTTCTATGCCAAGCCTTTGATCTTTTCATTTCCAAATGAACCTGAAAAACAAAATTTACCGAATATTTTTTTCACCACTTACACCAGTTAGATTTTGTCAAATGCAAAATAAATAGTAAATCCATTTGCTTGTGAACCTTGAAAACAATAATTGTTCAAATTTAAACTTGTTAAACTAACTTAAAATAACACGAAATACAGTTTCTTAAATGAAAAGTCAGGAGCACATCCATTTGTTTGTGAACCTACGAGTTAAAACAAAATTAAATTGAATGGTTGAAACTGAAATTTTCTATTTTTTTGTACAAATTTTCTAAACTTAAAATTACACGAGGCACATTTCTTGAGATGCCAACCAAATACTGAATCCATTTGCTTGTGCACCTTAAATCAAAACAACATTTACAGTTCACACTATTTTACAATGCATCCATTTGCATGTGAACCTACAAGTTAAAACCAAGGTTTTCAAAACACCATTTCGCAATTGCATCTCACGCAATAAAATCCCATAACAAACTGTTCAAATAACACAAAAAACACTTTTTGCCTTTCCAACTCATTAGTAAATCCAGTTCGTTGTGAACCTACAAGTTAAAACAAAAGTGGTGGTTCATTGAATAATGGTTCAAAAAATTTAATTGAATAGTTGTGGTTCCAATTTTTAGCAAATATTTTTCTAAACTTGAAATAACACGAGTTACATTTTGTTAGGTGCCAACTCGTGAGTACATCCATTTGCTTGTGAACCTACAACAAAAAATTAATTGATTGAAATTTGTTCCAAATTTGACTAAACTGTGGGTAATAAAATTTGGACGAATACTCGGCGTTAAAATGTCTGCTAAAAAGATCTTTAACACAACGAGGAGTTAGTTTACATTGGGCAACAACTCCATCTGTTTTTACACCATCAACAAAAGGTATGTAAAAGTGTTTGTTCGTTTGTAAATACAAATACATTGAGCGAACAGCTCTCATATGCTTTTGCCACTTTTTAAATTCTCTATTAAATATAACATAATGAAAATTGCATCGAAATCGGTGCCACTTCGGACAATGTTTCATTTCAGTCATCACCTGCAATAAGTTACACAATTCGAAATAAGACATGGTGGGACCAGCACATATGACACCACATTAAATCAGGGGTGTTTAGTTTTAAATGTTTCATAAAGTGAATGTTTTCACACGTGTCACATCGCACAAGCGAATCGGACGTTTCCATTTCCATAATTACCTGTTAAGAATGAACAGTTAACCATTGGTAAAACAAATTCGTTTCAACCCTCGGACAATGACAATGAGAATAAATGTGACAGGCACAATCAAAAAGCGGCTCAAACCCGTCAAAAAGCAATTGATTAGCTTTTGGGCAATTAAATTCTTCTAAATTAACATACGGAATATTCAATCGGGATAACATTTGTTTTTCAAGTGTCCCTCCTTTATATGCAACAACATCTCTCTCAAGCGAGGACAGTGTCTTGTAAACAGTTTTCATCACAAAATCAAGCAAATTTTGGTCAACAGCATTTTCTTCAGGTCGTGCGTGAAAAGGAAGAGAGTGAATGTTAACAAATACGTAATTAGCTGTGCGCTTGTCAACCTCAGACAAAGAACTAAATGACACGGGTGATTGAAAATGAATACTGTCGGACCGTCCATCCATGTCGCACCATCCAAGTTCGCGAACAATAGTTTGGTTTCCTTTGTTTAAAATATACGCCTCGATATCTAATATCATACATACTCGCCGCAGCCCTTCATTAACATGTATGGGTGCGGTGCAGCATTCAAAGTGAGCAGGTTTTTGACAGCATGGCGTTGTTTGTATTCCCCACTCTTCTTTTTTGCACACAAAACAACGTTGAATTAATAAAAACTCTTCAAGGTCTGCACATACCTTTGCTAACTTTTCACGATGCGTTTGTTGTGCTTCCATGTCCAAAATTTTATTTTGAATTTCGGTGGGAAGTTTTTCCCAATGGCTTTCGGCTGTTCCGACAATTCTTGGCTGAATTTTTGGAACCCACATCTTCTTGATCTTTTTAGCGGCTGGCGCGTCAAACTCTGTTGAAGTCTGAGGGGTTTCTGAAGTCTTCTGGGAAGTCTGCATGGTTTCCACAACATCTACTTGATTGGAAGTCTGTGGGGTTTCTTGGGCGGTGGTTTCTTGAAATCGTGTCGCCATTCTGGTGCAATAAAATCTAGGCCTTCGATAAACCACTTGCAAGTTAACTGAGGATAAATTGTTGGAATGGAAAAGAGCTCGTCTTCGTTCTTCAATTGGGCAGCAAAGGTTTCCAAACTTTTGGACTTGACAAATGCAAACTTGTCGTTGATCTCTCGCAAAATTCTGTCAGGTAAAGACATTTGATAATTTTCACTAACTCTCTCACTCTTTTATAACAATAAAGTTGAGTACTAATTAACTAGAAATTCAATAGATTAAATCCCTATTGTAAAAGTATAATGGACGATTTCTTTTGAATAGCTGAAACGATGCCAAAACAATACTGAAACGACGCTAATACACTCATAGCATAAAAATAATTTCTTTCAAATAGATGAAACGGAACCAACGCGCTGATAGGCTAATATTGCTATACTCTCATTGGTCAAAACGTAATTTGTACCCTGATTGGTTCACACTTTGCTTACACGAGCTCGGCGCTCATAGGCTAATATTGCTATACTGTTATTGGTCAAAACGCTATTTGTACCCTGATTGGCTTATACTTTGCTTACACGAGCTTAGCGCTCATAGGTTAATATTGCTATACTCTCATTGGTCAAAACGCTATTTGTACCCTGATTGGCTTGTACTTTGCTTACACGAGCTTATACGCTTGAACGTTCATAGGCAAATGAGCTTTCACTCTCATTCAATTTAACTATAAAAAGAGTAGTGTCAATTACTTTTAGTACACACAACCTTACCATGGCAAATTGCGAAAATGTGGGTGAAAATGTTGAACAAAATTATTCTTCTCATTTAGAAGAGTTGGGTTTAGATCTCAGCGACTCAGACGATGAACTGGTTTGTTACGAAACCATGCTGCAGAGCGATGAGGAAGAAAATGCTTTGTGCAATCAAGTTATGGATAACTTTGAGCGCCAACGCGCCTTTCAATCACGTCTTCTTCAGCAGAGCGGAAGTGGTCTCAACTCGTCACAGGTAAAAAAAGGTAAGGTAAGGTAAAACTTTATTTATACAGGGTGGCCCATTCAGCACAGTGGCTGGGAACCTTTGAATTTGACCTACAACCCTTTGTGGATCGGCAAAGCACTCACCTGGGTGTGAGAGAAAGACATTTCAGCACACATTTGAGGCAAACGGGAAACTTTGTTGACGCGCCAAATTTGGTGTCAGAGCTCCAAGAGGGTTTAAAGCGGGCCGTCAACCGTGTCATTGAAACAACACCGGATTTGAATGACATGGACAGACTCTATTTTACGCTAAGTTCGAACCGGTTAACATCCAATTTCCAAGGCTGGGGGTTACGTGCCGGGGAATGGAAACAAGGGGGACCTCGCTTGGATGGTCTTTTCACTCGTTTGAGTCAAGCTCTAAACAGCAACGAACAATTTGAGATGGATGATTCCTTTCAATTGTCCATCACTCAAGTTGTCCATTCTCCACAAGGGAGCGGAAGAAAGCGCAACATCAAACCGGGACATCAACCCCTTAGCATTTTAAAGCTGACCAAAAAATCAGTGATTCAAATAAACAATGAAGACGCACTTTGTTGTGCGAGAGCAATTGTGACTGCAAAAGCAAAACTTGACGACGACCGCCAGTGGAATAATATTCGCTTAGGAAGAAAAGTGCAAAAACAGCGTGCCTTACTTTTGCATCAGGAGGCAAACGTACCACAGGGTCCGTGTGGTTATGAGGAATTGACGCAGTTCAGTATCGCTCCCTCTCTTTTTAACTACCGCTTAATCTTGGTTGATGCCGACCGCGCTTTTCATCGCAAGGCTTTCAGTCCTCCTATGGGACCCAATGAAAAACAAATTATACTTCTACACGAAAAAGGTCATTATGATGTCATAACCAGCCTCCAAGGCTTTTTTGGTACGAGTTATGCTTGTGCGCACTGTCTAAAGCTCTACAACGATCAAGGACGTCATCGTTGTTTGCTGAACAAGAGTTTTTGTCGCGCTTGTCGTCAAACGGGGTGTACCGATTTCAATGAAGCTTTCCCTAGGGGTCTCAAAGCAACTCAACGTTGTGAGCGTTGTCATCGTGACTTTTTTGGACAAACTTGCTTTGAAGCCCATCGAACTCTCGACCACACCGGTAAACCAGTGCCAGAGCCATTATCCATTTGCCACAAAAATCAGAGATGTTCTCGTTGCTTAAAACTTGAAACGGGTGAAAAACAGATTGAAAAACACAAGTGTGGATTCATCGACTGCCCATCCTGTCACGAGTATGTGGACTCTGTCACTCACAAGTGTTTCATTCAAAAATGTAAATCTCCTCAGGAAATGAAAGAAGACAAAAAGAAACGAAAGCGCAAACGCAAACAGCAGGGTGGGCCACAACCCAAACGGGGTGCTGCCGCTGGTCTACAAACTTTGCGCACCAACGAAGAAGAAAGTAACGAAGACGAAGAAGACAAACCACCCCTTCATGTTTTCTTCGACAATGAAGCCATGCAGCCAGCAGAAAAACATGTCGCCAATTTGGTCATTGCAGAAACTGAAATGGATAACAGACCGTTCCGATTTAAAGGTGAACACTGTTTGAGAGATTTTTTGGAATGGCTTGACACACTCACTGAAAATGACACGCGTCCTGTGTATGTGTTAGCCCACAACTTTCAAGGGTACGACGGTTACTTTGTCGCTGCTGAATACCGTCAAAACAGCCAAATTGTACAGCAAATACGCAACGGATGCAAACTGTTGGAACTAAAACATGACCAAATACGCTTCATTGACTCCATGAGTTTTTTCAAATGCCACTCTCAGCCTTTCCAAAAACCTTTGGCTTAACGGAACTGAAAAAAGGTTACTTTCCACACAAATTCAACCTGCTCGAAAATCAAGAGTATGTAGGAATTGTTCCAGCCATTGATTACTACATGCCCAAAAGCATGTCACCCGAGGGGCGCGAAGAATTTGAAAAGTGGCATAAAGATCAAAGAAACAAAAACATTACCTTTAATTTTCAAGAAGAGTTAATTGCCTATTGTGAATCGGATGTGCGCCTTCTCAAACAAGGATGTATGACATTCAAACTATTGTTTGAAGCCAAAACAGGATTCAACCCTTTTGATCACATCACTATTGCTTCCGCTTGCAACAGAGATCTGCGCATGAATCGAATGATTCCCAACAGCATAGCGAGTGAACCTGTCAACGGTTGGCGTACAAAAATCAACCAATCCAGAGCAGCCTTTGAATGGTTAACCTGGTGCAACTACTCGCTCAGAGAAGCCGCCCTCAACAACCTAACTGAGGAGGAGTTAAGTGACCACGATATGATGTCAGCGGCTTATCCATTGCACGAACACTCATCCCACTGCGTGTATGTTCAACACGCGGGAAACGCCGGGGAGTATCGAATTCCAAATACCTCGTGGTTTGTGGACGGTTACTGTAAAGGCACCAATACCGTGTATGAATTTCATGGTTGTTTTTGGCACGGTTGCCCCAAGTGTTACCCCGTGCGTGGTGAATCTCACTTGAGACTTTCTAATCGAACCATGCGTGACGTTTACGAAAAAACTCAACAAAGAACCAAAAACATTCAAGCTCGTGGTTACAACGTCATCGAAATGTGGGAATGTGAGTGGTCCCGTTTGAAAAAACACCGAGAGGACATTCGCACTTATGTCGAACAACTGGAATTCAGCGACCCCCTCAACCCTCGTGACGCTTTCTGTGGTGGACGCACCAATGCTGTCAAGTTGTACCATCACGTAACACCCACTCAGAAAATCCATTACATTGATTACACATCTCTGTATCCCTGGGTCAACAAAACCTGTGTTTATCCCAAAGGACATCCCACCTTTATCTCTCAACCAGACACCACAGACATCAACCAGTACTTTGGCGTCATCAAATGCAAAGTCATCCCCCCCTATGGTTTGTACCATCCTGTACTACCCTACCGCCACGGGGGAAAACTCACCTTTCCTCTCTGTGCTTCCTGTGTGGAAACGGAAATGGAAAAGCCACTGTTGGAAAGGTCGGCCCAGTGCCCCCACTCGGACGACGAACGCGCATTAGAGGGAACCTGGTGTAGTCCCGAACTTCAAGTAGCCATTGAACTCGGTTATCGCATGGACTACATTTACGAAGTTTGGCACTTTGAAGAAACCTGTGAGGGGCTGTTTGAAAACTATGTCAACACTTGGCTCAAGATTAAACAAGAAGCCAGTGGTTGGCCAAGTTGGGTGGGAAACGATGTCGCCAAACGACACCAGTACATCCAGGAATACTACGAGCGTGAAGGTATTCGTCTCGACTACCACAAAATTGAAAAGAATCCTGGCTTACGCACCCTAGCCAAAATGATGTTAAACTCCATGTGGGGAAAGTTCGGTCAGCACCTCAACAAAACCCAAGTAATGGAATTTACAGACCCCGAAGCCTTTCACCGTTTCCTCAACAGCGACAGCATTGATGTTCGTCAAGTATTCGTTGTCAACGACAACATGGTGGAAGTCCACTTTCAACACTTTGACGAAGACATCGAAGTCTCTCTGAATCTCAATGTCTTCGTGGCCTCCTTTACGACCTGTTGGGCACGACACCGTCTCTACAAAGCACTCCAATTACTCGGAAAACACGTGCTGTACTTTGACACTGATTCGGTTGTTTACTACGAAGACACCAACGATCCTAATCAACCTCGTCCCGTTCTCGGAGATTATCTCGGAGAGTTTACTAATGAATTAGATGACGACGATTACATTGTTGAATTCGTGTCCGCCGGCACTAAAAACTATGGCTACAAAACCAAAAATGGGAAAGTGGAATGCAAAGTGCGTGGTTTCCGCCTCAACAGTGAAGGCAAAACACAATTAAACTATCACGTTATGCGTCAAAATGTTTTGGATGAAATTCAACAACCCCTGGATAAACCCAGAGAAACCCAAGTCATCAAAACTCACCAAATCGTGCGCGACGCCAGAAACTATACCATTTTCACTCATCCAGAATACAAACGCTACAAACTCATGTTCAACAAACGTGTTGTGGATCCAAACACCTTTCAAACTTATCCTTTTGGATATAAAGCGGCTTTTTAATTATCTTTCTCTTTCATCTTATTGTAATTAGTGAATAATTGTTTCATACCACAATGAACTCTTTATCAATCAAGACATTTCAATACAGTGCAGTGAAGCACAACCATCGTGTGAACAATGGTATGTAAATTTCTTCGACTTTCACTTTCACAAACAAAAGAGTGTCAACACATATGCAAATGTGAAACTTTCGCTTTTAAAAACTAAATAAAATGGTTCTAACAAGATAGTACCTGTTTTTTCATTTCTCTTCTATTTTTCCTAAGATATTTTGCAATGAATCCAACAATTCTATTGGTTTTCTTCCAGGCTTCATGTTTTCCACTTGTTCACGCAACACCAACAACTCAATCACCATCTGGTCACCAGGTCCATAAACCCGGCGCGCAATGCATTGTGATCTATGAGAGCCTATAATACTACTCACGTGAAACACTCAAATTATGTAATCTAAATAAAAATCACGTGGTATGAAAAAAGGGTTTAAAAGGAGCGATCTCGGTTCGTTTCATTACAATTTGCCTCAACCTGGCAAACCAACTACCTAAAGATGTTGGTGAAAATGTTGAAAGAAACTATGAGACCCACTTAGCGTCCCTTGGTTTAGACCTCAGTGATTCGGACGATGATTTAATTTGTTATGAAACAATGACTGAAAGCGATGAAGAGGAAGATGCATTGTGTAATGAAGCCATGGACAACTTTGAGCGCCAGCGTGCATTTCAATCACGTCTCATTCAACAGAGCGGCGGGGCAATGAATACGCGTTCAACGGGAACATTTGAATTCGAGCTTGAACCCTACGTGGATAGAAGAAGCAATCACATGGGGGTTCGTGAGAGACATTTCAATACGCGTTTAAGACAAACAGGAAACTTTGTGGACACTCCCAATTTGGTTCCAGCACTGCAAGATGGTTTGAGGCGTGCTGTCAATCGTGTCTTAGCAACTACACCCGATTTACATGACCGAGATCGTCTCTATTTTACATTAAGTTCAAATCGATTAACATCCAATTTTCAAGGTTGGGGGTTACGTGCCGGGGAATGGAGAGAAGGCGGGGATCGACTAGATGGCCTTTTCAATTGATTGAGTCAAGCCCTCAACAGCAATGAGCAATTTGAAATGGATGATTCCTTTCAATTATCCATTACTCAAGTCATCCGCCCGCCAGAAGGAAGTGGGGGAAAACGAAACATCAAACCTGGTCACCGACCCATAAGCATTCTCAAGATTTCCAAAAAGTCCATCATTCGCATCAATAATGACGACAATCTATGTTGCGCAAGACCCATTGTCACAGCCAAAGCCAGACTCGACAATCACGCGCAATGGGAGTCCATTAGAAGAGGAAGAAAAATACAAAAAGAACTCGCACTTCTTCTCCACCACAAGGCAAACGTCATGCCGGGTCCCTGCGGTTATGAGGAACTAACCCAGTTCGGCCATGCGCCATCTCTCTTTGATTACCGATTAATCCTAGTTGATGCCGATCGATCTTTTCGTCGAAAGGCTTTCAGTCCGCCCATGGGTCCCAATGAAAAACGAATCATTCTGCTCCATGAAAAAGGACATTACGATGTCATAACAACTCTTACTGGATTTTTCGGTTCGAGTTATGTGTGTGCTCACTGTCTAAAGCCATATAACAGTGAAGGACGTCATCGATGTCAACGAGGCTTTTCCCCGGGGTTTCAAAGCAACTCAACGTTGCGATCATTGTCGTCGTGACTTCTTTGGGGACACTTGCTTTCAAGCCCATCGCACTCTCGATCACGTTGGCAAAGTTGCACCCGATCCTCAACTCACGATCTGTTTCAAGACTCGTCGATGTCCTCACTGCTTCAAACTCGAATCGGGTGTCAAAAACAATCAGCGTCACAAGTGTGGTTTCCTGGACTGCCCATCGTGTCACGAGTATGTGGACATCAATACCCACAAGTGCTTCATTCAGAAAGCCATGACCCCCCAGGAAAAGAAAGAAGAAAAAAAGAAAAGAAAGCGCAAGCGCAAACGACAGGGTGGATCAAAAGCCAAACGTGGTGCCCCAGCAGGTCTCCAAACTTTGCACGCCAACGAAGAAGGAAGCGATGACAACTTGGAAAGCGGTGAAGACGACGACGAAGAAGACAAGCCCCCTCTTCATGTCTTTTTTGACATCGAAGCAATGCAGCCTCAAGAAAAACATGAAGCCAATTTAGTCATAGCCGAAACAGAATTGGATTCGACACCTCTTCAATTCAAAGGGAAACACTGTTTAAGAGGTTTTCTGGAATGGTTGGACACCCTGACAGAAAACGACACGCGTCCCGTGTTTGTGTTGGCCCACAACTTTCAAGGGTATGACGGTTACTTCGTCGTCGCTGAGTACCAGGGTACCAACCAACTCGTGAAACAGATCCGCAACGGGTGCAAGTTACTGGAAGTAGAACATGATCTCATTCGCTTCATCGACTCCATGAGTTTCTTTCAAATGCCTCTATCAGCCTTTCCAAAAACCTTCGGATTGACTGAACTGAAAAAAGGGTACTTTCCACACAAGTTCAACCTTCCTGAAAATCAATGGTACGTGCGTCCTGTTCCCGCCATCGATTACTACATGCCAGAATGCATGGCACCCGACGCCCGCCAAGACTTTGAAAAGTGGCACAAAGACCAGCGCGACATGGAAATCGTTTTTGATTTTCAAAAAGAGTTAGTGGCCTATTGCAAATCAGATGTGCGCCTCCTCAAGGAAGGGTGTATGACATTCAAACGATTGTTTGAAGCCAAAACATCATTCAACCCTTTTGATCACATCACCATTGCCTCGGCTTGCAACAGAGACCTGCGGATGAATCGAATGATACCCAAAAGCATCGCCATTGAACCGGTGAATGGGTGGCGCAATTGCATCAACCAGTCCAAAGTAGCCCTGGAATGGTTAACCTGGTGTGACCATGCCATCAGAGAAACGACCCTGAACCACAGGAGTGATGAAGACTTGGATGACCACGATCTCATGGCTGCTGCTTACCCACTCCATCAACATCCCAGACATCGTGTAGACGTTCAACACAGCGGCAACGGGGGAGAGTATCGCATACCCAATACCCATTGGTTCGTTGATGGCTATTGTGCAGACACCAACACCGTTTATGAATTCCATGGTTGCTTTTGGCATGGTTGCCCAAAGTGCTATCCCGTACGAAACGAAACCCACTTGTGACTATGTGACCGCACCATGTATGACGTCTATGAAAAAACGTGACAAAGAACCAGAGCAATCCAGGCACGTGGGTACAATGTTGTTGAGATGTGGGAATGTGAGTGGTCCCGGTTGAAACAAAACCAAGACGACATCCGTGCTTATGTCGATCGACTCGAATTCAGTGAACCCCTCAATCCGCGTGACGCCTTCTGTGGGGGACGAACCAATGCTGTCAAGTTGTATCACCACGTCACACCCACCCAAAAGATTCACTACATTGATTACACTTCTTTGTACCCATGGGTCAACAAGACGTGTGTTTATCCGAGAAGTCACCCCACATTCATCTCTCAGCCAGATGGAACCGATATCAGTGGTTACTTTGGTGTCATTAAATGCAAAGTCATTCCACCTTATGGTCTCTACCACCCGGTGCTACCTTTCCGCCATGCTGGAAAACTCACCTTTCCCCTTTGTGCTGCCTGCGTGGAAACAGAAATGGCCAAACCTCTCTTACAACGATCCGCCCAGTGCAACCACTCAGACGACGAGCGCGCGTTAACCGGTATGTGGTGCACCCCAGAGCTCCAAACAGCTGTTGAGTTGGGTTATCGCATTGACTACATCTACGAAGTTTTGCATTTTGAAGAAACATGCAAGGGGCTGTTCGAAGAGTATGTCAACACGTGGCTCAAGATCAAGCAAGAAGCCAGTGGTTGGCCGAGTCGCGTGAGAGACGATGAGGTGAAGCGACGTCAGTACATTGACGAATACTATGAGCATGAGGGCATTCGACTCGACTACAACAAGATTGAGAAAAATTCAGGTCTACGCACGCTGGCCAAAATGATGTTAAACTCCATGTGGGGAAAGTTTGGTCAGCGTCTCAACAAAACACAAGTAAAGTCATTTGATGACCCTGAAGCCTTTCATCATTTCTTCGACAACGATAGCATTGACGTTCGTCAAGTATTCATCATCAATGACAACCTGGTTGAAGTCCATTTCCAGCATTTTGATGAGGACATTCCTGTCTCTCCAAACCTCAACGTCTTCGTCGCCTCCTTCACGACCTGTTGGGCACGCAGTCGTCTCTACGAAGCCCTCCGATTACTGGGAAAACGCGTGTTGTACTTCGACACTGATTCTGTGATTTTCTTAGAAGACACCGACGATCCCGACCAGCCTCAACCCGTTCTCGGAGATTACCTGGGTGAGTTCACCAACGAATTAGACGACGATGATTACATTGTTGAATTTGTGTCGGCGGGCCCAAAGAATTATGGGTACAAAACCAAGAAAGGAAAAGTCGAATGCAAAGTCCGTGGTTTCCGACTCAACAGCGAGGGCAAGACTCAATTAAACTATGATGTCATGCGTCAAAATGTTTTGGATGAAATTCAGAAACCTCTGGACAAACCCAGACAAAGACAAGTCATCAAAACACACCAAATTGTGCGTGACGCCAGAAACTATGAACTTTACACCTATCCTGAATACAAGCGCTATCAACTCGTGTTCAACAAAAGAGTGATTAACCCAACCACCTTCGAAACTTATCCTTACGGATATCAAGCCCAACCCGATTTTTAAACACTAACATTGAACACTCGAACATTGAAATGCAGAGTGGCGCAGTGGAAGCGTATTGGGTTCATAACCCAAAGGTCCGGGGATCGAAACCCCGTTCTGCTATTTTTGTATTTTTTCAATTTGATTAATCATTGATTAAAATTTAATTTTTTAAATGTTAATTTTGTTCTTGTTGCTATGACCAACCCATGACGTATTTCCCGTCAGCCTCGACCTCATATTGAGACCCCACATGAAAGCGAGGTTTTTTGTGCGCATGAAAGCGAGGCAAACCATCCTGTATCAGCCTACATTACTACTCTTGTCATCATCTGTTCCTTCAAATCTGCTCATCTCTTACCATCACTTGTTTTGTCATATCTTTTATAAACTTATTTTATTTCAAGTAGACATTTCTTCTCTTGGACTTTCTAAGTGGCTTTTGACCATCTCTTCCTCAGAACTCTTTTTACCCTTGGTGAAATAAAATACCAGGATATAAAGTAATAAACCTTTGACAAGTTTCCGGGCGATTAAGTTGGTCAAACTTATATAAAGGAAAGAGTGCTAGAGGCTTACATCCTGACTCGTGCATTTTACGGATCAAAATTAAGAAATCTACTTTACCGTAAGTATGGTTATCTTCTAAAAGTTTATATTTGTTAAACAGAGAATGAACGTAACTTTCATCTAATAACAAAAAACTACATCAATCAAAAACTATCTGACAAAGAGAAATTGGTACCGGTGCTCCCCAAATTACCATTTAAAATGGTGAGCAACAGTTCAAAAGTAGTAGTTAGAGTGTACGTTGGTTTGTTTTGGTAATTGCCTGACAAAATGTTTTCACAGCTTGGTCTTTGCACATACCTTTTTTCTGATATCTTGACAAGTATGAGTGCACGTACTTTACCAATGAACTTCATGTCTCTGTCTCCATTATCTTCGACCTTCAATGTCTGAAATGTAATTGCTACAAAAGTCTTCTCACCTGTTGTTTATATCTTGTCATCATCTGTTCCTTCAAATCTGCTCATCTCCTACCATCACTTGTTTTCTCATATCTTTCATAAACTTATTTTATTTCAAGTAGACATTTCTTCTCTTGGACTTTCTAAGTGGCTTTTGACCATCTTTTCCTGACAACTCTTTTTACCCTTGGTGAAATAAAATATCAGGATATAAAGTAATAAACCTTTGACAAGTTCCCGGGCGATTAAGTTGGTCAAACTTATATAAAGGAAAGAGTGCTAGAGTCTTACATCCTGGCTCGTGCATTTTACGGATCAAAATTAAGAAATCTACTTTACCGTAAGTATGGTTATCTTCTAAAAGTTTATATTTGTTAAACAGAGAATGAACGTAACTTTCATCTGATAACAAAAAACTACATCAATAAAAAAATATCTGACAAAGAGAATTTGGTACCGGTGCTCCCCAAATTACCATTTAAAATGGTGAGCAACAGTTCAAAAGAGTAGTTATTGAAGGTCGGAAAACACAGTGTCCTTCTGCAGTGCGTCTGCCCGCAGGTGGCACACCATTTCAGTGGGGAGGCCAAGTGAACCGCGAAGTAGCCGCTGATGTTCATTAATTCACTTAAGGACTTGGTTGAATAGGCGTCCCTATTTAGTCCAGGTACTTGCACATTCAACGTTTTCAAATAATACTTCATTGTGGAACTGTGTAATTTAAAAGGAAACAACGGCCAAGAAATTAATTGAAACGAAAAGAAACAAATATGGACCAGTGAGCCTAAGTCCTCTCTTTTTTGTCCTAACTCAAGAGACTGTTGCTCTAGGAAAGGCTGAAATTGAGGTGCGCTATGTGAGCTAAACAAATCGTTGAAATCCAATATTCCTTAAAATTCATGCGATGCAAAACGTGCAAGATCTATATAGCTAACCACAGATAACCTGCTACCTATAAAGCAAAAAGAGCATCACAGAATTGGTTTGCGTAAGATTTAAAATGTGACTAAAAACGGATAACTTGTAAAAGACGGAATGGCAAATACAAAACTGATAACTACAGTACGGCAAAAACATAGTTAACTACTCCTAAACTGCGTCAAAAGGGAACCCTAAAGTAGAGCAATTGTAAAGCTAAATCAGCTTGTAAAACTAAATGAGCTTGCAATGGCTAGGTGCCAAATTATTTTAAGTCTAGGGAAAACAACTAAATGAGTACCCTAAAATTAGCTTTATATTTAAACAACGAATTAAACAAATTCACAAATTAATTAAGTTAAATACTGAAAATTGAATAATAAATGGCTAAACGACCCCTCATTCCATGTAGTTTTAACCTTTCCATTGATTAACAAAAGAGAGGTTACAATATGTTGAAAGCCAAAACAAAAATACAAAAACACAGGGAAAGTGAACAAATGCTGGCAAAGAAAAGAAAGTGAAACAAAAAATTGCGATGAAAAGGATACTCAATTAAAGCATGCATAACAAAATGTGGTGGCTTACATGGAGTAGGCAGTTGTCGAGAATCAACATTAAAATCAGTTTTGCTCATTTGTGAGTTGATTGTCTCTAGTCAAGCCCACCTTGAAACTGACACCACAATGAGCTCCATGCCTGATTCGCCACTTTCCTTCAACCTTCACTGTTGCACTTGCAATTGCCCCACAAATTTTTTTCACAATTTGGTTTTCTGCACATATCTTTTCTCTGATATCTTGACCAATATTGGTGCATGTACTTTTCCCAATGAACTTCATGTCTGTCTCCATTTTTTCGACCTTCAATATCTGAAATGTAATCCGTTCAAAGTCTTCTCACTTGTTGTTCATATCTTGTCATCACCTGTTCCCTCATATCTGGGTATCTCGTATCATCACGTGTTGTCTCATATCCTTCGCAAGTTTATTTCCTCTCTTCTCTTGGACTTTCTAAGTGGCTGTTCAACATCTCTTCCTTGCAACTCTTTTCACCCTTGGTGAGGAACTTTCTCAATATGTGTTATGTGTTAGGAAAACATGTAGAAGTTTATGTGGCATCATATTAGGTGCAATATTTTTTCAGCTTGGCGTACTTTTTGTAGAAATATTAAATGGTTCAAGGGTTCACACGCACATACTTATAGAACAAAAAAGTGATAAAAGTCAAAATATTGTGAAGTTAAATTTGCCCATGCATGCCCATTATTGGCATATCGAGTTTTTTTCTGGAATTGAGCTGCATTTTCCTACTGTATGTACTAACACAGAGGGACTTCGAGGATGTGTCCTCGGCTTTTCTCCTCTGTCAATTTAGCTTCTGCTGCTTCCACCACTTCAGCTTCCGCTGCTTTCTCCACTTCAGCTTCTACTGCTTTCTCCACTTTGATAGTGATATAAGGGAGAAAGTTTTGAGAGCTTGGCTGATTGTGAATATGTGCAAAATCTTGGTCAGTTTTGAGTATGGCCAACATTAGGTCAAATTACTAATGGCTATCCTAAGTGAGAAAACTACGATTGTTGAGGCCCAGTAGTGAAGGGGAATTAAACACGAGGATTCTTTTGTAGCCAATGTTTTTTAATGTAATGCGTACACTCTTTTTTGAAGCAGTGCAATATGTGTTCTTTGTATAGCAAACTAACCACAAAAATCTTTAAAGTACTTTGGGCGTATTTTCATCTTGGACTTCTTGATAGAATAAAAAGAACCTTTTTAGTGGAAAAGGAAAGGATCCCTGTTAAGGGGAAAGTTCTGTTTGCTGCCATCATTTCCTTTTTTCACTTAAAGCAACATTCATGGAGATGTTGGCGCTTGTCGTTTCGTGATACGTCACTCTTTTACATTCCACGGCAAGACATGGATCAGTTGGTTGAAGAACCGACCAAAAAAGTTGGAATGGATAGCTTTACTTTGGTCGGTGGCCGATAAGCCAGCCTCTTGAACAATATCTTCAACTAATGGTCTCTTCTGCTCTCCTATTTTCCTCACCCAAGTCTCGTCTGCCCAAACCGCCTCTCTGAGACTGGCACCCAAGATCAGCGACGACTGTAACACTTCCAGCAGGTGAAGATTTGTCTCACAACGGCCTGTCATAGGCGGTAACCACGCCAGTTTGTTATTGGACGATGTTACAAATTTACTTAGGTTGATGGGATCGAGAACTTGTAGGGCAGCAGCAACGAAGATCGTGCGCACGGTCTTGTCATAGTCATTCAAGGTTGTCCATTGGCATGGAAATGTGTTGAGACCATAGAGTTTCTTGACATTTGTCGATATGCACAAAGCAAACTGTCCATTAGCAGTGGACACGATCTCCATGGGAGGAACTCTCCCACCTCTCTCAATAATTTTACTACACATTTTCCCTCTGTGCTGATTTCATAATAAGATCTCAGACTCTTTCTGTTCTTTTTCTCTCCTTTTTGGATTGCTTTCATCCACTTGTCTTTCCTTGTTTTTCTCTTCCTTTTGGATTGCTTTCATCAACTTGTCTTTCCTTCTTTTTTCCAAAAAAGGGCATTTTGGTATGCACGCAAGTACGCCGATGATAGGAGAAACAGCAGTAGCAGTGGTGAAGGTGGTGGTGGCCTCAGTGGTGAGACCACCCAACCACCCCCACAATCCTTGGTCTCTCCTCCCCCCACCATCGGCATCACGGGTGGCAGGTGCACCAGTGAATCATCTTCCTCATCGTTAGTGGTTATGACTTTGATGGGTTCGGGTGATAAAGAGGATTCCGGAAACCCAGAATCCACTGAATCTATCGTCCAAAGGGTTGAAAACGAGTCGAAAGAAAATTCAGATGATTGTTCGTCCTAGTCAGACGTCAGCGCAAATCACAACATTGCCGGCGAGGAGGATATCGAAGAGAATGAAGCCTCTGACTCTGAGGGAGAGTATGATGAGCTTGGAGGGTCCTAGTGGGACGGTCAAAAGGGGAATCGTGATGGCAACAGCGATGAACCACTCATGTCCGTATAAAAGAGAGACAAAAGGCAAATACGTTTTAGTAATCAAAGCATAAACAAAGCTAAGTACACTACAAGCAAAACGACATTACATATGGATTACAAATGTACATAATTTGCTGAAACCTAAATATGGTTAGTTAAACGAAAATGATGAAAAGCTAGTCAAATACCACTAGCAGGTTTTTGTAAAGCTTAACGCTAATAAGCCACTAACAACCACGCCAGTTTGTTATTGGGAGATATTGCAGATTTACTTAGGTTGTTGGGGTTGAGAACTTGTAGATGAGCAGCCACGAAGATCATGCACATGATCTTGTCATGGTCATTCAAGGTTGTCCATTGGCATGGAAATGTGTTGAGGTCTTAGAGTTTCATGACATTTGTCGATACGTACAAAGGAAACTGGCCGTTAGCAGTGGACATGATCGCCATGGAAGGAACCACCTCTCTCAATAATTTTACTAGGCATTTTCCCCTCTGCGCTCTGTCAACTGCTGATCTTATTATAAGATCTTAGACTCTTTCTCTTCTTTTTCTCTTCCTTTTGGATTGTTTTCATCGACTAGTCTTTCCTTCTTTTTCTCTTCTTTTTAGATTGCTTTCTTCAACTTGCCATTCCCCGGTTTTTTTCCCCCAAATGTTGAGCTCATTTTGGTATTCAGGTCTTTTAAATTCTTTTTCAATAAAGCTGGAAGAAGCCTCCAGTACTTGTTTGATCATTGTAAAGTTGCTATCAATGTATTCTTTGAACAACCTGGTTGAGGTTCCCTCGAAATGGCACACCTCATAAATTGGTTGATTTTTTAAAGTTTTTCACTGTGGTTGACATAAATTTCTGTAGACAGAAACAAACTTCAGGGATTTGATTGGGGGTCTTTACTGAGCCAGAACTGGCAAATATAGTAGTAACAGATGAATTCGACAAATACCACCTGATCCCCAGAGTATTATTTTCGTGTTTTAAACCTCCCACTGTAATAGCCTCGCTCGCTTCGGTTATTACCGCGGGAGGTTTAAAACACGAAAATAATACTCTGGCTATCAGGTTGTATTTGTCGACTACACCTATTACTACTGAACAAGGAGTAAATACCACCTCATTCCTACACCCGTATTTTCCTCTTTTAAGCCACTCAGCATACAAACCGAAGAAAAATCAGTTAACAAAGTGAAGCATAACCGGACATGAACAAAAATGTATAATGTATAATCAACTTTGGTTTGCCAATCCGATTAGAGATTTGTGAATCCAATTTGAGATCGATGGCTGCCGGATTCAACAACGATGCAAACAACTGTCAGGTTACCGAAGCCATACCACTATTGGATGAGAACCTGTGAAAAACCTGTGAAAAACCTGTTAATTATCCTGTGAAGAAACCTGTGAACTACACTTTTTCACGTGTATTTTCACAGGTTTTTCACAGGTTTTTCACAGGGTGTGAAATTTTTAAAACCTGTGAACAGGGAACGTTTCAGAGGGTCTAAACCTGTGAAAAAACCTCTGAAACACCCTGTGAAATACAACCTGTGAAAAACCCTATGAAAAACCCTGTGAAAAAGAATAGTGTTTGGGGAGCTTTTTCACAGGGTTTTTCACAGGGTCTTAAATCTCAAAACCTGTGAACAGGGAACGTTTCACAGGGTCAAAACCCGTGAAAAAAACCTGTGAAAAATAATGTAAATTGAAACCTGTTAAAAAACATGTGAAAAACCGGCCAAAAAAGATTGAATTCGCTATATAAACTGACTGCACGCATCAGTGATCGAGTTCCTACATATTATCATTTAGAAAACTGTGAGACTTCCCTTTTTTGGCCCTTTTTAGGACCTCCACACTGTTTCAGTCATGCTGACTGAATTTATGGCCTCTTTAACTTAATGATATAGAAAGTGACACTATGCTCACCTCAACTATAGAAATGCCAGTACTTATTTAACAGGAGAAATAAGTTGCCTACCTCTGGTGTTCCATGCTTGAATTGTTCATGTGCTAGTAGTTTTTCTTGGGACAAGATTTAGCTTGAACATGCCAAGTGTCACTGGTATACAAAATTCACTTGGTGCGTAGGTGGGAAACGTTACCTCAAAAATAGAACCTTTTATTCTGTTTAAATCGTATCTCATGGAACAGCTGATGGCAGCATGCAGTAAACAGCAACCCAGGCATTCAGCACATCTTCTTTGTCAAAAAATTTGTTTCCTGCCTCAATTAACATTCAGCTATATCTACAGAAAACAACACTGAATTTTAGTGGGAGGGAACACCTGGTAGAACAATGGTAAGGGAAATCTCATCTGGTAATAATAATAATAATAATAATAATAATAATAATAATAATAATAATTGTAGCATTTCAACAAAACAGTGGTTCTTCATCTACAATACCTAGATTTAAAAAAATTGCACTAAGGAAAAAAAATCAATAAAATAGACAAAATAAATTGCAATGAAATATAGAAATGTAGTCATTGGTCATTATAAAATTATTCGGAAAATCGCTTACCATTATGTAACTTTCACACCAACCAGATTTTTCTTACCAAATGGTAAGCACGTGTCTGCAACACTTTACTGCTGTACCTGGCTGCACCTGGTTTATTATAAAAATGGCTATTGTTCGTGGAAACAAAAGAATTCTTTTGTTCTGTCTTCATGAAAAGAAAGCCGCATCTAAATTCTGAGTTTTTTTGCATACTATAATTCTCAAAAAACGCAGCGCATTAACTAGCGAAAAAAACAAAAAACAAAACAAAAACGAACAATGTTCCCTATGATGCAAAAAGAAGTTCACATGCCAAAATTCGGCTATTTTTGAGAGCATTCAAAACTTGTCAAAACGTGTAGTCAGGCCGTTTTTATGTACGCCCCTTCAATAACAACAACAACAACATCAACAATAGTAAAAATAATAATTAACAGTTATTGTACGAGGTTGAGAAAAATATTGTGATTAATATGTCAGTGGCGAGCAGATCTTATTTGCCTAAGTTAAAGGCTGAAGCAAATAATAATTGCAGGTCTGTGAGACAGTCTGACAAATTACGATAAAATTATTATTTTGCGAGAACCGACAGTTCAATAATTGTTTTAGCTTCGCTGTTTTTTTTGGGCCTAGCAGAAAAATTCAACTGCTCTTCTTCATCTCTGGAAAACTGGCTGCCATTTTTTCTCGGAAGTGGACACAACAACACATGAGCAGAATATTATTTGTCGCAAATTATCACTGTCATATGCTAATATGCACGAGCAGACCATTGTTTGTAGGCTGAGTTATTTGCAGATCACGTGGTGGACTCTCAGCCAATGAAAAGGAAGAAAAAATTGCATCGGATGATTTAAATAATAGTTATTGTCATCAGTGAGACACCTCTCTTAAGACAACTGTGCAATATGCTTTGGCAACCATAATTTAATCACTTTAACATTAAATAATAAAGGACCTTTAAAAGAAATAACACCTGTTCATATTAATATTTTAATAAATCAGCAACTGTTTAATTATATAAAAACCTTCATGCTATATACAAAATAGTAAGATAATAATGCCAATTATAGGTTGTAAATGTCAATGTATTTTAAATACAACGAAAACAAACATTGAAATAATTATTATAAAATGTCACAATCATAATGATATGCATGATATTAAACAATTGGCAGTTTCATGGCAAGGCAATATGAAAAGAATATGTTGTAAATACTTGATAAGTAATGAATTACACAATCAGGTTAACAATCACAGTTAAATAAAGAAATAAAAAGAGCGACCAAAATGCAAGTGCATCAATTATTGAGTTTAATACAATTAAGCACACAGGAATTTTTAGGAACATGAGAGAAGTACATAGAGAAGCCTGTGTGTTCTTAAAAGTTACCATTTAGTGCTAACTCAGTATATATAATGCACGAGGAGAAAGTTTTTATTTCTTTTATGAAATGTTAAAGAAATGTTGCACACGCTTAAACTCATGGTTTAAGCAGCGTGCATTATAACTTGATAAAGCATGTGCATGACGTATGCAGCATGCTTTATGCGACTATAATGAGTTCGAATTCACCAACCAGAGCGCACAAAATTCATCAACTATTTTATAGTTTCTTATTAAGATCAGTTGTTATACAGTAAAACCCTGTGGGTAATTAATTATAAGAACCTAATATTTTTCGGGGGGGAGCCTAATTAGGTTCTTACATTATAAAATTAAGGGCTATAATATATTAATAATACTTTAGGCTATAATTAGGTTCTTAGTACGGTATAGGGTCTTTTAATCCCATATTTGTTTGTTTTATTTCCCATATTTGTGTACCAGTGTTAATATTATGTAAAAATATAATTTTAAAAGTGCTTATAATCATTTAGAATGTGACACTTGAACTCCCAATACCTCAAACCAAAGTTTAGTTGTTGTGATTCAACTGTAAACTATAACTATAACTCAGATGTACTGTGTTTTCTTGATTAACGGCCAGGCCCCGAAAAAACACCGGGTCTCCAAGCTGTATTTGAAAATTAAAACCCCTAGAACAATTATGAAAGGTTTTATAAACATATAAATTTATGCCTTAATTTGTATAGCTGTCAAAAATAATGAATATAAAAAGCATTTTTTAGAAACATATAAGCATGAAAAAACTCCTGAAATCAAATAAACGCCAGTCCTTTCCGGTCAAGTTTGAAATAAATGCAGGGGACAAGAAAATACAGTAATAACATGCAGTCCCTTTAAATATTCCAGCGCATATATTAGCTATGACAAGTAAAATTATTCGCTAAATAAGGTCTCCCCTACACATGGACATGGCGCAGTGACAAAATTATGTGCTGGTGCTGTTTACGCATCCCTGCTTCATTGTCCTAGCTGGAGTGTGGATTATAAGCACATTATATAAGCTTATATAGTCACTGGCTTCATATACCACTGACCAATGTCCCCACATGTGCGGAGTAGACATGTAAAACACACTAAAAGGTGGAGCTGAACACAGAGATCATCCCCCCCGGGCAAATCCCCGGGCTTTTGACTTTTTTAAAAATGTCTGATCAAATTCCCTACTTAATGTGGTCCAGTTGCATGGTCAAATGCCCCACCGGTCAGGTCTGAAATGTCATTGTGAGTTGGATTCGCGAACAACCAGTTACTTTCTCGTTAACACTTAATGTAAACAGACACTCGTGACCTATTTATCAGCAAATTTAAATTGGAAAAGATAGATTCGTTGAAACTAGGTACTTTTAACGTAACTAAATACAAAACTTCGTGCGCCAGCTTGCGCTCGCTAGCGTTTCATAGTTTTTGAGACATTTTGTCAACGGTCAAGTGCCCGACCCTCCGGGCTTCTGTTCGGTCAAATTCCCCACTATCTGGGCCTTGGTAGGGGTCAAATGCCCAGGGGTTGCCCAGGGGGATGATCTCGCTTGGAATTGACTGATACATAATTCAAAGCGTACGCAAATCAAGCTCTTAGACAAGAACTCCATTACCCCACATTTGATACGGTCCGCCCTGGACATTGCCCGGACAGAAGAGGTAAGAAGGAAACAAATTAAGGAGATTTCACCCAATAATTCGACTCATGTTGATGCATTGAAGCAGTAAGGGAGCCTTCCCGTCAAGCCCACGGTCCCATGGTTCCTTTATGTGGATGTTGCGGAACAAAACACGACATTTCTGAACATGACAGCAGTCATTGTGCCCTGCTTTTGGTACCAAGTGTGGTGCATGCGGCAAAGCTAATCACTGGAGAAAAGATTGCCGTACAACAATGCCAGGAAAAAAGGGAAAATCAAATGTAATATTATGTATACATAATATTACAATTTTAGAAGATTTTGCCTGCAAACTTAGGCCTGTTTACTTAAAATGTCACCCTACTGATTTTTGGAACCCAGCAATGTACAAGTTTCAAAAAGAAAGCAGCACGCACATTTCAAAACCAGTGTGTTCATGCAACAACCAGACCCTTTAGCATGATTTACATGTCTGTAATTGATTTAGCCTTGCGCTTTCTTTTGGCGTTGCTGTTGAAAACGACCGGCTTGAAGATATCTTTCATTGTATATTGGTCGCTGGGTACTGTTACGTACCCCCTATGCCCCTCACAGGGTGTGAAGGGAACTACTGCTTGTTTACTTTTTGCCTGATTATCGGCTTCACTCTTCTCCTCATCACCAGACTCAGAACTTGCGGCAACACGTCTTGTTGGTGGCGTTTTCTTTTCGTTTGTTTTCTTGGATGTCTTGACTTTTTGTAAATTTGTATTTTGTTTTCCAGGTTTTCCCTTGTCATGATCTGAATTTATTAATGGTGACAACCTTTCTGTTTTCCACAGGAATTCAGTGGCCACCTAAAACATTGGAAAATATGATTTGTTTTGTAACTGGCCCATTATGAAAGTTCCAATTGTTTGTATTAATAAGTTTAATTGCTTTCGACGAAGGAGAGCGCAAGCCTAATTTTGTTTTTGTGTCCTGTCATTTGATCTCGGTACGAAACTACGCATTAACTTACTCAATTTCCACTCTTTTTATGATGTTCAGTGGCTGAAGACAACCCTGCTACCTTGGATGATAACCTTATAATGTTCTCAATGACATTTTTGGCAAAGTAACATTTTTTCCACATGTTTTAAAAGCCTTTTTTCAAGCAAAATATTGTTTATTGATAATGAAAATCAGGCATTTAAAAATGCGAGCACTGGAAATACACAAACATTAATTACAAATGATAAATTACAGCTTGGTTCTTTTGTAAATTTAAGAAATAAATACTTGCCTCTTGATGAATAGGTTCCAGCTCTGGCCTTAAAATCCACTACAATATATTGTCATTTCACATCTATAATGGTTGTTGAGTGATATTTCCATTTTGGGAGCAGAACTATCAATGCAGGTGTTAATATTTTATCTTAACGTCCAGATGCAAACGTCATGAAAAACTTCGTAAAGCTGCAGAGTCTTCCTTAGAAAGAACTGGCCCAAGAGATTGACCAATATGCTTTTGAAAATAATAAACTTTTTTCAAAGCAATGGCTATACCGGTAAATATGATTAAATTAAGGACTGTTTCACCTCTACTTGTGTTTAATTTATTTATATTATATCTGACCTCCAAATCTTGGAACTTCGTCTTTCCATTTATTACTTTCGGAAGTTCTATATCCCCGTCTGAGATTTTGTTCAAATATTTTGATTTTAGGAGCACTCTGGAGAACAATTCTATGGAAAAATATTATATTTATAAGCTTTGAATATCTGGACAAATAATCAGTAAAAACTGTTTTGTTAATCGTCTAGATCTGTTTCAGCTACTGGATTGTAATAATAATGAATAAATGTTAGTAAATAAATAATTTTTAACAAATAAAAAAGCCAAAACCGTGCTTTGTTCTGTGATAAAGCACGCAAGGAAGTGACGAGAGCACGAAAGAAGTGTAGGGTGAACACGAGCCGCAGGCGAGTGCTTCTCCCTACTTCTTGAGTGCTCTCGTCACTTCCTTGAGTGCTTTATCACAGAACAAAGCACGGTTTTGGCTTTTTTATTTGTTTTATAATAAATCTTTGCTCACATTTGTAAAGAAACTGGCTTTTAATTGCAAGAAATCAAGTTTTTTTCACAGCTTGCAAGCGCGCGCAAGAAAGGATTTCAGCTTGCCAGCGCGCGCAGAATGGCGGCACAGGCTACTCCGTGCATCTGTACTCTGATAAGGCACGCTGTTTCAACCAATCAGAGCGTGCGTTATATCGAAAATTTATTATAAATCACTTTATTGAATGAGGGTTAGTCATTGATGTCCCTCTTATAGGTAATGAGCACCTGGGGGGGGTACTCTGGCTTGTATATGACGGGGATGATCGAATGGAGCTGGAACAAAAATGACCCCCCCCCCCAAAAAAAAAATCCCTTGTCAACTTAACCCTAATTTGCCAGGAGGGGCAAATTTTAACATAACACATGGAATGCTCGTTTTGTTTATTCATCATACCATTAATGATCCTCTTTTCAAGGGCTGGTTGAGTTGCTGCTAAAGCAATGCGCAAGTGACAATGACACACTGGTTGTGGGTAAAATAAGGGTGGCAGGGAAGCGTGACTTGGGTCTAGGGGCCCAGGAGGGGGGCCCTCCTGGGGGGAGGACAGATCAGGTGGTACCGGGGGTAGCCACCCTGGGTTAAATGTTCCGGACCTGCCTCCAGGGGTGAGGCCCATATCCCACAGTCCCGAGGGATTGTGGGAACCAGGAGGGGGAGCCCCCCCTGGGGGGAGTACAGATCAGGTGGTACCGGGGGTAGCCACCCTGGAATGGATATTTCTCCGGACCTGTCTCCAGTGGGCTAGAGGCTTACTGTGGGGTAAAGTGCAGCCAAAGGGTGCACTTCCCTGCCACCAATCCTTTAATATCAAACGACAATGCGATTAAGGTAAATAACATAGGACAAAAGTCTGAGTAACAATGTAAATCACTAGTTTTCATTAATACAGGAATGATAGGCTTAAGCAACCGCTGTATATAAAAGCAAACGCCAAGTATACCGTAAAGAACTGAATATGTGGGTAAAATGGCGAAACACAAGGGTTCCAATCATGGGAGGGAGGGCGGGAAAAAAGAACTTGTGAGGATCTGCTCGAAGCAAACAATGATTGCAAGTGGCGTGTGTGTTCGAACTAGAGGTAAGGGGCATGCGGAGGGCACGTGAGAGAGCTGATTGGAACCATTGTAAGGCCTGCATTTACAGATATGAGTCTACATTGGATTAGCTAAAATATTAAAGGATGCATTGTTAAACATAGGAACTCGTTGTTGTCGCCCGTGCTTGGACTTTGGGATCGAGTGATACTAGAGAGTTCGGAGCATGATGAGATTCCTAGGTATGCGAGACATTAGAGCTATGGGATTACATATCGGATAACAAAAGAGTAGTCTATGAATAAAGTGTTACAAAACCAAATGTGTCTAGCTGTCTTCAGTGGTTTCTCTCAGGTCTCATTAACATCAGTTTATTGTTCCCATAAACTTGAACTTAAAACACTAAGGCCAAGCCAAGGCACTTTAGTTCATTTATAATACCCAAAAAATCCCCTATCTAAATCAAGTCACCCAAAAAATACTTGCCAAATTTTCCAACCCAAAAAAAACCCTGAATCGAAAATTTCAAACCCCAAAAAATCCTTCGATCATCCCCGTCATTAACAAGTTTAAGTTAAGCACTAACACTAGTTAATCATCTTACCATCTTCTTTTCTGATGATAACACCCCGCCCAATTTTTTTCCCTTTGTGAAGGATGTTAACTGTGTTTCTACAAAAAGGATAAAACATTGGCTAATTAGTCATTATTTATAGGCATGCATTTGGTGTGCTTTAAAGTGCATAATGAATTATGCCGACTGTTTTTTTTTCTTTTTGCAAACTTTGTTTTTCTACAATGAAGAAGAGCCAGTGACAATATTAACGTTGTTCAGTAAGGTTTGAAGACATTCATTTTTAAATAAGTTGTAAATGTTTAAAAATCTCTTCTTAAATAGAAAATTGTCATAGAAATTCCATGTTTTAACCCTCTAAGGTTTGTTCTTACATACCTGTTCCTCCACCTGCAAGTATTTTTAGAACGACGTCCATGTCATTCTTTCAATATTAACAATTAATAATATTAACCAACAGTGTATTTTTAATAGCCAACGTGTGTTAACAGTGTTACAATAACGGTAGCACAGCCCAGTACTGTTGATCTGGAGCTTGGCAGACTCGAACTGCCTTACACCAGCAGCAAATTGAAGTTGCCAGTATAACCTCACATGGAACCCCTTCCTTATTTCCACCAGTCCCAGATGTGCAAAGAGTCAGTATAATCAGCATTGCAGGCGCTTAATGTTGCAATTATTGTTAGCATTGGTGATTTAGTAGCTGGGTTACAATTGTAAAGCATTGCAGGACAATTAGAAGTAATATATAGTGTGAATAATTAGTAGCATGCAGTACTGAAAATTAGTAGGAAGACATTAATAATTAGCCTGCTGTTAATTATTTATAATTACTGTAAACAATTATATATTAATCCAGATTTATCTACAAGTTTAAGTGGTTTTCTATTGTATTTATGAAATGAATATTCTTTATGTCCCAAGTGATGTCTGCATGCTGAGAAGGTACAAAATTCAAATATCATGTTGAGCATAATTATACTAATGAAGTGCTATTGTTATAAATCAATTAATTGTTTCAAACTTTTTTCAGTGCTGTTGAAGTGTATTAGAAATTCAGTGAGAGGCAAGGTGACTTCATTGTTAGCTTGGTATGCTGATCAGCACGAACTCGCAAATACTGGTCATCGCGCTCAAGGCTTTTTCTTCCTTTAATCCCTATTAGCTTATATTGAATGTAGGACAATTTTGACATCGAGATCAGCTTAAGGGTACTCAGTAAAACCTATTTTATTTAATGGCTTTGTCATTGCAATTGCATAATAGATTGAAGTTCTTGTTACTAATTTATTGCTAATTTTGTTGTCTTACTAGGTTTTTTTTTAAAAAAACATTTACCTAACAATTAAGCTAATTTATGCATTTAAAGGTAGTTACCCTTTGCTGTTTTTTGCTTCAGGATTTTCTGGAATGGATTGGAGGGACTGATCACGAGACACTGCGTCATTCTTAGCCTGTTTCTTCTGTTTATACAAAATAAGATATCAAAAAAACTCATTAAAAGGAAAATTGTTTTCAAAATGAGCAATTCAAACTTCGCTCGATGATCGTGACATGGACCCTCTATGTTAAACCATTCACAAAAAGAAATTAATGTGCTTACCTCCATTTTTCCACCTCTACGCAAATAATTGCGCCTGTTGACTAAGGAGTCACTTAAGGCACGTTTCACAGAGTGCATCCGCCCCTGAAGTTGAGGGCAAAATTCAATCACCTGAAACAATGAAATTAATATATTGGAGACAAAAACAATTTGCCAGTTTCATTTAATGTTGGATCCCAATAACTCAAACCCCTCGCTATATATGAAACTTGAACCTTCTTTACAATTGTACAGTAGAACCCCGGCCGTTTATATAATAACGCAGTTGATAATGAACTGGTGATAGTTTGTGACAAATGCGAGCTTCTTAGAGAGACCCTTTTTACTGGAAGGCGTGTATACCCAGCAGCACTGACCAACTTCGAAGGGTGCGTCAGCTGCTTTCTTATCGTATTGAAGTTTCATTAGTTGTTGAGCTTTGGCAATGTTGCTGCGAGCAAGGGCTTGAGCAGTTTCAATCTGCATCACAATGCACTTTCGATGTTCTTCTATTGAAGTAGAAAGATTAGTTGGCGGCAGCAAAGCTACTCGAGTGGCAATCTCGGTTCTCGACCATAGAGAAGGAAAAATGGACTTTCATCAGGGCAAAAACAGGGTAACACAGGATAAGCAAAGAGCATAGATGGTAGGAACAAATCCCAATCTGTTTGGTCAGGATTGACAAACATAGAAATCGATTCAGCTAGAGTGTTGTTAAACCGTTCTACCAAGCCATCTGTTTGGGAGATGATAAGCAGTGGAGTTTAACTTCCTAGTATTCAACAAACGACAGACTTCTTTGACTAGAGCAGAAATAAAGTTAGTTCCCCAGTCAGACAAGAAGGTGCGTGGGGCTCCATGTCATGTAGATATTTCATCTACAAAGATGTGAGCAATGACAGGAGCTTCAATAGAAGGCACAGCGCAACATTTTGGCCAATGCGTGAGATAATCTGACCAAACACAGATGAATTTGTTTCCTCTAGTAGTGGTTGGTAGGGGCCCAAAATATCGCACACCACACGTTCAAATGCATCTTGCACTGGGATGGGTAGAAGCGGCGCCTTGTGGCGGTTGTGAGGGCTTTGTCACATAGCACAATCACAACAGCTTCTGCACCAATGCTGTATGTCACTAAACATATTGCGCCAATAGTAGCGTGTCCGCAGCTTGTCATAAGTCTTAACTGTGCCAAAGTGACCTGCTAATTGAGAAGGTCAGCAAGGTCTGGATCACGACACTTTAACTCCTTCACTTGTGAAGTCTGAACACCTGGGAGTATCATATGCAGAGACAGTTGGAATAGGTAACTTGTAGGGGCGACGACTTAAGGCATCAGCATTGGCATGTGAAGCACCTGGGGGATGTCGAATCTCAAAGTCATGTTGCTGAACCAGCAAGGATCATCATGCTAGTCTACCTGAAGGAATGTTAATCATCGTGAGCCACTTAGACACATGGTGATCTGTATGTAAGGTGAATTTTCGCCCATGGAGATAAGGTTCAAACTTCCGAATGCCAAAAATCACTCCTAGCATCTCTCTTTCCGTAGTACTATAATTGCTTTCAGCTGCGTTAAGATCGCGTCTGGCATAAGCAATAGCAACTTCCTTACCATTTTGAATTTGGCCTAATGTTGTACCGATCCCCCCATTGGACGCATCAGTATACAAATGAAATGGCTCCTTAAAGTCTGGAAAAGCTAAAATAGATGCAGTGGTTAAAGCTTCTTTTAAAGCGTTGAGTGCTTTTTCACATGTGTCCGTCCAAACAAATTTATGATCTTTGTGAAGGAGTTGGTTTAGAGGTGTTGCAATCTTAGAAAAATCCTTCACAAAAGCGATGGTAATAGTTTGCCAATCCAAGAAAAGATCTAACCGTTTTGACATTGTGTGGTCGTGAAAAAACCCATAACTGCAGAAATCTTATCATTGTCAGGAGTTTTTCCATCAGGTGAAACTATATGCCCTAAATAATTGTTTTTTGTACATGCAAGTTTACCTTTCGAAGGCTTTAGTTTAAGGTTAGCATGACGAAGGCGATCAAAACCTTGGCGCAGATGACACAAATGATCATCAAAGGTTCTAGAATACACAAGAATATCATCGAGATAAATCAAACAAATCTTATAGGTCAAATTGCGTAAGACTCATTGCATTAATCTCTGATAGGTACTAGGCACGTTGGTTAATCTGAATGGGAGGACCAAGAATTCCTAAAGACTACCATAGGTAGTGAAAGTAGTGTGTTACAAGAATCAGGGTCCATCTTCGCTTGCCAGTAGCCACTCATGAGGTCCGTGGTGGAAAAATATTTGGTGCCATTGAGTGCATCTAAGGCATCATCTATGCGTGGTAGGGGATATGAATCCTTGCGTGTAACTGAGTTTAAGCGGCAAAAATCAACGACAAGCCGATCTGTGCCATCTCTTTTTCTTCAGCAATATAATTGGAGATGACCAGGGTGAGACGCTGGTTTGGATTATCCCCCGGTTAAGCATATTGGTGACATGTTACTCAATAATTCCACGTTGAGTGTCAGAGACCCGGTATGGGCGTTGTTGTATGGGTGCATGGTCTCCAGGGTCAGTGCGATGTCGTACAAAGCCTGTTTGACCAAGTTCTTGAGGCGACAGAGTAAATGTGTCACGATATTCACCAATCATTGATTTAAGTTGAGCCTGCTGTGTGTCAGTAAGATCAGTATCTGAAAGGTTAATTGGAACTGTTTGGGCTGAATCAGAAATAGAAGTTGGAGGGTGGGATTTCTCTGCAGTAGCAATAACAGACATAGATGCAGCAGATGGAGTATAGGCGCCCATAGTAGAGCAGCGATAAATAGTAGCTGGTTTGTTTTTTTTGGGTTCAGTACTCGAAATGGACATGTGTGGTCCTCAGAAAAACCGGCAACCATTTGAGATGCACCACATACATGGTAACGTTCAGCAAGCTTAGAGCTTGGTTCTATTAGGCCAGTGCTACCAACTTCTAGAGCTGTCTTAGGAAAGACAGGAATAACAGATTCAGACAAAGCATAAGCATGAACTGTCACTGGGGCTGTTATAGAAGAGGCATTGTCTGGTACACGAGAGGTGTTATGAAGAGGAAGAGGTAGATTACCAGAAAGCACTAAGCTATGGGCTTGCATATCAATGATTGACCCAAAATGAGTAAGAAAATCGCAACCAAGAACAACTGGGTAAGTACGATTATCAAACACCAGCACTGAAAAACTAAGGTGTAGCGTCAAATGTGAATGAGAGGGTGGCTTGTCCCAAAATAGGGAGTTCCTCACCACTGACAGTGCGAATAGAAGTTAGTAAGGTAGTTTGCATTGTAGGAGATGGTAACAAAGTGGAAAAGAAAGAATAGCTTACTGCGGTCACTGAAGCACCTGTATCAACCAGCATGGGTGTCATCTGGTTGACAATAGTTCCAAGGACATATAGACTATCAGGTGGTAGTTCTAGAGATGGTTCCATAGCACAGATTTCTGGATCATCACAGGGTGGCATCTGTGGTGGAGTATACCAAGTTATAGGACTGTCAGTTGGCATGGATGTTGTCCACTGCTGAGTGTGGTCATCAGGCATGGTGGGTGGGGAATCACCAGTTCGGTCAAGCTCTTCAAAACCAGGAAGATCTGAAACAGCTGGTAAAGATACTTGCAAAGGAAATAGAGTTCCGGTTTCTGAAGAGCGCTCCATGAAGGTGGTATCTGAAACTGAACTGTCATTTACAGTATCTTATTCCTGCTGACTTAATGCTGAACTGGAAGGTAATATATGTGCAACTTGATCAAGGTCGAACATACACTGATTCTGTGTGTTGTCATGCCAATGTGAGCGAATTTGATGAATCTCATTATTTTGATTTTCCTCATCATTGTGTGTATGGGAACTAAATGTAACATCATGTGATTTGTCATAATCCAATTTAATATCTAAATGTGTGGTACCTTTTCCTTCAATATCTTGTTGCATTTCTGTGTTTGGATTTATTTTCAATGTTTTGTTGTACTGCTTAGTTTGTGTTGTTTGAATCACTCTCATGCTGGCTATCTGAGAGTATTCGAGTCGACCCTGAATGGCAAGGGTCATTTTGTTTGGCCAGGTGGTATTGCCAATTGGTATCTCGTTATGAGAATTAAATTGTTCATCAGAACAAAGTGAAATTGCCATTCTGCGCATTGTCTCGTTGCGCTCGCCATCAAATCCTGTAGGATTTGGTTCTCTTTCAATGCGAGAGCCCATTGTTTCATCATTGAAATGTGTCATGTCAATTGTACTCATAGGCTCGCTGAAATTTGGTTCTGTTTCAATATTTTCTTCTGTTTCTTCATCATTAATATGTGTTATTTCAGTTGTACTCATTTTCCCGTTGAGTTCGGCAGTAAATTCTTGTCAGTTTGGTTCTGTTTGATTAGAATCGCCTGTAATTTCTTCTTGAATATGTGCTTGAGTTTCTACAATTGCATCCCCAATAGTATTATTTCCAATCGTGTTTGTTTTATCACGAGAATTGTCTGCTTCCATGTCTGTGGATGTTTGGTTTGAGTGACAATTTGTAATTTCTGTTTTAATAACAACATCACCATGGTCGTAAACTGCAGCTCGAGGTGAATGAAAATTGGCCGAAATATCACCCCAATGAAAATATGTACAGTTAGGAGAATTTGTGTGTGATCTGCTGTCCTGTTGGGTGTCATTGAGTGGATAAGCAGCTCCCAGGTTTACTGCAGTATCCGAAACAGACAGATCTGAACCATTAACTCCCATATTATTATTACTATCACTAAATGTAAGATTACAATGAGTAGGCCTACGTGCTCTATTTACAGTATAATCATATGTACAAATATCAGGGTGTGTATGATTGGCTCTTGGAGGGGGCAAGGAATGTCCTGCAAGAGCCCCTGAGAAGGAGAGGGCGAGACCCAGGGCCCATTGGTGGCCGAGTTTGCCCATTAGGTGTAGCGTTAGGTAAACGCGGATCCCTGCGAATGTGCTGTCTACAGTTACGCCAGGTATGACCTACACGTTGGTAATATGTACAAATAGGGTCCTCCTCTGTGGTCCTTATACTATGCCCAAAAGAGCGAAAATCCGACTGGCGAGGATTTTGATAGCACCTTAATTCATCCTGTAAGCGCGAAACTTGCCACTGCAATTGCTCTATCAGACGATTTGGTTGCCCCTGCCAATTACGGGACTGTTGTTGGGTCTGATCATAAGCGGGCATGGCATAATTTGAAGCTGCCTGTTGTTGATGTTTCTGAATCCGTTTAACCAATTTGGTTAACTCATCAAGTCGCTTGTCTGTGGCTGAAGGACCAGTGGCAGCTGTAGCACCAGCCACAACTGTGGAAGAATCAGATGTTTTGGCCATGAATTTGTCAGACATAGATTGAAGCTAATTAAGGGCCAATTGATTTTCTGAAAAACCTTGCCGCTGATTTACTATATCTTTCATTCTAGCGTATGATTCAGCCTCCTGAATATTTTTAGGCCGAGATGAAGAGACATAAGCCTGGAGATCACTTGGTAACCCTTCAATAAAATACCTCATGGACTCAATATCAGATAGTTTGATGCGCTTAGTAAGACGTGTAATGTCAGTGATATAATCGTCTAAGGGTTCCCCTGGCCTGTATTTACGCGTGCTTAATTGTTGGCTAAGTATCCAGCCTGAGGACCAGAGGCAAAACGATCTGTGATAGATGTTGTGAGCGACGCTAAGCTTGCTTTTGTTTCATCGGGCAACGCTAGGAACCATACTTGAGCGATTCCTTTAAGGTATAATGGGAAAGCTTTAGGTTGTAATTCGTTCGACTAGTTATTCAATTTAGCGATCCGCCGAAAATTATCCAACCACGCTGAGGCATCGCTA
Source organism: Siderastrea siderea (assembly GCA_964030785.1). NCBI lineage: Eukaryota > Metazoa > Cnidaria > Anthozoa > Scleractinia > Rhizangiidae > Siderastrea > Siderastrea siderea. The sequence continues at coordinate 53,724,887 of OZ034969.1, read as the reverse complement.
GTAGGACTTCCGTCAAAAATGTCCGGCTTTACTCAATGCGCGCTTGTATTTGCTTTGTTTGTGATTGTTGTTTTAAGTGTGTTTAACTGGGTGCGTTGTGTGAAAGATTCTTTGGACATATCTTTTTGTAAGGTTTTAAGCATTTTACCCAAAACAGTTTTAAATTCAGCTTTCTGTTCTTCATTCATTGTGGTAGTGTGTGGCGAAAAATTATCTGATGAAGGACAAACGCAAATTGTACTATCAGTTTGTGTGTTTTTGTTATGCTGTTTGCGTGCCTGGGATCGTGTAACTATTTGTTTCGAAAGTTTGGATTGAGCTGACATACATCACCGCTATTACTATCAATCCTTTGTAAGAATGTGAGCGATATAGCAGAAATGGATTAAATAACAAATTAAATTATCAACATAGTAACGTAGTTAAACTAGGCGTAGTTAAACTAGAAGTAAAACCCACTGACTAAATCGAAAAATGGTTCAAGGAAAACAAAGTTCAAAGTTCATTAATAGCCATGAGAGTCACTTGAATCTTTGTGTATCAAAGTTCAAAAATAATGATGAGATCTTAATTTGTGTCCTTTTGCTTGTAATGATATAGGTGAAGTTTTAGGCTGTACTTGAGTACTTGATCCGGTGAACTGGACTGATGGAACTGTGGACTGGACAGGTGGTCGGTGCTCTGGACTAGGCGAGCGGTGCTCTGAACTGGACTTGACTGGGAGCGCTCTAGGCTGGATGGACGACGCTGTTTACTGGACTAGCGGCTTTAAATCGGCGGTGGAGGTGGCGGCCGGTATCCCGGTGGTACGAGCTGGTACAGGAGTTTCCTGACTCACTTATCTGTATGACCCTCGGGACAGTTCTTGGGCGACGCAAGGGTTGAGTTGGGAACTTGATCTCCCTGCGCCCTGGCATCCAAATCCACCGAAGACCATGAAAATTGCCCGCGGCTTTTAACCGCGCTGGCTAAAAGGAAGCCGAAACCGGATTCTCACCAGTGTTGAAATGCTCTTCTAGGGGGATTAGCGTAGTCACAGACCAACAACAAAACTGAAGACTAATTTTCTTCTTCCAAGATTTGTCCGTTTAATGTAAACTGCTGAAGCTTACAGTGCAAGGACTAGCTTTGAATCACACAAGAACTATCGCTCTCACTTCTTTTATCTTGACCTGGCGAGAACTGTCAATCTCATGTCAGTTACCCGTCAAACTCAAATATATTCTTACGTAATGCCTTGCGCAGAAGATCTATTGCAAAAATACACATGCGCATGGAGATGATTAGCATAAAAGGCTTCGCCAAATTGCGTAGTTACAAAATCTACTTTGTGCCAATTTTTCAGCATCGTTCTCGAGGTATCTGGTCTAAACAAAGTAACAAGAACAATTCTATCGATTTAAATTTGACACACTCTACTTAAATACAAGTGAAATGGCAAGTGGAACATTGTTACATAACAGTAAACTACACGTAAGTTAAATTTAGCACAAAGGCTTCTCCAAATTCAGGGCCGCCTTTTTCAATAAATTAAAAGTGGACGTGATACAATCTTGGAGAGCAGAAATTAACATGCACAACAGAACTTGACATAGCACCACTAACAATAGTCTATTTGTCTTGTTTAACACTTGTGAATTAAAGTTTTCCCTTTAAAAACAAAGCGACTAAAAAGCGATTACTACAAGGGATATTAAATGGTACGAATCCAGTAGGAAACGCGAAGAGATTGCGCTTAAAATGCTAAAAGTAAGATAGAAAAGTTATTTCCAGGAATACAACTACGAATGTTAAACCCTAACGTCAAAACCAAAACAAACAAATTGATGTACTGTACAAAAACCATTGGACATTTCATTAAATAAGGATTAACTTCCTAGCAACGAGTAAACAAACATCGCAAAACATTCGTTTCGCGCCAAAATCGTACCAAGGGATAGATATCAAAAACACAACCAGAAACGAACTGTTGAAAACGTTGCGATCACTAAAAACCTACAATATCTTACTTAAAACTTACACAATCATTTTTCTAAATAATCAAGCATCACAAGTATTGATAAAAACTGCAATAGATACGATAACTACAATTGTTGTAACACCTTTGGATTGTCAAAACTGATGAATTAAATATGAATATTCAGAATTTACTACGCAAAGTTTACTCTGAGAAATTCCGTATTTGTATTGTTTAATTAACATTTGTATCGGTATGAATTGACATAAAATAATATTAAAGCACGTTTTAAACCTGAAATAAAAAAGTGGTGTCAATGAAATGTCAGTTTAGTCTCAGGCAATAAGATGGTCAATTCGAGGCCAATCTTTACAGTCACAGCTCAAATCGTTATCTTTTTGGCTGCTCATACCTGCTACATAGCAAATGCATACTGAGGATGACATTGATATCTTTATGGCTGCTAAGTCCTGCTTTACCAAAAAAGTACACAATAACAACTGGGAGTATAGTAATAAAGCCAGGATACGTGAAAGCAAAAAAAAAAAAAGGGGGGGGGGGGTATGCACTGCTATAGCACGCTGAAAAAATAGGTAAACACTGTATGACTGTAATGTCCACGGCAGTAAACTGACCAGAATTATCCAACAAAACAGCTTTATCTCGGTTAGTCCAGTTCTGGCCCCTCTCTCTGTCATGCAATGCTCCGCTCTCGCAGAGAGAGGGTCCAGGGACAATTGTCTGCGCATGCTCGTAATTTTAGCTAGTTTCCTACCTAATCGCTACTGCGCATGTACAACGAGATAAGACGAATAAGAAAGTAAGTAAGTAAGTAAAGCCTTTATTTAAAGAGGGTAAAACACATAATAGTATATACATACTAATAAACTTGTGGCCCTCTGTACTAAAACTATATAATATAAAAATACATATATATATACACGTAACTATTTACAATTAATAATACTGAGTAGATAGAATTTAAAAATATAAATAAATAAATAATCAAGAAAAATAAGTAAATGAAGAAACAAATAATTAATAAGTAAATAAATAAAATAAATAAATGAATAAACAAATAAACTAAAAGAAAAAAAATTATAAGAATAAAATTATGGACAAAAATGGCGCAAAAATTTCTGGCCTGCTAAAAACCGTTTCCTAAGACTATTTCTAAGGGCCATTGCAGATGAGCTTTGCCGGATAGTAATAGGTAGCGAGTTCCAAAGTGTAGTCGTGGTTACGCTGAATGTGCTTCCACCTTCCGTTTTTCTTTTAAAACGGGGACAAATAAAATTAAGAGTACAATATCGTGTTGTCCTTGAATGACAACAGAGAAGGGAAGGGAAGCGTTGGCGGACGATTTTTTTGTGCGGTCGGCAAAAAGAAAACAATATTTCCCGAATTCGATCGTGTTTGCTCCATGTTTGGTTAGTTGCACTGACCGATTTCCTCTTGCAGTTCAGATTATTTTTTCAGAAGAAACAGTTGCTGCGAGCGTTACATGAATTCTTGAAGTACTGAGAAACAGAGGAGTTGTGGTCAATTCAAAAACACTGGATACGGGAGTCGAGAGAAGGCTAAAGCTTGAGTAATTACGAGGACTAACTGCCAATTTTGTGGTATTTGCTGTTGATCAAAACATTTTTCTCAATCTTTTTTGTAACGCTGTAACTAAAAACCCAAATGTTTTTGGAATTTTACCAACTGGCAGTCTTCCAACTGCTTCTTTATAGGTTAGTTAACCCTTTCACTCCTAAAGTGGCCAAAGGAAAAATTCAACAAAAATTTCATATTTCGTTTCGTAAAATCCTAAGAAATAAACAGTCCTATGCAAAAGTTCTGCCTAAGAGGTTTCATTTGAATGGTAACACGATAGGATTTTGTCACCAGATAAAAAAGTTAGAGTGACAAATCATCTCACCATAACTTGGTCTAGGAGTGAAAGGGTTAAAGAAGAATATATATGAAACTTTCAGAACGTTATACAGTTGTAATTGTTGTGCCTTTGCATCAGTAATGAAGGGCCTGGTAGGTTAAGGGCTATCGAACACAGGCTTCAGAGTGTTTTCCATCGGCGTTGGAGACAAACGCACATATTTAATGAGCTCTCTATAGTTTATTCGCTCACCTCTCGAAACTCGCAAAATTCGCATCCATACTGTGTTGTTTCCAGAACCAAAAGTAAGGCAAAGAAAATTTAAATGCGCCAAAATATTGTCGAAAACTTCCGGGGAAAACTACTCCTTGAGCGAAGTGGCAGATGTTGTGCCCGGGTGTTGTGAAACAATCTCATTTGCATCGGGCATATTTAATGAGCTTTCTCGCCTTCTTCATTCTACCCTCGAAACTTGCCTAAATTCGTTTCAAAACTCTATTCCTTTTCTCTCTCGAATAAATAAAACTAATGAAAGTGCAGACATGCTACAGACATTCCAATCCGCCAAGTTAATCTTGAACTAAACTTGAAAAGTTTTCCGAGTGTTGCCAACCTCACTCGCCACAAATATATTTTCAGTCGGGTGAAATCAACATCCTGCGCTCTGATCCGCTCTGATTGGTTTAGCGGGAGCATGCGCGGACAATTGTCCCTGGACCCTCTCTCTGCGAGAGCGGAGCGTTGAGTGACAGAGAGAGGGGCCAGAACTGGACTATATCTCGGTAAACACGAAGACTAAAATCTCACACGTGGTTCGTAGCGAAGGTCTACCTAAAATCCAAATGCCCGGATGACTAAGTGGGTAACCGCTGACCTAATGTAAACATTACAATGACGGAAACTAAGGATAGAATAAACCAGAACCAAATATGTACGGTGAAGCCAGTACACAACAATTATAAACAACCTAAACGACGGGTGGAAGCAACATAAGGAGGACAATGGAATATGTAAAAACTTAATGAACCCGGACGACACGCGAATAAACTGACAAGATAACATGGATAGGCGTGAAATATGGTGGAAGGAGATGCGAACAAATCTAAATAAAAGCGGAGCATTGGAGGTAGAAAACGCATAGCGATAAAACGGACGGGGAAGCGAAGGAAGCGAGGAAGTAAGTAAAGCGAAATACACGCTGACACGTGGGCGACCAAAATGCGTGAATTCCAGGTTGATACAGTAACAAATGCCTGTGGCTGAGGTTCGTCAGGCGCCGGAGGTGCAGGAGCATGAACCAGAGCTTGGGCGGCTGGAACGGCTCGGGCGTCCGGAGTTTGTTCTTGATTTTCCGCCATAAAACAGTAGAGCCAGTGACTCGAGCGAAGAAGCGATCGAGCAAACAGCCAGTCACGTGGAACTGAGAAGAATAAATTAGTTGCTTGTAATTGGATCTTATGCTCGCTCTGCAAGGGACTGGTGCGAATGCAAAAGCAAGTGAAAGGAAGCGGAGGCTGTAATCACAAAGAATAATAGAACTGAGTGTAACATTAGGAAACAAAAGGGATAAACAAAGGTGAAATAGCTAAAACAACAGAAGTAAACAGAAATCAAAAGATCGCAGAATGAAACAGGTTCATTCAAAGCAAGCGAGTCTCGAGTAGTAGCGTTGTAAGTGTTCCTGGAACGCCAAAAAGAACAATAAAGAAAAATGAAAATAAGAAAGCGAAAAAGGGTTACGAAAGGTTAAGATGTCGTTAGTTGTTGTAGTTGTGACTGGTTTCACTTGTTTAATGTGTGTTTTGATGTTGTCAAGTCGAGTTGTAAGTTCACCGTCCTAAACGATACGTATTATTCAGTTCTGAAAGGGTTTTGTTGTGTAGGGATAATGGAGGGGGAGAGCAAGGGATTTGTAATGGAGTTGAGAAAGAGAATCATTGGACGCAAAAGTCCAAGGGACATAAGAAAATTGAGGATTGGAATATTGGTAGGGAAAAGGACGTACGAGCAGGGCAGAATTACTGCAAAGAAAATTATGAGTTAAGATTTTCGTGCACGCGATCACGTACAGAATTTCATCCCGGTAACCGAGCTACAATTTTCAGACGACAAAAAACATGAACAGTCGACAAAATTTATCCCGGTAATCGAGCAATATCAGGAGGCCCACACGTGAATAGCGGCCCGCCCGTTTGTAGTTATTTTGTTTGCTGATAAACAGGCAAAAACTCGCGATAGGTGACCGCTGCTTCGCTGGGAGGTGATTAGCAAGTGTAAAGTAATTAAAGTAGCCAATCAGAGCGCAGAAAAACGCTTTTCACCTTGTGTGGTTTGACTTACGGATACTTGCGATTCGACAACCTGTTAACAGTCAGGTGAATTGCGAATCGTCAGCAGGTAGTATTTTTAAATACTATTTTTAAATACTATTTTTAAATAATAAATAGTATTCTTAAATACTATTTTTAAATACTATGGTATTAACCAGAGACTTAAAAGTCTCTGGTTAATACCATCTACTGACAATTCGGAATTCACTTGACTCTGTTCAAGACTTCACTCAGTCTGTCGATGTGTCAGTCACTACATACAGTCCTTCTCTGCAGTACACTCACCCGCACGATCATACTTCATCGATATGATACGACTCCAGGTTCAAACCGTTTACAAACAGTCGCTGGAACACGCTGGATTGTATGTTCGAAACGGGCGCCCCGCGACACGCACCGATTCAAATACACTTTAATCACCACGATTTCTTTTGATTCGTTTGACGGACCTCCACGATTTTCATTTAAAACAGTAGGGACTTAGAAGGGGGTTAATCTTTTCTGAAATAACAGCGTTGCTTCAAAACGAGTGGTGGTGGGTGCGGTAATGTGGTTAGCTCGTTAGACTTCAGATCTGAACGTCGGTGGTTCGACGCCCAGTCCCTGCCATCGTGTTGTTTCCTTAGACATGAAACTTCACCCCACATTGTCTCTCCACCCAGGTGTATAAATTGGGGGGGGGGGGGGTGGGGGTAGCTATACTCTCAGTTGCCTCTCGCTACAGAAACCGAATTAAGCTCCGGCCGTGTGGGCCTCGTTGTCTGGTGTGCGACTTTACCTTCCCCTTACTTTCGAGACAAGTACATCATGAATTCGTAAATCCACCCTTTTTCAGTAACGTTTGTGTATAATAACTGTAAAACAAAACATTTTGTCCTTTTCGAAGAAGAAGGGCGGTACTAGAAGTCCACGGCTATTTCCACAAATTACTGAGTACATGTTTATAAGTTTTGGAGTTGCAATTAGGAATTAAGTACGTGATCCTAATACAGAAGATATTTACTCTGACTGACACCTTTATACCAGAAAGAGTTTTCAATTATTATTTATAAATCGAAATAGAAATCGGCTGGTATAAATTGGGTGAGAAACACGGTGCAATTTTACCAAAAACGATAAAAAAACAAGAAGAAAACTATTTCCCGGCTAATACCAGAGAAAGTTGAACTGGAGGTCAAACCAGCAAAATACAGTGTTGTTTTGATGTAAATAATCTACGAGCAAAAATGCCTTACTCAAGGGCTCGTTTCCGAGCGACATCTCAAAGCAGAACACCTACTCGCGCCAAATGTACACCAGGAGGAAAAAGCGGTTAAAGTGTATATGACACGAAATTTTTTTTCGTCGGTTTTTGAGAGTCTGATGTGTACAAAAAACGATAGTAAACTTAAAACCTGTCTAAAATTTTTAAAAATCTCTTTTTTCGCGGGCAAAAGACCCTATTTTTCACTTCTAAACTGTCCTGGGGACTGGGACCGAATTTACCGCATAGTGACGTCAATTGACTTGATTGCGTTCCCGCGAACGCAGTGTTTTTGTTACAAATCGCCTCAAAATGTTGACATTGTTCAGTAGTATCGGGGATCTTTTCCAAACTTCCAAGACCTACAGTGAGAAAGAACAAGTAGGAGAAAAAGTAGAGCTGTTTTAGGTCTTATCAAACCAGGCAACGACGAACATTTGCGATGTCTTCTCTTCTTTCGTACTGTGGTGAGGTCAAAGTCGAAGATTTATCCTGACTGTACATCAGTGGAAGCACCTTAGTTGTGAGATTTCTTTTTTGAGTTCTTTTAGGGTTTATCAAGAACATTAAAGCCCTTGTGTTCACATAAACAGGTTACTGTTTCCATCAACCTAAGGAGAACCGAAAGTGCCGATTGCTTTGATGTTATAACTACCGCAAAAATGTCGTTGTTCTTATAGAGAGTGCGCTGGATTTTCGATTCATTTCGATTTATGAACGAGTTCCCAGAGTTTATTCCCAGTCTGGCCTTAGTTTCAGTGGTTTCTGCAGCAAGCAAAAGCGTTTTACAGAGTGTAGAGAAAAGCCAATGACGAAATCGTTTTGTTGATATTATGGCCGTACATTTATTTCCACTGTCGTGTTATCCTGCAGTTAGAATCTATATACGCTTTACTTTAAAAACCGCACTGAAACTGACTTCGGCGCGCATGCTACTTGCCATATCACTGGCTGATTCAGCAAATATAGCAGCTTAAGACTGTTGCTATCTAGAGTATCAATATTAGGGTATTAACACTAAATCTTGGCTCAGTAATTTTTCAAACAACTCAGTATCATGAAGGTAATGTCACATTTGCATTAAAATACAGTTCATTTTGTTTTGTTTTGCAGTGGGTATGGTTTTCCAATATTGTAAAACTGTTATTGAATCAACCATGTTCATTAGCTGGTGTCCTTGAGCATGTTGAGCTTCTTAAATAGCTTTTCGTGCTTCTAATACCACAGGAGGGGAGCCCAGCACATCAAACTCTTCTAAGACTAACAGTTAATTATAAATAAACCAACAGGAATTGACAATTGACGAGTAAATTAGCAAATCAACAGTGGGTCTCCATATTGACTTCTTCTCAAACAACTGATTTTCCTGTGAACAGTGGAAATCAACATGGATCTTCATCAATAATAATCATTATCTTTATCAATAATAATCATTATTAACTGGTCGATTACCAAAGCATATGTATCACTCAGACACATTGATGAGGATCCAGACATCCCTTGTAGATATTATTCAACAGCTCACTCCCCCCCACCCCCCACCCCCTCCCACACACACACACACACACACACACGCACACAATACAGGTTCCTGACACAGGGCTGGCCCCGCAAGCTTAATCTGCTTAAGCCTGATTCTGACGGAGAGAGATGGAAGCCCTGTATGGAGCACCTAAATTAATACCATGTTTCTAAATAACTGGAGACAGAGTTAAAGCTTGGGGCATTTGTGGCATCCTTAACAACATTGTAAATCACTAGTCAATTTTTACTTAGGAATAATTATTGTGTTTGTAACATCATGTCATAGTGTACCTGTTTCGTCACAGCCAACAAAGAGTGGCAGTACAACAACAACAACAACAACAATTTATCTAAGTATTCCTATATGGGAAGTTTCTAAAATAGAAAATTGAATACAATGTAATGTATCGTTCTTGTTGACACTAGGTCACAATCATTGCAACAGAAGGAATGTCCTTCTGTCATCATCACTTGATCTTCAATTTTGATAGTTGATAAAAATTTTATTGATTTGTCAGAACCAACACCAAACATAAAGCAACAAGAGACAATGATTCCATGTTTACTTCATCTGATCAAAAAGCAAGGGGGGGGGGGTGGGGGATCTGAATGCCCTTTGTCAGTATCAACAACCACACAATCTAGATCACTCGAGGCCTGGATGGATCTAGCTTAGCTACAGCTGTTGGTATTAACAGGGATTTTTGTTGTTGGCAAGCTGATGTAAATCAGGTCAGGTCAGGTCATGGTCATCAGTGAAAAGGCAGGGAATTTATTTCAGCCTGAGTGGTAAAAACCTTGATATGTAGACATAGGATTAAACAAACTCCCAGAAAATGTTTGTCTTCATAAGCAAATATAACCGAGTGAGACATTTTCATGGAATTCTTTCAGCAACCTCTTGATGTTTTTTTTTATTTTCACTCCCTAACAACGAGGCAATTACAGCCTCCTCACAGGAAGAGTCAAACAAAATCCTGAACTCTTGTCTTGCTAAAAAGGTGATTTATTTAAGTTAAAATGCTTCATCCAGTGCAGTCAGGTTAAGACGGTGTATGCACAGTCCAGTGTAAAAAATGTTATGAGTAGGCGATCGTCGTTGAAATTATATTGATATCATATTGTCTTACTGAAGTCCAGAGAAGAATAAAAACAAATTTCATTTAAGACCGTACTGGTAGCTCTGTTCGCCTGTACAATCGAAAGTCAGACCACGCTATCGTGCCTGTCCTGCTTTGCGAATGAAAAGCATCCCTGGGCTTTGCAGTAAAACTTCTTTGTTTATCGAGACAGATCCTTATAAGACAATGCTCGTTCGTAACCATATCTTCAAGTTGAAAACATAGCAAACATCAGAATCTCGAGTAGCCTGAGTGCTTCGATCTTGCATCGCCTTCAACACAATTATTTCGATTCCCTTGTCCCAAAATGCTGGATCCGAGGAATACTGAGTACTTCCCCTTCATATTGTCAAAAGGAATACGCAAACCACTGCTTATTCGGCGCTTCAGCTACGAGAAATCTTTGCCAACTCTGCCAAGTTCCTTCTACTTTGACGCGATGTTGGTTTTGTTATCAAGTCGATTGACGTCACATTAGCTAATCACGTGATATTTTGGCCGCGCGAGACGGCGGCGACACTTTTGAAGTAAAATTTGTGCTATTTTCACCGCGAAAAAACTACGTTTGAAAAGTTCATGCGCCATAGCTTTTGATCGAAACTTTATTTTTACATGAAATTTCTAAAAGATGTTTATTACTCTTTCGAGTACATGTATTCAGAAGTTCAATATCTGGCATGCCCCCCTTTGCTTTTTTTAACACATTCTGTAGCCCTTGCGCCACGGAATGGGGTAAGTCATGTAGCGTGGAGAGCAGGATATTCTTCCAGGCTTGTTTAAGCCGTCTTTCAGATCCTTCATGGTCTTTGGAGTTGGGTCTTTGCAGACAACTTTATCCATTATGCTCCAAAGATTCTCCACAGGGTTGATATCTGGCGACTGGAGGCCAGCTTGTTTACTACTTAAAATTTGGCCGGTTTCTTTTGCACCATGCTTGGGTGGCCTTGGCTGCGTGTGCTGGCGTCCCGGCTTGGACGAACGTCTCGTGTCGAGTAGAACTGAACAGTGTTCGTTTGTCTACTGCTTCTTTCACATTCTTACGGCGAAGGAGGAGAGGCTTCACTTCTTTCTCTAATATGTTGTTGATGTAGTAGTCTGCAGTCAAAGTCTGTCCTTGGGGTATAAAATGAAGTCCAGTGAGACCGCGACCTGTCATTCCGCCCCAGATGATCCATTTTGAGCTTTTTTTCACCTGGTATGCAGGAGGCACTTGGCTCTCCTGAGACCCCAAACAATATCATTTTTGGGATTAGGCAGCTGAAACAAATATTTTGGACATTCGTCCGAAAAAAGAAAATCATCCCATTCTTCTGTAGTAAGGTTTTTGTACTGTTTAGCAAATTTCAGGCGAACTGCACGTTGCTTCGCGGTGAGCAGAGGTTTCTTTTGCCGTCTCAGCGGCCTCCAACCTTCACTTTTCATGAACCTCCAGACGGTGTTTTTCCCCCAACAAGGCCTTTGCTTGCTAACTGTTGTGAGAGCGCCTCGTCGAATTTCCTCATTTTTACTTAGCTTTTTTCAAAACTTTTTTAGCTGCTTCATTCAGGACTTTCGGTCTTCCCGTTCGTTTCTTGTCTTCGACACCTTCATTTCTCGACGACCATATTACCACCCCACGTTCGGATTTTTCCGGTTTTTTAGCAATTTTCTAATAAGCCAGTAGATCTAAGTATAAATGCTTGGGCGATCAAGTAGCTGAGCTTTTTTGCACTAAGAGGGTTCATCTTTCACGATAAACCACAGAAAACGAGGAAAGAGTTTTAGCAATTCGTTTTACAAAATACGAAAAATATTTGGCGGGAAATACACACGCGTTCGCGCACCTTTGGTGGGGAAATGCACAAATTGAATATTCGAGTCAAAAGATGGCGCAACAAATACATAACATTTAACTAGATTGAAATAGACAACTTTTGTTTAAAAGATTTGTTTATCGAGTCTAATCGTACTGAATTACAGACCTATAAAGTAGAGGAACGAACTTCTGGGACACCCTGTACACTTTAATCAGCGTTAGATCAGTACTGAGTTAATGTACAAAAGGGGGGATGAACAGTTAAACGTTTTAAATAGTTTATCCCCTAATGCAGAATATTCACCATTCAATAAGACATTAACTGTATGGCGGTTTCCCAGCACCAAGTAAAACTCCCTTGACTGTTTTAACTCAAAATAAATGCGCTGTGGATATTTCTTATCGCTGACGATTTTTATCACTTAACAATATGATAGGTAGCTGAATGTTATTCGTTTGACTCAAGGTGGGTCACTTGAAGGTGTTGATCAGCACTTCAAAGTGACCCCATCGTGAGACAAACGAAGGACGTTTACCAACCTAAATCTACGCTTTGTTAAAATTTTCATCTACAGAGTATTTCAAAACGGTAGAAGAAAACCAAAGGTAACAATGCTTGTAGCCCGCTGTCAAGGAAATATTCACTTGAACTGAAACGATTAAACACTGAACCAATGGAAATGTCTTGTATTCAATTAGCTTGTGATCTTTTCAATATCCGCTGTTCACAAAGGCATTGGAGAGCGCAACATTCTTACAGATATATCACGGTTACTATGGAAGTATTATCTTTACACAAACTTCTCCCCTCTTAATGTCGATTGCGTAAGAAAACATGCACCTTATTCGGTGTTTTGGTAGATTATACACACCGATATTTTACGAGTTGCGTAATGAGTAAAATGTCCGCGCGTATTATCTACCAAAACTCCGAATAAGAGGTTTATTATTCCACAGTATTTTGTTTTTTCTTTGTTCTCCTTTATCTAAAAAGCGGTTAAACCGGGATTGTACAGTGTAACACACGGGCTTATTTTGTGTGTTCTCTTGCACTTATATTGTAAATTGACACAACAGTGGAAGAATAGAAACGTTTATTGACGTCGGGGTATTTGCCGAACCTGCGAAACAAAGTGGTCCAGTTTACCTTGAAAATTTATAAATTGAACAGATCTTTGACAGCTTTTATTGAACGAAGCTAACTGATACCACAAGGGAAAATGTGTTGTCGATACCCAGTTTGCTCGTAAGAGGACTAATACAGCTTACATGGAAAGTTGAGCTAATTTACGTATTTAATTTCTTTGTGGGGTATTTTGTTAACGGTAAAATTCCAAACAGTCGGGAGCGGGCCGGATTTCTGAGAAAAGACGACATCAAAGAACTTATTTTTTATTCTTGAAGGGTCTAAACTTAACACACTGATTGGGGCGTTAAATTTTTCTTATTAGCGAATGACTTCACTTTTGAATTTGTAATGGCTTTGTTATTTTTCTTTGTTGTGACTTTGAATAACTATTTAAGTCGGCTAAAAAAGAGCAATAAAGTCGCTTTGTTGTCGGTTTTTTCCAACCTTTTGCAATAACTTGAAGGTGCCTTTAGATTGCCCAGAACATTCTTTGCTACTCATTAGGTTTTCGCGCGTTTGCAGAAGGGTGAATTACATTTTGGGGGCGTTTTTGTGTCGTAGTTATTGGGGTCTCAAGTTATTGTGGGAAGTGTACATACCTGAAACTTCCTGAGTGACGTGAAATTTTTAGGAAGGTTTGAACAACGTTCTTCGCTTTCTGTGTTCAGAATGTTTATTCCCCGGAGTCTTCTTCGCTACAAGTATCTTTTATTTCTGCTCGTAACTTTTGGGTGTCTAAGCATCTGGATTTCTCACAAGGTATTGGATTATCGTTACCGCACAGGTAGAGTAAATGTTTATTTCAAGTGGCACATATTAACGCAGATATAAACGCTATTTGTGCCAAAAAAAAAATGGAACACCGGACTATTAATTAGACTGCGCCCTACATGAGACGCGAAGTCCTTATAAAAATGACCTGGGGTCTGTTTTGCGATGTGGCTCAACTAGTAACAGTTCGTAACCCTGTTTTTATTAACGTCTGAGAGGCGAGCTGTCTTCTTAACCATTATGAATAATTTAGCATGAAGGGACGTATTAGCGGGGAAAATGGGTGTGTGAAAACAGAGAGACTGTAAATTGATTGAGATACGAGAACGTTATTTACGTGTGCAGCCGATGGGTGACCAAATATCTGTAAGGCGCTTTTTGAAATAGAACTTTATTCCAATTTAATCACAGTTTTCTCATTGTAGTGACATTTATTCGTCCATTAAGAAATGGTAATCATTTATTTGAACGGCCTTAATGTTTTGTGTCCGTAACCATCAGTGTGGTCTAAAATCAAATACAGAATTGCTATTTAATTCTACCTTTTCCCGCAAACATCAACCTTTTATCGCGGATTATTTTAACGAGCTTTAGATTGGATTAAGAGAGATGTGGTTGAAAATTATTTTAAGCGAGATGGTCGCGGTCCTTGTTATATGACCACGCTTGGACGTTTTGGGCTCGCCCAATTTTTATTGACACTAGTTCGATTCTTGGTTAGTTTCGCTGTCGGCTTTGTTACTGCGTTTATTTTTTGTGTTAATTGTCATTTGGTTGCTTCATTAAAATTTCATAAAACCCGTAAAATATTACTGAATAATTACATACTGTTCAACACTAATTCGATTGTTTCTTTAAATTTAACATACAAAAAATATATACTGAATGTTATTTTATGTGTCACTTCTTGTGCACAATCATTCTCAAAGTTTAACTTCCTCACGCTTTCATTTCGCCATCTAAGCTAATTTCCCTTGTAACATTTTATATTAATTGTTTTAAATTAACATCACTTCGATATTCATGCTTTGTCACATCCCTTAAACCCATTTTTCAACATTAGGAAATCTTTTTAGTTGTTGATTTTTGTGTTTTATAGTTTTCGTTTTTTTTTTCACTTCAGTTCACCAACATTGAGGTGAATAATTGTTTTAGTAACTCCTCACACGTAAATATTCGGACCATTCTGACGAATGAGCAAAACCGTTTGCGGGACGCTGCTTCGCTGGGAGGTGAATAAAGGCTGGTTTCCATACAATGGCTGCGATCGCCACGATCGCTGAAAAAAAGTTCAGCGATCGTTGCGATCATATGAAGACCACTCCCCAGAGATTGTAGCGATCGTTGCGATGAAAAATATACCAGAATGCAGTACGTCGCTGTTTGGCCCAGGTCCTCTCGGGCATTTTTTAGTTCTGTAGCGATCATATAGAAACTTGTAGTGGTAAGGATCGCTCAACTTTTTTGTAGCGATCGTAACGATCACGGCAAACATATGGAAACCGGCCTTAGTTGCTATCCTGAGTTAGCAATCAGAGCCCGCGAAAACGCTTTTCATTTGTGTGGCATCTAAAAATGTGATTACTGATACTGACTTTCCATAACCTGGACGAAAATCATCATCAGAGTCAAGTGAATTGTAAGTCGTCAATAGATGGTACTAAATCTCTGGTTAGTACGATCAACTGACGATTCGGAACTCACTGAACTCTGATCATGACTTCCGCTCAGGTTGTCGATACGTCAGTCACCACAAACAGTCGCCCTTCCTAGTACTACACTCAATCGGTCGATCATAGCTGTTATGATTCATGGGGATTCCAAACCATTTACAATGTTATTGACAAAGGCGTGTTGCAGCGATTGTTTGTCAGTGACATGGTGGTTACTAAACTGTATTTGAAGAGGCGTCTTGCACCTCTCAAGTACAGTTTAGTAACCACGTTTTGTTTTGACCCGTTTTCTGTGGGCTTTTATGGAGTAGGACACCTAGATTTTTTTAGGCATAGTGAACACTGGGAAGGGGTCTAAACTTTTCAGAAATAATAGCGTTATTTTGAGACGAGAGCATTATAAAGACGTAGACGGTGAAGTCGGGGCGGCCTTTAATCGTAACAGGGGAGAGCGACTGCGACCGCGCCGTCGTTACGTTTTCTGGCATATGAACCACAATAATTTTTCCACAAGTAATAAACCACTTGAAAATCCCAATTACAGTTCACTCCCGGTCACTCAAGCCCTTGGTAGCTCGGTCCTCCCGCCATTTTCCAGGTCATTTTTTTTTTTATAATTTTACCCTCGATAACTCAAACTCCACCTTTCAAATACATCAATACCTTGCATACAGTTGACTCCCGATAACTCGAACCTTTTGATATACCCTGAAAGTTCGAGTTATCGGGAGTCAACTGTATACAAGGCATTGATGTATTTGAAAGGCGGATAAGCAAGGCTCCCACGTGTTTCACAGCCGTGTAATAATCGCGTATCAAATAGAAATCGATTAACACGACTTGTTTGTACTTTGCGGTCATTTTCTCAGACGATTTCAAAACGCCAACGTTTATTGCGCGTCTTCAGAAAATGGACCTTAGATTTCACCGATGAACGACTGATTCTTCCTGGAAGAGCTTCTTGTGGGGAGAATTTTTTGTTAACAAACGATCGCGGTTTAAATCGCTTGAGGAAACAGCATTCTGCAGTGTGCAAACGAATCTGCTAGCTACCGTTTTAATTCTTGAGTAGTCTATGCAATAAAAGTGTGCAAACTTTTTACTTTTACAGTTCCAACATGGTTGAGCAGAAGACTGGCGGAAAGAAAGGAGATTCTTCGAATCCAGTGTAACAAGAAGCCACCAAATCCAAACTTCATCGAAAAAGCAGACTTCAGAAATCTTATCGTTGTTGAAGAATTAAAGCTTGTCTTTTGTTACATAGAGAAAATTTCCTGTACCACTTGGAAACAGGTTCTTTATCAAGCTAAAAACAATGGTACTGCTTTTGATGGAAAACCCCATGCCAGAGAATTGTTTTCGTGGCTTAGCGATTATTCACCAGCTAAGAGAAAGAGAATTCTTGATACTTACTACAAAGCCATGTTTGTGCGAGAGCCGTTTGCCCGTCTCCTCTCAGGCTTCAAGGACAGGGTGCAGCCGAGAGGAAACGGCTATTTTAGGAAATATTTCCACAGCATAACTGATAAAGAATTAGAAAAGAACAGCGGGTTCCCACTGTTTGTGAAGTTTGTTCTTTCTTACAATCATTCATCAATGCCCAGTATGAACCCGCACTGGCGTTCTTACGAGGCGTTGTGTCCATGTGAAGTGGACTATGATTTTATTGGACATTTTGAGAACCTTGGCCAGGAAGCACCCCATCTCCTAAAAGCAATCGGCGTGGATCATTATGTGACTTTTCCAGAATACCACCCATCAAAATCCAAACCGTATCTTTTAGAATACTATTCCAAGTTGACCAGAGAGCAAATCTTCAAACTTCAAAAATTTTACGAGCTTGACTTTAAGCTCTTTGCATATGATTTCCCTGGCCCGTTGCAGGCGATTTTGGACGTGAAAGATGCTTCAGACGAGGAACGACGGGAACGCACATAAAAGACGAACGGTGAATCACTAATATATGGTCGCGTTTGCAAATTAATGATACTTTTGAACTATTGTCAATGACGTTTGTTTTCTGGTGTGATTTCTGTTTTCGTGCACGACAGCACTCATTGTAGCTATCGAATTGTATCACTGGACACTGGCAGGTTTCTTAGGGTTAATTTTACCCGGATTATTGTAAAAAGAATTAAGGTGTTTCGATACTGTTTTTTTTGGACCAGACCTCACTTTGTCGAATCTTGTCGAATCAACGTGAAATTTGCAATACTTGTTAGTTTTGGATTGAACTTTAGCGTTTTTTACATTTTGTGAAAATCGATATTTCCATGACAACGATAAACAAAAATCCTCGAAAACAGTAAAATTGAAATTTCGCGCGATCCAGTATTCACTTTGAAAAGCAAATACCAACATCTTAAACTGTGGTGTATGGCAAACAAGATATACAAGAACAAAAGAATTCTATTCCTGTATGTTTGTTTTGAAGTAAATCGCAAAAACATTTTCAACCTTGGTTTTTGCATAGTTATAGTAAATTCACCGAAAAATAATCAATGCTATAGTGAAATGGCTAGAAAATACCATTCATTCAAATGTCTTTTACTTACTATTTTACGCCTAGAAAGTTTTGTTGAAACTGGTTTTGGCAATCTGGAGAACGAATTGTTTTTCTAAGATCATTGGCGTAATAATTTTGTGGTAATTTTTGAATTTGAGCGCTTTTGCGAAAATCTTAAGAACGGCTGAATAGATTTTTTTAAAACATTAAACACGCTTGCTTGACGATGTGACCAATTTTAGTGTCGAGTCTTATTAACATTGATTCACTGAAACACTTCTAGATTTAACGTTAAAGAGGACGTATGAACCGACCGAAAAGCTTGCGTTACAATACAAATTCACAGTTGGCAAGTAAATTCAAATATATTTAAAGTAATGCGTAATTCATTGCTTCGTGATTTTTATCTGGTTTCTTTGTTCTTTGTTGCACTGTAGATTACAAGGAAAAGTAAAAATCACCGAGGAATGCATTGCGCATTACTTTGTCAGCGTTGTGGATATCAGATACGTACAGCTTTGGGCAGCGCCTAGAAAAAAGCCCCACATATTAGAACCTGTCAACTCGAAATTCCCACAAGACAAATAGTAGTCTTATCAGTCTAAAACCATGTTTCGTGGGCGTCAGTAGAGCATCCCAGGCACCTTTCTTAGCCAGGATCACATCTCTGGATGACATAGCTACTATAGTCGGCCACCAAGACGGACGAGGGAACTGACTGGGAACCACCACAGTCTCAATTGCCTTCTGGGATTGGAGGAAACAAAGCAGCGTGTGTATTAACGCAAACGGGGAAAAACAATATGCGTTTATCTTCATCCCTTCACAGTTTTGGAGGTCCTGGCTAAATACATCTACCCCTGCGGAACCTGGGGTGGGATAAGGTGTGAAATGAGGTAAAGGCTTGCCGACTCGATCTCGTTGAACATTCGAATCGAGCAACATCAGGTCAAGGCTGTGACCACGACTTCCGCCAAACAGCTCCTGAACTTTATCCCAACATTGGGGTGCTAGCATGGAGTCCGTAGCAGTTAATTCCAAGAGAACCCGTCTGCCGGGTTGCCCTCCGAAGGAACATAGTTCATAGTTAATTGGAAGTTCCGTTCCTGTTGTCGAATGGAAGATCCTCTTGGCTACTGGATACATATATTTCGCGCGACCTCCGCGGCCCATCCAAGTGTGTATGGCCGCTTGATTGTCCACCTGGAAATTAACTCGACAATCACGTTTATCGCTAGGCCAAGCTTCTAACACCTTAGCAACCGCCCAGAACTCCTTCACATTAATACCTTCCGAGGCCACGTGATCTTCCCGGAAGTCTCCCAACACAATGTCTGTAGGTTGTCGGTGAATGACACCTGCCCATCTCGACTGTGACGCGTCAGTTGAGATTGTGACAGCCACGTTTTTTCCATCCGCCACGGGACATGACCAGTCCAATTGTCCAGGAATCTCCAAAAGACGATCTCCTCGCTAAGCGCTGAAGTCATTCTCACCGCCCCAGCTGACGATGCTGAACCAATCGCTGCTGCTATCTCACGTATGAAAAACGTCGCGCCTGGGAATGCCAGGGTAAACGAAATCGCTTTCCCCAGGAACCTTTGCAACGTTTTAAGTGGGACAGTAGGAGCCCCACTTAAGATCTCCTCTCTTAACACGGCGAAGCTTGCCTTTTTACTTGTGGGGATCTGAAATGCCTGTAAAGACGAGTTAAAGTGCACCTAACCCTAAAAATGTTTTCCCCGTCAAATAAATCCTGTTATCATTTGAAGTATTTCGTCACAAAAAGTTTTTGATTTGGTTTAATCCCTGATTTACTGTGCGCGATTGAAGCACGGAAAATCGGCCGAAAATAGACACCATTTTGGTTCAGGATCGAGCAATGAGGGCATGGGACTAGTCACCTTGTGACGTCAAATCAAGAACCCGCAGTCTCGCGCTATCTCTGTCGGAGCTGTTTCTCTTGAGCTCTCGAAGATGTACAGAAAACTGTCGACCGTTCGTATTGCCCCGAGACATAGTAACCAAAGAAACGAATCACAAGACGTACCACTACAAAAATACAGCATTTTTTTGATGACGAGCGACCAGAGGCTAAGGGACAAAATGAATGGATTTTGTAAAGCAATAGCGAGCAAAGCGGCTGCCTTCCAAGCACTCGATACTATGCTCGATGCATTTTAAGCAAAGATTTGTTGTCGCAGAAGAAGGTATGAATGAATGAACAACTTTAGTATCCGATTAAACGATAGCATTTTGTGTATTTCCAATGATTCAACGGCTGATTAACCACAGAATACCCGCGATACACGGTACGCAGAAATTATTACCTTTGCGAATTATTCAAGTTGGCTACACGGTAAGTGCTAAATAATTACATGTAAGCGGTGCCCAAAACAGCGAAGGGTTTAAAATTAAAGACCGTATTTATAGAAAGCCTCCTTCAGCAGAACCGAACGCGCTTTCTCCACAATAACAAACCATTGCCATTATTCCTTATTCTAGTCTATGAACGTGCCTTGCTAAGAGAATTTTATCTTGAGTCATATCCCCGGTCATATCAAATCACTCGAGCATAACAAAACATTACTGTGCAGAGATCCCTTGTTCATATCCTCCGTTTAAGTAGACGGCAAGCAGTCTCTTTCTTAATTCTTTTATTACCATTTTTTGTGCGAAAAAAGGCCGCAAGAAGATCGAAGTGTGACCGATGAGCGGCGAAGCCTCGAGTCGCGAGTTAAGCGAGGGCCGGTTGATTTACATAATTTGTAAATTTCCGCTCGCGCTGGGATCTGAGAAAGCTGTTCGCACGTTGACGCGAGAAAAATGATTGGTAAGATAGTCTCAGTTGAACCGATACTAACAAACTCTCGTGCTTATAATTCTCGTCAATGTCCTTTAGAAAATAATTGCCTTCCTGATTCACTAGTGTTATAAATTGTCGTTATTGTTAATGCTGGTTACAGAAATGGACAAGACGTAAGTAATATCGCAGTTTCCACATTTACTTCTATGTAAAATAAATAAATAAATGAAGAAAGGAATGCTTTATTAAATCTCCATTTCTATAAGAGGTTCCCTCAGCTTGAATATAAATCTCAAATGTGAGAAGCGGAGAGCAGGAAAACCGAGACCAAACGTGAAGACCGAACGTGCGAAATAAAATGTAAACACTCACGGGCGAAGCTCAGCATTCCGGCTTCTTCGCGGCCCTCCAAGGCCAATCGTAAGTTGCTTTATTTGCTGTTCCAGTTCTTAGTTTGCCTTTATTTCCTTTTTGCATTGAAAAATTCATTTTTCGTTTGTTAGCGGCTTCTTAGTAGATACGGGCAGGACGGCACTTTCTTCATCCTTTGTCGGTGTACTGTCGACTTCGTGTTCCGCATCTTTCTCGTATTCAGAGCTAAAATTCATCTACAAATCAGCAGAATCCGCGTAGCTCGTCTCAATATCTGCTTTGGATTACAACATTGGGATCTTAGTCATACTATGACTTTGTTCGAATTAGCTAGAAGGTCAGAAGGCTTCGATCAACAAATAAAGTCAGAGAAACACAGCTAAAAACTAAGCGGCGTGGAATTCTTGGTTCTTGATCTGACGTCACAACTACGGCTCGCCCCAGGTTCCTCTTACTCGGACGTGAACCAAATTTTTCTTGAATTTAACAGGGCACAGAAAATCGAGAATTTAACCAAATCCAAAAATTTTTGCGAAGAAATGTTCCAGATGATAACAGAATTTATTTAGCGGGAAAAAATTTTTTGGGGTTTGGTGCACTTTTACCTCCATTCCCAAAAACGTAATGCAGTTCACAGGCATCAACACACACTTCTTTAGACCTAAAAAATATTCCAGTTGGATCAGAAGCCTACACACAATATATAGGGCGGCTTCAGCAGATTGTTTGCTGAAAACAGCATCCCTCTCTCCTACAAGCTTAGACCAATAACACTCATTAGTGAAAATTTCACCATTTAGGCGATCGTCTATATAGAGGGAGCAAGCAATCCCCACACTTCTGAAGTAATTTGTTGCTGCCAAACCTATTGTCTGGTAGACAAAAGGCGAGTTCTTCCAGCCAAATGGGAGAGTTGCGCAAACTAGCCACCAGTCCCCCCACACCTCTTGGGTGGGCACACAGCCACACCCTTTAGTTGGTACACAGCCACGCCTCTTTAGTGGGCACACAGCCACACCTCTTCAGTAGCACGCAGCCACACCTTCTGGGTGGGCACACAGCCACAGCCACACCCTAAACCCTATACCCTATACCTAAGGGCTTCACCCCCTTCCATTGGTCATAAATCCAGATCCTCTCTCTATTCTCTGACAACAGCTAAGCAGTCTACAAATATAAACGAATGCAATATATGAGTGTATGAGCAAAGCACAAGTAAAATTCAAGAAGACCAGTCGCGTCCGGAAAATAAAAATAGGGGTGTAGCCGGCCAAAGCAGTTCCATAAAGAGCTAAGACATAATGCTAGACGATCATACCTGGATGACCATCCTTGCATAAACTACCGGCCATGTGCTTGCGAAGACAACGACCAACAATCCAATAAATATTACGCCTACAACAAGCTTGTTATAACCCGACGAATCAACAGCAACTAGGAGGATTAAGCTATAATTCTCACCTCCAAAGCTCCTTCTGCCTTGTTAGTTTCACCCGTTTTCTCAGAGTTTACCGGGGCTTCTGAATCAACAGAATCTTGTCGTGAAGCCGCCGAGTCCTTTTGAGAGTTCGCGGCGCCTGAAGAAGCTGAAACCGCGTCAGAGACAGGATCATTCCTCGTTTTATCCACGTTGGGCTGTAAAGCCTAAACTATTTCCACAACCTCTTCGTTGTTGACCGGCATAGGACGCGACTAGTCTGCCACAGCGTAGCGAGTTGACTCCGTGACTTGTTAGCTTAACTAACACACATGCATATAATTAAGTTGCTTACATAATGCCAATGACGTCATCCCAAGGGGTATGAATCTTCAATGAGGTTTGAATAGTATTTTCTAGCCATTTCATCAAAGCACTGATAGTTTTGGGGGGCATTTACTATTACTACGCAAAAACTAAGGTTGAAAATGTTTTTGCGATTTACTTCAAAACAAACATACAGAATTCTTTTGTTCTTGGATATTTTGTTTGCCATACACCACAGGTTAAGATGTTGGTATTTACTTTTCAAAGTGTAATCGGGAGCGGGCATAATTTCAATTTTACTGTTTTCGAGGATTTTTGTTTATCGTTGTTATGGAAATATCGATTTTCACAAGATGTAAACCACGCTAAATTTCAATCCAAAACCAACAAGTATTGCAAATTTCACGTTGATCTGACAAGGAGAAGACTGTCTAAGAGCCAATTAAAAAAGTTAGGTATGGTTCCAGAAAAACTGTATCGAAACACCTTAATTGTTGTTAAAAATCTAACTACAACAGCAATGAAGCAAACTGAATAATTAGCTGGAGCCATTAGACCTATTCTTGTAGCAACGCTTGGTTTGCCGTAGCATGGTAAAGACAGTTGCAGAATCGCTTGTAATTTGTCAATAGGTTTTTTACCAAGTCTGATCTGTTCGTTTTCGGCGGTGCAAGTGCTGTAGCAACTGAGCTTTGGAGCTAGATAAATATGATGCTCGGTTTCCTTGCAGTTGTTAGTCGCTTTCTAAGGTGGTATGTGTAATCTTTCACATGGATTTCACAAACCATTAAGGATATATTTTATTTGCCATTATCATATTTCCTCGTATCAGGGATATAAATTGTTTGACCTCCTAGAATATAACGATCTTCAGATTAGACTACGAGTACACGATTGATAAGACTACGACTTTGGAATTTCAAACAGGTAACTTTCCCAGAGCCATTGCCTCTCCTTGTTGCTGACCAGTAGAGAAAGAAGCTCTGGCAACACGATTGGTGTAACAGGTGAAAAACTAGCTTTGAAAAGTCGTACTCGTACTTGAGAGCACTCTCTTCCCACCAATGTGGCCTGGGTTCGATTCCCAGACCCGCCGTCATATGTGGGTTGAGTTTATTGTGGTTTCTCGTCCTTGCTCCAAGGGTCTTCTCCGAGTCCTCCGGTTTTTCCTCCCTCCTCAAAAAGCAACATTTCTAAATTCCAATTCGATCTGGAATCCGAGGGCCGCAGGTTTATCAGTTGAAGACTGTTTAGTGTCACCGTCGTTAAACAAAGTCGATTTATTAATTTATTTTACTCATTCTCCCACTCGTAGTCTGATCTGAAGGTCGCTATTCTCGAGAGTTCTTGCACCAGCATCGCAAAGGTCGTCATGGATTTGAATACTGTTGACGCGTGAGTTTTTCCAGGAATGAAACTGCCAAATTCGCAGTTGAAAAACAGCTTGATTGATATCTTCACTGCGATGGTCATCATTATTTCTTATTTCATCCGCATTTCATTTATGATTGCCTCATATATTAACATTCATTCGTTTACCGTTTGATCACGAATGACCAGCTCTCAGCTGGCTTGATAGCTCAGTTGGTAAGAGGGCTGGTCATGGGTACGAATTATGTTAAAGCTTGAAGTTTTCAACTGCAATGGTCATTTCTTATTCCATCTGCTTTTCGCGTGTATGATTATTTGGTATACAGCTATTTCAATTAACGTTGTCGGAAAACCTACGCGATAAGACTGCAAGGTGCTGTGGGTAACTTATTAATAAATTTACCAAACTTAGCTATGACTCTCCCCTACACAAAACAAATCACACAGGGAAATGTTTATGGTATTTTTACGCCTCCTATGGCAGCAACAACCGCGGAATAACAGCCGAATCACAAACAATTTTCAGCTACCCATACTACCTCTCGGTCTCGTGTCGTAAGCTTGAGGCTTTAAAATTCGACAACGTTAATTGAAATAGCTGTATTTACATTAAGTATATACCAAACCAGTGGATAGTGTTTTTGCGCGCTCTAATTGACTACTCAACTCGGGCTAGCTATTCACCTCCCGGCATTAATATGGATTTCGTGGGCGAGTTTATTCTTCATTGTTTTTTAGTAAGAAAGAAACTATTTGTCGCTCGGCTATCCACTGGTTTAGTATACTAAAACAATTGTTCACCTCATTGTCGGTGAAGTAATGTTTAATAAACGAGCAGGAGTGCTTTATCAAGTTTAAATATTTAGATTTTGGGTTATTTTGGCCCTGAAAATAGGACATAAAATTTAGCCGTGTCTTTATCAGATATAAAGACACTCATTAAACATTAATTTCCTTTGTATTTTCTTAATGAATTATTAATGAGTTTTTGAAGCGTACTACATAGCTACATCGCCGCTTCGCCGCTCGGCAAATATCCACCATTATTTTTTGTTTGAAGCATCTCAGCGGTCCGGAATCGTAAATCCTTGAATCTGATTGGCTAATGACGCGCTCCAGCAGTCCGGACTTTCCCATCCGGACCCCGCGTACGGACGCCTCCAATCCGCGGGAAAACTTGAAGTGAAATCATTTTACTCCCGCACAACGAAACGTTGGATTTTTCTTCTTAAAATGGAACTTTTCTCTCACAAATCGTTGTAAGTCAAAGGAAAAATCAGCGATGGAATGAAAGGCCTGGTTGTTCTCCGAAAAAGGCGAGTATTCCTGTGTTTTTGTTCAGAAAATCTTGCTGGCTTGCTTTTTTCGAGTTGTAGTTTTAAAGATAAAGATAAAAACTTTATTTACCCTGAAGGGCCAATCAGTGATCTACTGATCACTGGTATTAACTGGCGATCAGAAATATATATATATATATATATATATGTATATATTAAATTTATATCCAAAAACATGTACTTTGAAAAGGTAGAAGACACGCCATTTGATTAAATACAGGTTAACTGCAAGTTAGTCTTTTGACCTCTACCCTACGAGCAGAGGCCCTTCGATATTCCTAGATAAGTCGGGAAGAGGAAGGGACCTCTGCCAGCCGCCGCGACTTTCTTTGGTTTGCCGCTCATCCACCGAAACGGATGAGTCAGTCCGGTTTGAAACCCGTTTTTCCCGTTTTTGCTCAGTGCGCATGTGCCTTGTTAGAAATTGCTGACTAAATACGCGCCCACGGTACGTTCGGTGCGCTCGTGAAGTTCACAGCAGCGGACGTTTCTCTTTCGAAAGATGTCTTCGATAAAGCTGTGAAAAGTGCACTGGGAAGAGTGAATACTCATGGAATAAGCAATCTCACACAACACCAGTCGAAGGCCTTGCTTTATTTTCTGTGTGGTAAAGATTCTTTTGTCTTTTTGCCAACCGGCCATGGCAAATCGCTAATTTACTAACTGGAACAAAAGAATCTGGGTTATGGTTGCTTTCGGACCAAAAAATTTTACTTTTGGATTGAGCGGGAATCAAGGCGAAGGGCTACGCGAATGAGCACTTTAACGCTTATTTTTATGGCGAAATGACATTTATCTTGGTCAACCGCGAGACAAGCAAACGGCAAGAGAAACAATTATTTGCCGACTGGCGGCCGGTAATTTTGAAGACGAAACGGTTTCAGTACAGAATATAATTTACCGCATGACGGCCGAGAAGTTTAAATACGAAACAAACTCGACACAAATGCGTTTTGTTGAATGAAAGCCGAGAATGTTGAGGACGAAAGAGTCTCAACACGAAAATACTTCTGAATGACAGGGACAAAAAGAGGGACAAAACAAAATAAATATCTCGAAGACCAAGATTTCTATGCGAGCTTTCCGTGACTCGCTAATTGGAAATCACTGGACTGTAACAACATGTTGACAGTGGACAAATCGCAGTTTCTTGATCAGCAAAAATATTTCGAGGCTGACAAGTTTTCAAACTGTGACATAAATTCGAACAGAATTATTCTCAGCCTTACGGTTTAATTAAAGCTTTCCTCAAATCTCTCGTGTTTAATACGACCGAAGTCAGAATAGTTTGTTGTGGACGCGGCTGTCATTCAGTAAACATGTCAATTGAAGCGAGGCCGACAAGGCTCGGTTACATTTGAATTTAGCGCATGCTCAACAAGGAAAGTCGCGGCGGCTGGCAGAGGTCCCTTCCTCTTCCCGACTTATCTAGGAAGATCGAAGGGCCTCTGCTCGCAGGGTATTTGACCTCCGTTTCTCGGTTGAAATTTCGTTATTTTCCTTGGAGAGGCATTCAGCTTTATTCAAGACAACATGATTATTAATTATTGTTAGTTAAAATAGTCAAACATAAAAACGACACGGCGTAATAATTCGTTTTTCATCCAGGCAGTACTTACGTCTCTCAACCAGTCAGGGGTGAAAGCTGAATGTTTTGTTCGCTCCATAAGTCAAGCAAACTTCGAGTTGCCTCGTCATTCCACTTTTTGCCACTCGTCTCAAGCTCCGAAGTTTCCGAGGGCATGGAACAAGACGTTATTTTGGAAATGCTGGCGCATGCTATTTGTTTCGTCTTTGGTGCTGATCAAAAGGGATGCAGCCTCCGGTACCAATAATTACTTCCTGGAAAGGCAAAAAAAAAAAGGCACGAGATGGCTAAAGATCGGGCCGGGACTACCTATCCACATGGTCTCTGCACCCCTAAACTGTTTGGCACTGGTGCCCATCACTTATCCATTCAGTTAAACGTGAAAAATCGAGGGTGCCGTACCTTAAGAGCGGCTTGCTGTAACGATCACCTATACCTATGCAAGATAGAAAAATTCGATTTTCTCAAACTTTGTCACAATAAAGGGTTTTGCTAACTTGTTTCAAAACTGCAACTTAGAAGTTGTTTGGATTTTATTTTTTTGTCGAGACGGTGTTTTGTATTTGCCCACCAAAAGCACCCGAAATCGACCCTAAAATTCCACTTTTGTCGAAAGCTAGCTAGCCAACATAATATCCGTAGCAGGAAAATCTAACCCACAGCATTATAATACAATCTTTCAACAGTTATTCAGCGCTGCCAGAACAGAAGGTAATTTGAACCCAAATTTTTTATTAAATTTTAAAAATTATAACCTGCGACGGCATTGCGTTACTTTGAAAATTAGGTCAAATTCGTGGGCCAAAAAGTCAACGTGGTACATAGATTTGCCTATCAAAACTATTATTCAGGACAAAAGTATCACTCCGTCTTAGCTTTTATCGTAAAACTAGCTTGGGTAAATAAAATGAAATATTTTGAGAGCGTCTTGAAAAGATGGCACTTGAGCTTGTTGATTGACATCTTGACCTTTTACGCTGCGAGTGCTATCACAAACGTAAGTCAAGAAATGTTCGAATGTGGGTCTAATCTCCCGAAAAATAGTCTTTTGGGCATCTTGAATATCTGAGGGTTATTTATAAGTCATTGCTAAGCTCCAAACGAGTATTTTTAGCAGAGGTTTATTTGAATTACAAAATGTACATTTGACAATTGGCAAGTTTGCTCACGGAACGCGACACAATATCAGTTTATAAATCAGCACATCGACAAAAACATCGAGAAACCTAGTGGAATAGATTGTAAATAAATTCTTGGAAGTATTTCTTACCTTAATCCAGCCTAGAGAGCAGGTGATATTACTGCTTAAGCTTAAATGAAACGTGAACGAAACGTTCGCTGCTTCGAAACATTTGCCAGGTTACATATTAACTGGCAGACACAGGCATCCCAAGCTCGCGTAAGAGTGTCATTCTTGTGCCTCGCATTTTACAGGCTACATATCAAAAACCTTAGAGAAGCTACGAGGTGCTGTTCACTTAATACGATTGCAAACTCACGACTCGCTTTCTTATTGTTGTAAGCAGTAATCACTTCTGCATTGTGGTAGCTATAGGCTTCCGTGTACGTTTATAAACCTCACTTAATGGCAATGTACCTAAATACCGTTATTATTAGTATACACTCCTTTTTTTTGTAAGAACGTCAATTTTTTTAGCTGAGGCTGAACCGAAACTGAATGTTCTTATTTTTTTGGTGATATGAGCCTGAAACGTTCTTAACAATGTTCTTAAGATTAATTGTATAGTATTTCAGTAAATCATAGTTCTGAATGAAAGAAAGAACAAATAGGTCAAGTTCTACCAATTCCCTAAAAATTGTGCGTGTTTCAGGTGTTTGCTTTATTAAAATTCTAGCATTTGAGGATCAAATAGGCTGTAAATTACTCTGACCAAGTTATTACACTGTAGTTTATTCTCACATATCTTTTAGGGTGCGTTTCTTTGGGAAAATCCGAAAATGGATTTGTGATCCCAGATCATATGGATTCTTCGACACCAAAGAAACACAAAATCCGAAAAAGGATTGTTTTGTCATGACAAGACAGGCTGGAAGCACGCAATATATATATCAGAACGATATTTCTCTCGTACTGTCCAAGAATTCAACTAGAATGGAACACAAATAATTTATAAACAAGGACAGTATCTGCAGTAGTTCAAGTGAACTCGCTATTTGCGTTCACAGTTAGCAAAATCTGGTCCCTGAATTACAGAAATGGTACACAAATGAAGTTATCCTGACGTGTCAATGCTTCTGTCTGTACTTTTGGAGAAAACTTTTCAAATATACGGAACGGAATAATCACCTGAATTTTCTTTTTTATGATCGAATGTTTTTTTCACGCAAGACCGAGAGAAAATATGGCGAGACCAGTAAATTTGCATGGAAGACCGCTTGACAGATGTACTATTTTCGGATCCGTCCCCCAAAGAAACGCACGGATCATGAATCCTAAAAATCCGGATTTAGATTTGATCTGATGTATCCACTCGGAGTGTGGATTCTTCAGATCACTAATCCGTGATTAATCCATTTTCGGATTTAGGTAAAGAAACGCAAAATCCGTTTTTGGATACAAGAATCCGGATTTGGATTTTCCCAAAGAAACGCACCCTTAGTGTACAAATATGAAGACAACGTAAAGACGTTCTTATTAAACAAAATCTTAACCTGGGTATATTCTTAGCATGTTTTTAAAATTTTGGCCATTCCCAGCCTCGATGTTCTTATTAAAACGGTTCTTATATAAAAAAAAAGAGTGTATATAATTTAGATAAAAATAAAATTTATGAAAAAATACTGAAAAAGATGTAGCGAATAATACGTTGTGGGAAAAAGAAAGAAATCTGGCAAAGTCTTTGACCGGCGGGCGGTCGACACGCGCTTCACTTAGCAGGCGACTTTCGCCCTCGATTTTTCACGACTATCCCTGAGCAGAAAGAGAGACTGTTCGTAGTCTAACTAGGTTCGATTTATATGTGGAAAGCGTTCTGCGCACTACTAGTGTCAGCAATATCGAAATCGATCTGACCCATGTGGTAATAAAGAAAAACTATGGTTGACCAAGAAATAAAGAAAACTTGGAAAAATATAATTTCATGATGCATCTCCTGGTCCAGCAAGCACAAGAGCCTTTGCTTTTGCTTCCATTAGTTGTGCAACTCAGCACGTGCCTCAACCTGTTTTTTTGGTATTATATGGCCCTTCTGCACGAGAAGAGGAACTGAATCAGTTTGTTTCTTCAAGTTGAAGGCACATCACTCCTACACCTTTTTCATCAATACCCGCATCAGTTGAAAGCCAAGCAAAAAGAATGCGGTTTGTTTGCATTCGCACACGAGCCGCTTCATCATATGATGCTATCAAAAAAGTAAAAATCTTAACCCTATGGCATTTGCTGTTTTTGTGCACTGGATTTGTTCTTGGGTTTCCTCCAAGAGGCTGCTGTTTTCGCTACGGCTGTTTCTTCTGCAGCTTCGACTGGCATTTCCACTTGTCTCTCATCGAGCCTTCCGTGGCACTGCCGGTTTACACACATATATTTCATTTTCAGCAGTAGTCATAATGCATAAGTCAATTCCAGCAATGCCCATCGCCCCCCTCCCCCCCTCCCTCCTCCTTGGGTCAACATCTGGCATTAGAAAAAAAAAAGGCAAATTCCTGGGGGTGGGGAAGACAAATAAGTCCGTCAAATGCCCCTAGGTGGGACCAAAAAAGGAGGCAAATGCCCCACCCCTGGGATCATCCAGAAAGCAACACTGCTCAAGATTTAATAAATCATAACGCCCATCATTATTTTCAATGCTGTTTGGTTGTTTACTGCGCGTCTATCCTCCCGTTGTTCATTTGGTTTAATGCCACTTATCAATAACACGCCAAATTGTGCCCACGACAGTTGCTTTTGGTTCACTATTTCGTTCAATTATTCGTTCATTTATTTGATTTTGACGTGCACAATTCATAAGTGTTTATTTAATAAGCTAAAAAATGCTGTTAAAAATATATTAAGTTGTTGAAGAACTGAAAATGCATGATCTTTATTTAACAAATGGCCAGAAACGAAAAAGATTTTTACGAAAGTGATCATCTTGAATAACTTTTAAGATCCATTTATTACGTGCTTGACCAAAACCTGACATGGGTGTCAAATGCCCCAGGGCCGCCCAGTGGGTAGGCAAATGCCCGACCCCCGGGCAGTGAAAATTTTTAGATGCCCCACCCCCGAGATTAAAATGTCAGCAAATGCCCGACTAATTCCCGGGGTGATGGGTACCGCTGGAATTGACTGATGCATAAAACATAGTTTCAATATTTTCTGGTTTAGGGTAAATTTGTCGGCGAGAATCTATACACCGTAAAATATAAAAATTAATCTTTGCCCCGAGCATATGCCCTGATAACAGGAAGTGCTAAACCGTATTTCACGCAAATAACTCTCCAATTATATCCCCGGACATAAGTGCACCAATCTACCTGACAATCTACAATATTTTCGTTTCCTTTCCTTTATTATGAGAAAATGAATTATTTACATTGAATTATTTCAAATCACTTTGCAACTCTTTGGGAAGTAACACACCAGTGGAGTGGAATAGCTGCCTGGAATGGGACAGAGCAGGTCATGGGCTCCTGGACATGGTATACTGTAAACCAATAAGGGTATTTGTATTGCCCAATATTTTGGTGAGACAAAACTCACCTTTCTGCGTGGTCTTGGGTATCTTTTTGCACAGCTTCTTACAACCACATATTGCACTGTTGGCACTAGAGCCACATGTTTCTCCAACAAGTTTGGCAAAGCGACATGAAGCCAAATAACAGGTTGCACTCAGACTGAGCCTCTTGAAATTATGTCAAACCACCAATATAACGCACAGCAAATACGGGATTGCGGAATTTATAATTGTAGTGGAAACATGCATGTCTAGATGTGATGGGACCAAATGGCTCTTTGATTTACGATGAATAATGAGAAGTGTAAGAAAACAAAGCACCAAAATTAAAACAAACAAAAAGAGTCGGGAAAATGTGGAAACTAAGACGCAAGCTATAGTGCGAGCTTGGGATGCCTGTGCTTGTCGGTTAAGATGTAACCAGGCAAATGTTTTGAAGCAGCAAACGTTTCGTTCACGTTTCGTTTCGTTCAAGCTGGCGATATCACCATCTCTTATCAAGATAGGCTAGATTAAGGTCAGAAATACTTCCCAGTATGTAGTTAACAATCTATTCCACTAGGTTTCTCGATGTTTTTGTCGATGTGCTGATTTATAAACTGATATTGTGTCGCGTGCCGTGAGCAAACTTGCCAACTGTCGAATGTACATTTTGTAATTCAAATAAACCTCTGCTAAAAATACTCGTTTGGAGCTTCGTAATGGCTTATAAATAACCCTCAGATATTCAAGATGCCCAAAAGACTATTTTTCGGGAGATTAGACCCACATTCGAACATTTCTGGACTTATGTTTGTGATAGCACTCGCAGCGTAAAAGGTCAAAATGTCAATCAACAAGCTCAAGTACCATCTTTTCAAGACGCTCTCAAAATTGTTCGTTTTGTTTACCCAAGCTAGTTTTACGATAAAAGCTAAGACAGAGTGATACTTTTGTCCTGAATAATAGTTTTGATAGGTATATCCAAGTACCATGTCGACTTTTTGGCCCACGAATTTGACCTAAATTTCAAAGTAACGCAACGCCGTCGCAGGTTATAGTTTTCAAAATTTAATAAAAAATTTGGTTTCAAGTTACCTTCGGTTCTGACAGCGCTGAATAACTGTTGAAAGATTGTATTATAACACTGTGGGTTAGATTTTCCTGCTACGGATATTATGTTGGCTTGCTAGGTTTCGACAAAAGTGGGATTTCAGGGTCGATTTCGGGTGCTTTTGGTGGGCAAACACAAAACACCGTCTCGACAAAAAAATAAAAATCCAAACAACTTCTAAGTTGCAGTTTTGAAACAAGTTAGCAAAACCCTTTATTGTGACAAAGTTTGAAAAAATCGAATTTTTCTATCTTGCATAGGTATAGGTGATCGTTACAGCAAGCCGCTCTTAAAATTTGGGCACCCGTGTCAGATTAATACGGGTACCGTGCCCAAAACACTTGTCGTGTAAACTGGGCTTGTCTCTCCACCCAGGTGTATAAATGGGTACCTGCGACATACTGCTGAGGGTAACCCTGTGATGGACTAGCATCCCATCCAGGGGGAAGTAGCAATACTCTTAGTTACTTCATGCTACAGAAACCGAGTTAAGCTCCGGCAGTGTGGGCCTCCTTAGCCTGTCCCAGGCTCCGAGATGGTGGGGAAAGCGGGATTTGAGAAAACGAGCGCGAAAAACGCGTGGAGACTGGGAGATCGCGCACGTCTTGTTTTCGCGTTCCTTTCTAATATTCATGCCGTCCTTACTATGTGAGAGCCTGGAACAGGCTCGGTCATCGTTCGTCGTGGAGTGGAACGTTATTCGTTTGACTCACGATGGGGTCACTTCGAGTTGTTGATCAGCACTTCAAATTGTCGTCATCGTGAGACAAACGAAGAACGATTACCTACCTAAATCCACGCTTTGTTAAAATATCATATTCAGAGTATTTCAAAACGGTAGGAGAAATCCAAAGGTAACAATGCTTGTGGCCGGCTGTCGAGGAAACATTCACTTGAACGGAAACCAGAAAACACTGAACCAACGGAAATGTCTTGTATTCAATTAAAAGAAAAAGGCTCGGAAAGCAAAATCGCCTGTCATCCTTTTAACATCCGTAGTTCATAAAAAGCGTTGGAGAGCGCAACATTCTTGCAGATATATCACGGTTACTATGGAAGTATTATCTTTACATAAACTGCTCCTTGCTTTAGTGTCAGTTGCATTAAAATACGTACATCTTATTCTGTGTTTTGGTAGGTTATACACGCCGATATTTTACGAGTTGTGTAGTATTTTTCCGAGCCCCGCAGGCGAGAGGAACAATGCGAGGAAGGAGTAAAATGTCTGCGCGTATTATCGACCATAATATCATGGGTGACAAATTACTCCTTAATTTTGGCGCGAAATTTCAGCGTTAATTTATAATTTCACATGTGAAATTACAAAATTGCCATGGCAACGGGTCTATAGCTCAGCGCCAAGACGGCGTTGAGGTTGGATGAAGATGTTTTGTGCAGAACTACAGCCATTCTGGAAATATTCATTGAGGACACAATTGGTAATCTGTAAATTTTGACTTTTAATTGACTGAACTTCTCAGAAATCACCTGCGAGTTAAAAAGAAGAGATTGTTTTTGATAGTGTGACAGCGAAAATTTTTGAACGGCGAGCCAGTAGCAGCGATCGAGTGATTGACCGCGAACTCAGAGAAGTAATTCAGTGGATTTGGGCACTTCTTCGAATGGAATAAAGGTCAGTTTTTAAATACAAATTTGCTTCCGAAGTTTACTTTCGTTAAAACAAGTTTGCTGTGCGTATTTTGAATGTATTTGTGAAGCCTTCTAAGCCTTGCTTGATGCAGCAACGTAGTGCACGATTCAGTGAATTTGCCGGATAAAACGCGGATAACCTTTGCCAAGCGATTTGCTGTGGTACTTTTCAAGTAAAAATTCAGAGTCTGGTGTATTTTGCTGTCGGTTACAAAAAACACGAAATCGTCAAAGCGTGGTAAAAACTTGTCACAAGATTTTTTCATTATTTCACTCAGAAAAATGTGAACTTTAGCCGTTAAACCGTTTCAATGCTCAAGGAGTTCTCGATGCGATAAACAAGTCAAAAACCCCACGATTGTGAGTGTAATTTGTCACCCATGATATTAATAGGTAATCAAATGGTATACTCGTGAAATTAGGAAATAATTTCACTTGCGTTTTGTCAAAATTTTAATAATTTCCCTCGCCTAAAGGCTCGGGAAATTAAAAGAATTTTGACAAAACGCGCGTGAAATTATTTCCTAATTTCACTCGTCACCATTTGATTACACATACTAACACCGAAGAAGAAGTTTATTATTCCACAGTATTTTGTTTTTGCTTCGCTCTCCTTCAGCTAAAACCTGGTCAAACTGGGATTGTACAGTGTAATACGCTGGCTTATTTTGCGCGTTTTCTTGCACTTTATATATGGGAAAATGAGACACCAGTGGAATAATAAAAACGTTCATTGACGTGGGGGTATTTGCCGAAACTGCGAAACGGAATCTCCAGGTTAGACAGAGAGATAGACGCCTTTATTTACAAAATACATATAATATATATACCTTAAGAATTTACAAATTTGACAGATATTTGTCGGCTTTTATTTAACGGACTAACTGATAACACAGAGAAAAATGCGTTGTCTATGCCCAGTTTGCTTGTAAGAGAAAAAAATATAAAGTTGAGCTGATTTACATATATTTAGTATGTGTAATCAAATGGTGACGAGTGAAATTAGGAAATAATTTCACGCGCGTTTTGTCTTTAGGCGAGGGAAATTATTAAAATTTTGACAAAACGCAAGTGAAATTATTTCCTAATTTCACGAGTATACCATTTGATTACCTATTAATATCATGGGTGACAAATTACACTCACAATCGTGGGATTTTGACCTGTTTATCGCATCAAGAACTCCTTGAGCATTGAAACGGTTTAACGGCTAAAGTTCACATTTTTCTGAGTGAAATAATGAAAAAATCTTGTGACAAGTTTTTACCACGCTTTGACGAATTCGTGGTTTTTGTAACCGACAGCAAAATACACCAGACTCTGAATTTTTACTTGAAAAGTACCAAAGCAAATCGCTTGGCAAAGGTTATCCGCGTTTTATCCAGCAAATTCACTGAATCGTGCACTACGTTGCTCCATCGAGCAAGGCTCAGAAGGCTTCAAAAATACATTCAAAATACGCACAGCAAACTTGTTTTAACGAAAGTAAACTTCGGAAGCAAATTTGTATTTAAAAACTGACCTTTATTCCATTCGAAGAAGTGCCCAAATCCACTGAATTACTTCTCTGAGTTCGCGGTCAATCACTCGATCGCTGCAACTGGCTCGCCGTTCAAAACTTTTCGCTGTCACACTATCAAAAAAATCTCTTCTTTTTAACTCGCAGGTGATTTCTGAGAAGTTCAGTCAATTAAAAGTCAAAATTTACAGATTACCAATTGTGTCCTCAATGAATATTTCCAGAATTGCTGTAGTTCTGCACAAAACATCTTCATCATTAACCTCAACGCCATCTTGGCGCTGAGCTATAGACACGTTGCCATGGCAATTTTGTAATTTCACATGTGAAATTATAAATTAACGCTGAAATTTTGCGCCAAAATTAAGGAGTAATTTGTCACCCATTTTGTTAGCGGTAAAATTTCAAAAATTTGGGAACTGGGCGGGTTTCTGAGAAAAGACAACATTAAAGAATGTAACTTTTTATTCTTGAAGGGTCTAAACTTTACACACTGATTGTGGTGTTAAATTTTTCTTATTAACAAATTGACTTCACATTTGAATTTGTAATTGGTTTGTTAATTTTTTGTTGTGACTTTGAATAACTATTTCAGTCGACTAAAAAATATCAATAAAGTCGCTTTGTTGTCAGTATTTTTCCAACCTTTTGCAATAACTTGAAGGTGCCTGTAGATTGCCCAGAACATTCTTTGCTACTCATTAGGTTTTCGCGCGTTTGCAGAATGGTGAATTACATTTTGGGGGCTTTTTGTGTCGTAACTATTGGGGTCTCAAGTTATTGTGGGAAATGTACATACCTCCAACTTCCTGGGTGACGTGAAATTTTTAGGAAGGTTTGAACAACGTTCTTCGCTTTCTGTGTTCAGAATGTTTATTCCCCGAAGTCTTCTTCGCTACAAGTATCGTTTATTTCTGCTCGTAACTTTTGGGTGTCTAAGCATCTGGATTTCTCACAAGGTATTGGATTATCGTTACCGCACAGGTAGAGTAAACGTTTATTTCAAGTGGCACATATTAACGTAGACATAAACGCTATTTGTGCGAGCAAAAAATATGATGGGTCTCCC
Source organism: Siderastrea siderea (assembly GCA_964030785.1). NCBI lineage: Eukaryota > Metazoa > Cnidaria > Anthozoa > Scleractinia > Rhizangiidae > Siderastrea > Siderastrea siderea. The sequence continues at coordinate 53,687,734 of OZ034969.1, read as the reverse complement.
CCCACCCCCTCAAGAAATAGTACCCCGGACTATTAATCAGAGTGCGCCCTACATGAGATGCGAAATCCTTAAATAAGTGACTTGGGGTCTGTTTAGCGACGCGGCTCAGCTAGTGAAAGTCTATGACCCTGTTTTTATTTGAGTCTGAGGGGCGAGCTGTCTTCTTAACCGTTATGAATAATTGAGCGTGATGTGACGTATTAGCGGGAAAAATGGGTGCGTGAAAAAAGAGAGACTGTAAATTGATTGAGATACGAGAACGTTATTTACGTCTGCCACCGATGGGTGACCAAGTATCTGTAAATTAGGTGTTCAAGGCGCTTTTTGAAATAGAACTTTACTCCAACTAATGACAGTTTTCTCATTGTAGTGACATTTATTCATACATTAAGTAAGGGTAATCATTTCTTTGAACGGCCTTAATGTTTTGTGTCCGTAACCATCAATGTAGTCTAAAATCAAATACAGAATTGCTATTTAATTTTACCTTTTCTCGCAAACACCACACTCTTAACAAGGATTAGTTCAATGAGCTTTGCAGTGGATTAAGACAGCTGTGGTCGAAATTTATTTTAAGCGAGTTAAGCGCGGCCAGTGTTATGAGACCACGCTTCGTCGTCTGCGGCTCGCCTAATTTATATTGACACTGGTTCCATTTTCATTCGTAGTTAGTTTCGCTTTTGGCTTTGTTACCGCGTTTCTTTTTTGTGTTGATCGTTATTCAGTTGCTTCATTAAAAATTTCCCAAAACTCGTGACATGTTACTAAATAATTACAATTCAACACTGATTCGATTGTTTTCTTTTGTTTAAATTTAACATGCAAAAAATATATATACTGAGTGTTATTTTATGTGTCACTTCTTGTGCAAAATCATTCTCAAAGTTTCAACTTCCTCACGCTTTCATTTCGCCCTCTTAGTAAGGGTTAGACAATGAGCCTAAGTGTTCTATGGGATATAGTGTCCCGAGCAAAGACAGAAGGCGGGCTCGTGGCATTCTTTCTTGCGAGGGACACAAAATCCCATAGGACACATGCGTTCATTGTCTAACCGTTTTAGAACGTGGTCATATCCACGAAGAATTTCGTTTTTCGTGCAGATTGTATTTTCGCGTTTTAATTTTGTAGTTCACACATTGGAATCACGTTGTTATTTTATTTACGATATTTGCCCTGCTTTTACACGTTACTTTGTGTTACAATGTAGTTCCGTGTTTAACGCGGTGAACGTAGTTTGGGGTCTTACTTCGTGTAGAAGACACAGAATTTGCAAAACAACTAGTGTATTGTATTCTTTATTGTACGGTAGGGCATTGTTTTTCTCTGTTCATTGTTTTGAGTTTTTGTGTTTATTGTTTTGCAAATTCTGTCTTCTACACGAAGTAAAAGCCGTAGTTTGTATAAGGCATTGGCCACTACACAGAAATCAACGAACTTGAGGCAGTAATTGCAACCCAGGATTCGCTAGCTTTTGAAAGCGCCGCTGATAATTCCGACGACTTGAAAGATGTACCAGATAGAAGCCCGCAGACAAGGCAAAGGGGCTCGATGTCAGCGGTGCAAAAGAAACTTTGTAAGCCGAGTTCAAGTTTAGCATGGAGAAACAAGTCTTTCAGTTTGAACCATTCGTTTTTTTACCTTAAAAGCATTTCTCTTGAGTGTGGTTAATGCGTGTTGCCAAAGGATGAACACAGTTATTTGTTTATTTAAAACGACTGCTTAATTGTTGATAATATCGAACATGAAAAGAATGATTTTAAGTTAAGCAATGGCTTCTTTTTCGATTGGTTTATTGCTAATACACTGTAAGGTTGAATTTTTAATTTTAGCACAATACAATACTATGCAACACAACATCCTTTATTTATACACGATATTGGTTTAAAGCAAAGGTTTTCTTGGGGGGTCGTGCTTTTAGCGAGAAATTAAGAATTATGTACATTAAAAATTAATAATAATTATATGCATAATCGTTCACATTTATAAAACTTAAAATCCGTCATGTTCCTACTTTGGGTCTGGATCGAGGTTGCATTAAAGTCTAGTTGTTAAATAAAATCATCCTTTCTAACTTTGGCATAAATTGCTTGAAATTGTCAGTACAGCAACTGGATGAAGTGTTCCAAAGAACAGCACCTTGATAACTGATCGAGTTTATCATTTTATTTACAAAATCGCGGAGTTTCAATCTTGTTACCTCTTAAGTGGTATATAGTATTCTTGGTATTTAGTATGCTTGAGAGTAGTGGCGGAGTTCTGCCACTGATTATATCCTGCAATTTGTAGCACTGAATCTGAAGGTGTATCCCAAGGGAGGGAGGTTAAAAATTAGTCTCCCTGTTCTGCGATGTAGGACTTGTAAAGATTTTATCTGATCCATGTTATTACAGCCTCCTCAGGTAAGAAAGCCGTATGTCACGGACGGGAGGATGATTTTGAAATACAAATGAAGGGCAGCAGTTTTGCCCAGTGATAGATTCTTTTTAACAGATTTCATTTCAAGGCAAAACTCTTTCTTAAATCTGTAATGTGTTTACTCCAGGTTAGTTTATTAACTTTTGTAACTCCTAATAACCTGGCATGGCACATCCCGTTTAATGGTTATCGGGGGTTGGGGCCCAAGAAAAGAACCTCTGAAGAGCAGAATAGCTTCACATTTCGTGGAGTGAGGCGTCAAGGAGTTGGACATGCACCAGTTGTTCAACTCGCTGAGTGCTCTGTTAAGAGAATGGCACGCTTCATCAACAGTTAAGCCGGCTACATATGTAATTCTCCGGGTTTACCAGCTTCTGGCATATTGTTAGTCTATAGGGAGAACAGGCATGGCCCAAGGACAGAGCCCTGCGGAATGCCAAATACGACGTTCAGCACGGATGTTTGAACGGAATTCACGACTGTAACTTGTGTCCGGTTTGATAAATAGCTAGTTAACCAGGAGAAAGCGGTGCCATTTATCGCAAACTTGTGTCTTAACTTGTTCAAATGAAATTCGTGGGATACGCAGTCGAATGCTTTCCGAAAGACGATAAAGGCCGCAGCAACCACTTACTTGCCGTCAATGGCTTTTCTCCAGTTTTCCGTGAGATGGGCAAGTAGCAGTTCAGTTGAGTGGCCCTTGCGATATGCCCATTGCTTGTCTGTCCTAAAAAACAGTGGCGAAGGACAGGGAAAATGTGGGATAGAAGTAGTATTCACAGAGAATCTTTGCATTCATTAGTGGCATTGAATAAAATAGTGTAGAACGAATTGGCTCGACATCGCCATCGGCGTTGTTGGTTTTATCGATTTAATTAAAAATATTCACAGAGAATTCATTAACAGGTTCATTAGTAGGTTCTAGTAAGTCTAAATTGGTCTATATAGAGCATACTAATGAAGCTTCAAACAAAAGAAAACAAAGCCTCATTAGTGTGCTCTATGAGATAGAGAATACTAATGACCACATAGAACTACTAATGAATGCAGAAATTCACTGTGAATACTACTGATTGGACACTGAGTGGGTGTGACCATGTTCTAAGGTTATTTCCCCTGTAACATTTTATATTAATTGTCAGTTTAAATTAATATGACTTGATGCTTTGTGACATCCCTTAACCCATTTTTCAACAGCACGGGATCTCTTTAGTTGTTCATTCGTTCGTTTTTTTCAGACTTCTCTTTATTGATTTCTTTTTCTTGTTCACCAGCTTGGAGGTGAATGATTGTTTACGTAAATAGTCGGCTTCATAAAGTTATGCTGACCTCTGACGACTGAGCAAAAACGTGCCCGGGGCGACCGCTGCTTCGCTGGGAGGTGAAAAACAAGTGCTATCTCGAGATAATGTAGCCAATCAGAGCGCGCGAAATCGCTTTTCACTTGTGCGGTATAGGGAGGTTTTCAAATGAGTGTCACAAAACCAAAACCCAATTAATTATTCTAACCAATCACAACAGGAACAAAATACAAAATGAACCAATCATAACTCGAAGCAAATACAGGTAATTAGCGTCAAGCACGGGAAAGCGCGTTCGAACAAGTCACGATTGGTTTTACGTCTGATTGGTTGAGAAAGTGGCGGGAGCTTTTTTAACCAATCAGAGAGCGCAGTAAAGCAAAACCAAAGCAAACACAAAATTACTTTCGACACTCAATTGAAAACTGCTCTATAAATTCTGAATTACCGATACTGAATTTCTGAAAACCTGACAGGAAATCATCAGGGTCAAGTAAATTGTAAGTTGTCAGTAAATGGTATCAAATCTTTGGTTAATACCATCTACTGACGATTCGGAGTTCACTAACTCACTGATCATGACTTCCGCTCGGGTTGTTGATATGTCGGTCACCATAAACAGTCCTTCTCAGTTTACTTCAACGACTCATGATATGATTCCTGTTTCCAAACCGTTTACAATGGTATTGACAAAGGCGTGTTCCAGCGATTGTTTGTCAATAACATCGTGATTACTAAACTGTATTTGAAGTAGTGTCCCACTTAAAGTACCGGTTTAGTAACCAAGTTTTCTTTTAATCCTTTTTCTGGCGGGCTTTCATGGAGCAGGAATCCTCGATTTTTGTAAAATTGTTGGAGACTGGGAAGGGTTCCAATCTTTTCAGAAATAGGGCGGCCTGGAAAGTTGGGGGCGGACTTTCGTTTTAACAAGGGAGAGCAAGGCTGATATTAACTGTGATGTCGCCTGCTACACAGCGGAACTTAATCATTTTTTTCTTAATGAAATTCACACAGTATCAAATTCTCAAAATAACATTAACATCAGAAGCCTCCCCCCCCCCGCCGAAAAAAAAACAGCCAAAGCCCAGTGTAAATTTTAAAACGTAAAGAACGCTGTAATCAGTGTAATTTCTAGAGAATTAACCTGATTCCGACCACGTAAAAAAATAGACTTTAGCAGACAGCATTTTGTAGAATCATACCCTAATTTTTTACTTGAGTTTTGAGTCATGAACAGGTAGTTTTTTCCTTCGCCATGGAAAGGACACTGTCTTGAGCTCTGTTCCGCGAGATACAACTGTTGGTTTGAGCCATGCCTTGACGTACATTCCAACAATTTTGTCTCTGGAAGGTACGTCGCCCATACAGGCATACTTGAGACTTTGCGGCTACGTTTTTCGGCATATGGAGTGGCCTGAATTTCGTCAGAGACGGCGGCTGAAATTCAGGCTATATATGAAGCACAATAATTTTTCCAGAAGTGGTCAACCTCTTGAAAATTCCAATTACAGTTGACTCCAGGTAACTCTAGATCTCGGTAGCTCGAACCCCCCGGCAACTCGAAGTGAATGGTATTTTTCTTTCAGAACATTTTCTTTATAACTTTACCCTCGGTAACTCGAACTCATGATAACCCGAACTTTTGATATACCTTGAAGGTTCGTTATCGGAAGTCAACTGTGTACAAGGTATTGATGCATTTGAAAGGCGGATCTCTGAACAAGGCTCCCACGTGTTTCATGGCTGTGTAATAATCGCGTTTCAAATAGAAATCGATTAACACGACTTGCTTGTACCTTGCGGTCATTTTCTCAGACGATTTCAAAACGTCAACGTTTATTGCACGTCTTCGGAAAATGGACCTAGATTTCAGCGATGAACGACTGATCACTTTTTCCCGGGGCAGCTTCTTGTGCATGGGGAGAATTTATGGTTAACGGCGTCGCGGTTTTTAAACCGCAAATCGCTGCTAGCTGCATTTTTTTATTCTTAAGTAGTCTTTGCAATAAAAGTGTACCAACTTTTTACTTTTACAGTTCCAACATGGTTGAGCAGAAGACTGGCGGAAAGAAAGGAGATTCTTCGAATCCAGTGTAACAAGAAGCCATCAAATCCAAACTTCATCGAAGAAGCAGACTTCGGAAATTTTATGGTTATTGAAGATTTAAAGCTTGTGTTTTGTTATATACAGAAAATTTCCTGTACCACTTGGAAACAGGTTCTTTATCAAGCTAAAAACAATGGTACTGCTTTTGATGGAAGACCCCATGCCAGAGAATTGTTCTCGTGGCTTAGCGATTATTCACCAGCTAAGAGAAAGACAATTCTTAATACTTACTACAAAGCCATGTTTGTGCGAGAGCCCTTTGCTCGTCTCCTTTCAGCCTTCAAGGACAGGGTACAGCCGAGAGGAAACGGCTATTTTAGGAAATATTTCCGAGGTTTAACTGATGAAGAATTAGAAAAGAACAGCGGCTTCTCGCTGTTTGTGAAGTTTGTTCTTTCTTACAATCATTCTTCAATGAAGATGAATCCACACTGGCGTTCTTACGAGGCGTTGTGTCCATGTGAACTGGACTATAATTTTATTGGACACTTTGAGAACCTGGGTCACGAAGCACCTCACCTCTTAAAAGCAATTGGCGTGGATCATTATGTGACTTTTCCAGAATACCACCCATCAAAATCCAAACCGCATCTTTTGGAATACTATTCCAAGCTGACCAAAGAGGAAATCTTCAAACTTGGAACGTTTTACGAGCTTGACTTTAAGCTCTTTGGATATGATTTTCCTGGCCCTTTGCAGGTAGTTTTCGACATGAAAAATGCTTCAGACGAGGAACGACACAAACGTACATAAAGGACGTGTGGGTGAATCACTCATATATGGTCAAATTTGCAGTTTAAAGTATTGTCAATGAAGATTGGTTTCTCATGTGATTTCTGCTTTCAAGCATGCTAACACTCGTAGAGAAGAAAGCTCTAGCAACCAGATTGGTGTAACAGGTCATAATCGTAATCATTTTAATTTTTTTTTATTAATACGAACGCACAAACGGCCAGACAAACGGTTGATTTGATAGCTCAGCTAGTTAGAGCGCTGCACCGGTATCGTAGAGGTCATGGGTTCGAATCTCGTTCAAGGCTGAATTTTTTTTTCAGGTTGTTCTTTTATCAGCTGCTTAAGTTGATATGTTTAACTGCAGAGGTCATCATCATTTCACCTTTCATCCGAAATTGACATACATAAGTACTTCACTATATTCACTCTCATGGACACAGTTAATCGACACGTATAATACAGCCCGGCCGGAGGCCCGTAGCTATATTTTAAGATCAGGATCTATAGAACGTTAGCGTTGTTTTTAGGCCGCATATCAGCCCGACTTTGTTTTATTAACTTAGAAGCTTTCAAAACCAAGTTTGAGTCCTTAATGTAAACATCGCACCCATAAAATAGCATTCAAAACCAAGCTTTCAAAAACCAAGCTTTCAAAACCAAGTTTGAGTCCTTAATGTAAACATCGCACCCATAAAATAGTATTGCGGGCCCTCTCTCCTCCACAGAGGGCTCCTAAAGTCGCGCTGGATAGAAACGCGCGGAGGCTGGGAAGAGGGAAAAATTAAAGCGCGCGGTTTTCCCTCTCCAGCGCTCCCTCTTTTTTCTTTCACTGGCGTTTACTAACAGGAGCCTCTGCGGAGGAAAGAGTTGTGGGCCCGAAAAGTTATCGGGACTTTCGAGAAACGGGCCCTTGGGCAATCGATGAAATCGATAATCGATAATTTTCGATAAAAATCGATAAAACTAGTTAATTGTATCGGAAATAGATAAAAGCGAGGATTTGTTGTGAGCAATCCATATTTATCGATTTTTCAATTCCTTATCGATTTTATCAGTAGCATTTGTTGTGTTAAACTTTCTGAGCTTAATAATAACGATAACTTCATAGTTTTGACAATTTTATTACTATACGATAAGGCTTTTAAGTCTTTCTAGGCTCACAAAACTCGTAACACTAAGTACTCAGGATGCCATACTAACGTTGTAATGAAACAATCTAGGCATTCGCTTTGTTAAACACGCGTAATCCTCCTGTGCAAGGTCTCTATGTCAAACAAAACAACCGCATGAAGAATTTGAATTCTTTGGGAACAATAGAAAATATGTCACATGCAACTTCGGGATGAGCTCATTTACGCATAATTGTTACTGAGTTGACTGTTAACTTGTTTAGTGTTTCTACTCTGCAGCCCTTTCGAGAAACTTAGGCCGCGTGTACATGACAGCCGGGATGTGGGGTGGATTCATCCCGAGATGAAATTCCTTTCGTTCACCCCGGGATGAAAGGTAAACGATTTCATCCCTGGGCGAAAATCAAATCGGGACGGCAAAATTTAGTGAGGGTCAGAAAGAAGTCATCTCACCCCGGGACGAGAAAAAGCATCGTGTTTACATGAATTTTCATGCCGGCGCTGAAGACCGGGTTGAAATCATCCCAGGGCGAACACAATTAAGTGGCATTCTCACTAAAAGCGGTCCACTCGATTTCGCGACCAAAAATAGTTTTCCTTTATTTTTTGTTTGTGAAAAGGGTTTGGTACACATGTATCAAAACCACTTTATTTATTTTCCAATTCTTTATTTTTGCTTTGCTACAAGCCAAAAACCAATTTTGCCCACAACGGGGTTTCCGGCGGTGATCGAAAGGCCAAACTTTGTGGATTTTGAGAGGCGCGCTTCAGCCAATTAAATGCCGCTCACGAAATTTTGCTTTGACCTAGTATCTAAGGTAGACCGACCAAGTTCACAGACAAAATGTGGAAAAAGTTGATAAATTTTTGAGCACGTCAGGTAAAGTTAAAGACAACCTAAACTGAAGCCTAATACCCTAAAAATGGGCCAAATACAACAAACAATTTCGTATCGTTTACGGCCCAAATTGGGTTAAAAAACAACATCATTGCAAAGTTCTTACCTTACTTAATCAATTTGCAAGCTCAAACGTGCGGGTATCTCCCTGGATCACAAGCGAAAACAGGTTAGAACTCCGCCATTGACAGCGTGTTAACGTAAATATCGCTCGTGTCAACGGTCACTTACAGAACCCTAAAACTTGGCAAAAATACATTTTTCGGGGATCCTAACCGTTGCTGTCCACCAAAATAATTGTCTTTAATGCTCGTACATCCAATGTTGATCCAGAACAGGATGAAAGTTGCGTTAAGTGCATAAGTATTCATGGCGTGTGACGCTCGACAAAGTAAACAACGTCGGGTATCGTAGTTGATCCAAATTTCTGCTCTGGTAAGGATTACAAAACATTTTGAAGATCCCTAGAAAAAGAAAAGAAGTTATGTAGTTGAACTCTAACAACGAATTTAGACTGTTCAACACCTCCTGCAACTTGGACGCGGTCGAGGCAGAAAAATATAATTTGAAAAGTTGCAACGGAAATCGTGCTAGTTGTCCAAACTCACCTGCATGGGAAGCACGCCAGAAGGTGAAATGAAATTAGTTTGGACTAAGTCGCCTGAGTTTCCGCTTTAGCCTTGGGTCTAGTCGTTCGGTAATGGACTATACGAATCTTCTTTTGAGTATAAAGAGAAATTGTGGAGCTCGCAGTAGTTAAAATTACTCATCTCAGAAGACTTGGGTCGACCCCGACGTTTGCTTACGTCACAATTTGTCACACAATCTTATCCATGTCGCGCGACTAACTTAGTAACAGGCGAAAAGAGGAATTAAAAAAATCCTTTGCGCCTTAGGCCCTGCTCTTTATGATAATTTATGAAAAGTGGTGAACAAGTTTCATCTGGCCAGTCAGAAAACAGAGTGCGAGAAAAGAGTGCGTTCATCGAAAATATATAGAGGATATTACACGGCGGCGCGAAGATAGGAATTTTATTTTCGAGTCCCAGATGTAGTTTCGTGTGAACTGTACGAGTGGTCTACTTTCCACTAAAACACTCTTGTCTATATAATAAAGAGAAATAGGTCACAACATACGGTACAAAGTCAAATATGAATAGGAAATATGAATAGGACATATCAAATATAGTGGGAAACGTGAGTTTCATAAATTGCGCAGTTGAGAGAGAAAACGTTTCTAGACTTACGACTAGTTTCGTAAGATAAATCAAACATTAAATAAATATTCAATCCAACGTAGAGAAATCACCGGACTGGGCAGCACTACCAAACTAAGATATCCTCAGCACCACTTCAAATATTGGGCGGGGAGGGAGTTGTTGAACACTCTTCTACCATGTTTCTTAGCTAATTTAATAAAGAGGCCTTCACTTCTCTGGTTTTAAAGGGAAGTTCAAAATGCGAACACATGGCCTTAAGCATAGTGACGTTGAATTTAGATAATGTGTTGAGCCTGACTTGCTCGCACACGTCATAATCATCAAAAGTTATTAAATGACTGAGTCCCACCTGGCTTACAATCTCATCTATAGTATTCTGCCTTTCCTTCTCATCTAGGTCATTTTATCCATCTTCCATGAGGCTTTCATCATCTTTATCAAATTTATGTAATATTCATAGTCTTCGGCTCGATGTCCATCTTGAAGAAAACGTCAGTTACACCTGAGCCTTTGTCAGCCATTCACTTCTCTCACATTTTCTCTCTCCAACTGTTTCTTTGGCCTTTCTTATGTCCCCTGACACCTGTACTAAATCCGCTTTTCGCAGTCTTTCCTCTCCAATATCAAATCGCATTGTAGGGCACTCGTTTACCCTCTCCAAATCCTCGATCCTCCCCCTCTCGGTCTCCGAAGTGCTCAACCCACTTCATAAACACTTTCCAATTCTGTTGCCCACCGGGGAGGGGGATGGGGGCACTTCCTATAGTGGAGTATACAGGGAGGCTCCGCCCGAAAGGGTTTTTTTGAGCCTGCAGCATAGTGAAAGGTTGGAAAAATCGTTAGCAAAGTTAAGTATATAAAAAGGTGCCACATTCTGGCAAAAATAACGCAAAACACACGAAAGTTGAGGGCCTTTAGTAACAGACTCAGGGCGACTGAAAGCCAATATACAAACGTCGCGATAATAGGATATTCTATTGTTTTGGCTTATCCTTGAGGTATAAACGTGTGTATAAGAAAGGGCTACATTCTTACTCTAGGTTATGAAAGGGGTGCCATTTGGGGTTTGAGGGTAAGGGTAAGGGTAAGGGTTTGAGCCTAGGGGCGGAGCTTCCCCGTATAAAACTTTACTGCTGATTGCATGGATTCTAGTGCCAGTGATGAAAACGTGGATGCCCAGTCTTTCATACAAACCTTATTGACGGTTGCTGTGTTGTCGTGCTGCCCAAAGTGGATATCGTCTTGAAGTCCCTTTGATGTGGAGAACTCACAGAAGCATCCTGGCACCTGGCATTCAAACGGAACGTCTTGATTGGAACCTTCAGGATCTCCAGTTGCAACTCGGTTTTATTGCCCTGGCCAATGTGGTGAAGAACTAATGCCCGTCAACTTCCTTTGACAACGGTAGAAAAATGTCATTGCGTTTATTAGAAAACGCAGTCTGGTCAGACGAGTCACGGATTGATAAAGTTATCAAGAAAGCGTATAACTTTTCATATATTGTCATTATTTTCTGGATTGAATAAATGTCCAGCCACACCTATGCAATTGTTGGCTCGTAGTCGTTGATTTTTGTTATATGCTCTCTTTCAACACTCGCACCCCGTTCAATATTTGAAGTGGCGCTGAGGATATCTTAGTTTGGTAGTGCTCCCCAGTCCGATGATTACTCGGCGTTGGAATAAATATTTATTTAATAACTGATTTATTTTACGTAACTAGTCGTAAGTATAGAAACGTTTTCTCTCTCAACTGCTTTTGAGAACAACTCACGTTTCCTATTATATTTGATATTTCCATATTTCCTATTCATGTTTGAGTCTGTATTGTGCGTTGTGACGTATTTCTCTTTATGATATAGACAAGAGTGTTTTAGTGGAAAGTAGACCACTCCTAAAGTTCACACGAAACTACATCTGGAACTCGAGTGGCGTATTTTCCATATCCTCACTAGTGAGTCTTACTCTTGTGCAAAAATACTCTTGTCTATCAATAAAAAGAAAATTAGATGGTGGCTTGAATATATGAATTTTATTTTCTCGTGGTAAACTGACAATATTTTACCACTCGGAAATGAAATTCCTATCTTCGCGCCGCCATGTAATATCCTCTATATATTTTCGATGAACATCAATGCGCCCCGTCTTCACTCTCGCACCTTTTTTTTTCTCACTTGCTAGATGAAACCTGTTCACCACTTTCCATAAATTATCATAAAGAGCAGGGCCTAAGGCACAAAGGATTTTTTTAATTTCTCTTTTCGCCTGTTACTGAGTTAGTCGCGCGACATGGATAAGATTGTGTGACAAATTGTGACGTAAGCAAACCTCGTGGTAGACCCAAGCCTTCTGAGATGAGTAATTCTAACTACTGCAAGCTCCACAATTTCTCTTTATACTTAAAAGAAGATTCGTACAGTCCATTACCGAACGACTAGACCCGAGGCTAAAGAGGAAACTCAGGCGACTTAGTCGAAACTAATTTCATTTCACCTTCTGGCGTGCTTCCCAGGTGAGTTTGTACAGCTAGCACGATTTTCGTTGCAACTTTTCAAATTATACTTTTCTGCCTCGACCGCGTCCAAGTTGCAGGAGATGTTGAACAGTCAAAATTCATTGTAATAGTTCATCTACATAACTTCTTTTCTTTTTCTAGGGATCTTGAAAATGGTTTGTAATCCTTACCGGAGCAGAAATCTGGATCAACTACGATACCCGACGTTGTTTACTTTGTCGAGCGTCACCCGCCATGAATACTCATCAAGTTAACGCAACTTTCATCGTGTTCTGGATCAATATTGGATGTACGAGCATTCAAGGAGGCTATAGACATTTATTTTGGTGGACAGCAACGGTTAGGATCCCCGAAAAATGTATTTTTGCCAAGTTCTAGGGTTATGTAAGTGACGTTTGACACGAGCGATATTTACGTTAACACGCTGTCAATGGCGGAGTTCTAACCTGTTTTCGCTTGTGATCCAGGGAGAAACCCGCACGTTTGAGCTCACAAATTGATTAAATAAGGTAAGAACTTTGCTGTGATGTTGTTTTTTAACACAATTTAGGCCGGAAACGATACGAAATTGTTTCTTGTATTTGGCCCATTTTTGGGATCTCCTTATAGGCTTCAGAGTAGGTTGTCTTTAACTTTACCTGACGTGCTCAAAAATTTATCAACTTTTTCCACATTTTATCTGTGAACTTGGTCGGTCTACCTTAGATACTAGGTCAAAGTAACATTTCGTAAGCTGCATTTAATTGGCCTTAGCGCGCCTTCTCAAAATCCATAAATTTCAGCCTTTCGATTACCGCCAGAAACCCCGTTGGGGGCAAAATTGGTTTTTGGCTTGTAGCAAAGCAAAAATAAAGAATTGGAAACTAAATAAAGTGGTTTTGATACATGTGTACCAAACCCTTTTCACAAACAAAAAATAAAGGAAAACTGTTTTTGGTCGCGAAATCGAGTGGACCGCTTTTAGCGAGAATGCCACTTAAGCTCCGAATCATGTAAACACTTACAGGTAAATGACCCGATACTGAGATTGAAGTCATCCCGCGGGCCGAAATCACTCATGTAAAGGTGACAGAATCGTGTTGCGACCATATTATTCTTTCAACAATTAAAAATAAATTGTTCACCGACAGCTGAAATCATTTGAAGAAGTGAGTATATGATATAAAGAATAAAAGTAAGAAAATGCACTTTTTTTTCTAAAGTATATTACCGAAAGCAGTTCATAGTGTTTTATATTTTTTCCAGTCGTGGGGCTTGTGGAATACAGTTCTTCACTTCTTTGAACCAAGACACCCCAATGATTTAAATGCGGCTACGTGTCTTTTAAAATAAAAGAAATGGCATAAATTGAAGACCTGTACGATCGACATCCATCGCCGGATAAAATCGATATAACATCGATAATAATAATTTCCGCAAGACTTGTCATATCGATTTTTATCGATTGATCGATAAAATGGAAACGTGTACGTAATTGTTGTCGATAGTTATCGATTTATCGAACGGTTTGCCCATATCGATTTTTATGTATTGCCCAGCGTATTCTACAAATAAATTTACTCTTTGTTAAATGTATATAGTTTTTCATGTTGAAGAGTATTTTGAAACGCTACACTAATAAAACCAAAACAAAAGGATTACTGGGAACCGCTTGTCGAACAATTACCGATATTCATTTGATGTGGAATGGAATGGATAAACATTGAACTAAAGTAAAAAAATCTCGTGTTCGATTAAAACTGAAACGTTCCGAATGTAAAATAGCCTATGTAGGATCCTTTAACTTTCCGTAGTTCGTAAGAGCAATGGAGGGAGCCACATTCTTTCAGGAATATCACGGTTGCTGTGGAAGCATTATCTTTTTTACTCCGTTCTTAGTGTCGGTTACATAAGAAAACAACCTTTCATTGATGTCGGGGGTGTTTGCCGACAGAACGAAACGAAGTAGTTCAGTTTACTCATGTACAATTTATAACATATCTTGAGCAGCTTTTATTTAACTAAAATAACTGATTCCTGAGGGGAAAACCTGAAGTGTTTACACAAAGTTTCTTTGTAAGAGGATGAGGACACTTTGGAATGAAAAATGGCCTGCTAAAAGTCCGTATATATTACTCGACATTTGAATTGGAAATTGGTATGTGTGCACCTGTAATTTTGAATAAATACTTGGATTATTTTAGCATTTTAACGAAACGTCAACAACTTTGTCTTCCTGTCAATATTTTTTTAACTGTTCCGACCATTTATTACACAAAGGCATGGGTTGATTGACCAAAATATGGCCTCGCCTCTCCACAAGGCAAGTGTGCTCTTGTTTCAACAAGGCTGGGATCCGTTTCTCGAAAGTCCCGGTAACTTTTCGGGCCCGGAACTATATTTTAAAATCAAAATCTATTCAATGGTGGTGTAGCATTTAGCCCGCAAACCAGCTCGACTTGTTTCGTCAGATAACAATTTTACTGCTTAGCTTTAAAAAAACAACAAAATTTGAATATTTAAGGTAAACCTTGCGCTCATAAAATAGCTTTACGGGCCCGAAAAGTTATCGGGCCCCAAGGTGCTTTTCGTGTCATTAATTGATGTTTGGGTCTTGAGTTATTGTGGGAAGTTTACATACCTCAAACTTGCCAGGTAACCTGAATTATTAGGAAGGTTTGATAAACGTTCCTTGCTGTTTCCTGTGTTCAGAATGTTTTTTCGCAAGAAACTGCTTTGCTACAAGTACCTTCCGATTCTGCTCGTAACTTTTGGATGTCTAGGCTTTTGGATTTTTCACAAGAATCTGGATCGTTATTCCCGTACAGGTAGAGTCTATGTTTCTTTTGTTAACTTTTATTAGATATTAACGCCATTTGTGCGAAGGAAAATACGATATCTTCCACGCTTGGAGCCATGTATACTTGCTTGGCCTACATGACACGCAGAAGTAATATATCAAACACGAGAAAGAGTGTTTCATCAGGATATCCAAACCCCGAGAAGTGGGCTGAAAAAACGAGGCGCAGCCGAGTTTTTTTGACCGACTTCGAGGTGTTTGGATACCTGATGAAACTCTCTTTCGAGTTTTTGATATGGCTTCTCAAACCATTCATAATTCTTAGAGAAATTCAAAGCAAAAGTTCGCAAAACCTTATGCTAATTAAGATCCGGTATCCAAACCACCGTCACGGTAGTGATTTCCTTTGTTTTCTCTTTATGAATTATTGATGAGTTTGAGAACGTTATATAAGCGACTTCGCGTCTGCGTTGGAACGCGGCTGAACTGGAAAAAGCTGTCTGAGACGCGCGCTGTCTTCTCAACTGTTATGAATAATTGAGCAAGAAGGGACATTTAAGCCGGGAAAATAGGTTGGTGTTAAAAGAAACTAATTTGAAAAATCTTAAAGGAGAGTGTCTTTTCGGTGATGCCTCGCCTATGTCTGACCGAGTAAGTTAGGTGCTAAGGCGCGTTTTGAGATAAATGTTTCATTCAAGTTGACGACAGTTCTTTCATCGTAATGCGACTCATTCGGCTGTTAGTTGTGGTGATCATTTATTAAAGGGATTAATGTTTTGTGTTCATAACCATCGGCGGAGGCTGAAGTGACCGCGCAAAAAACACTAATTTAACTTGTTCATGCGTTCTCTGTAAGGCAAACAATCGATGGAACACGCAATGTAATGTCTCCGTAACGAGGCCTCTTGCCGATGAGATTTCAATATAGTCTGGACCTGCTGAGGAGTGGTTAAACCACGATGCCGTAGAGACCGGGAAGGCGTTCAATCTTGTTTGTTTGATTTACATTATTGATTTAAAACAATATCGGTGTTGTACGTTGCGTTTCAGTTGTCAGCACTTACAGAAAATTAATTGAATTCACTGGAAACTGCTGCATAGTCTCGACTATGCAATGTTGAAAGAATGTTAATGAGGCTATCCAACAAAGATACACAAAGGCCTAATTACCTGTGAGTTCCATATCTTCTTGTTAGCAATAGAATGATGAATTTAAAAAATACGAGACAACTTTATCGGCATTCAACTTATGCCATCTTCAGTTTAACGAGAATAATCAAAATAGCGCTACATTTATAGGTAATGTTGATAACATGGTGAGCTCATAACAACAATGGACACTGAATACAAAACCGTTACAACGTGTCTGGTACTGTAAGATAATGATAATTTAATGTAAAATGCTTTCTTTAGTTTTAAACTGTTAACGGTTTTAGCAGAATCTAAAATCTTTAAACAATCAGATGTGTATAGATTTGTACAATTAAGAGAGCTGTTTAGGTCTTTGAAAATATGAGAATTTTTATCAGTGAAATTGTGTGCTCTTTGATCCTTGTTAAGAAATGGCGAGAGGTCTCACCAATAAAACGGAGGTTATACTTAACGTGATTTTGAGGCTTGGAATAGTTCACATATTGAAAAACACACCTACAATTTTGCAAACACTACTTAAAAGTAAACAACGAGGCTTCCAATATCGCATGTTGAGCTGAACTTGGTCCATTATGTACCGGTCAAATTGGAGCTTCAACATCCCCCCCGGGCATACCCCTGGAATTTGACTCTTTGCTGTGCCCGGGGAGTAGGGAATTTGACAGTTTAAGTCTTCGCGGGGGTGGGGAATTTGTAAACCGCATGGGAAGGGTGGGGAATTTGAACAAATTGCCTCGGTGTCATGTTACCTGTCTCAGCGCTTGTACGTGACGAAAACATGGCGGAGTTTACAGAGCGTCTTACATTGGAGGATTTTAGAGGACAAAATTGCGCCTTTGTTTGCGAATGGCTGCAAAAGAGAGGGCTGCAAAAGCTTTGCTCCGTGTTTATTACGAAGTGTTAATCGATCTTGAGGTCAGAAAAGAATAAGTACAAAATGGAATAACGGCCTCGGTGCTGATCTAACTTATATTGATCTATATCGATCTATTGAAATAGAGCAAAAGTTTGTGTTTGCTATATTGAAATTATGACGTTTGCCATCATGTATATACCATCTAGGTTTTGGTGATCAAAGTTTGTCAACTGTTTAAGAGTTTGAGGTTGGTTCTCTTTATAGTGCTTTAATATATGGAATAAAAACTGTCTTATGAACGCAGAACTGTCTGCTGAACAAGAAACCAGTCGTATTATTCAGTTTTTTGCGGGCTTGAGTTTAAATGCATTTGAAAGCTACAACAGCTGAAAAATATGGTCTTGCATCAAAGATCTCCCGGGGGTGGGGGCATTTGATCACCTAAAATGGACCTATAGTGGTGCATTTGAACGCCTTTTTGACTCGGGGGAGGGGAATTTGACCGACACAAATTCCAAAAGTTCAAATGCCCCGGGGGTTGCCCGGGGGGGGGGGATGTTGAACCTTCAATTTGACCGGTACGTTACCTCTAGATATCGCTATTAATCAACGAATCCTCAACTACATATTATATCTTCAAACTAAGAACCATGGATCTTTTGTTATACAGTCTTTCTTAATATCATTAGATCTTCACTCCAATGGTAATTGTAGCTTTCACTCTAATCTTGTGAAGATGTCGGAATATTTTTACCTGGCTGACTTAAACCCTGTTTGATTAGATATCGCTAGAGTCAAACCCTTTATATTTCATATTGGCAACAGACTCTTCAGAATTCTTAAAAACTTTTATTTCGAACTTAATTTCGCGATTTTAGCAAGGCAATATTTCCCGAGGTTTTAATTTCACGATTTCAAGAAGACAAAACAGTGAAAGAACAATAAATTTCTCGAAAAAGTGTCAATAAAATTTTATTTTTATAAACGTCTACAAAGGTAATGAATGATCAACATGTACCACACCAAGGATTGTTTAAAACAGGAAGGTTGGACACTTTCACGTACACTGAAGACAATAAGTCATTCGGTCGTCCGGTAGTTTTTGAAGATCCAACCATCATCCAGATCATCAAATGGATCTCTGGGGGGAAGCTTCTCTTTTTCCACAAACGGTAGTAGGTACGTAGGTACGGACTTTTTAATAATATTTATTGATTCATATGTTTGATTATGTAAATCTCTCATGAGGCTATTAAATTTCGCGTGTGTAATTTTCGCGAGTCTTTAATTTCGAGATTTGTTTTCAGTTCAAGAAAACCTCGAAAATTAAGACGAGCGAAAGTAAGTAGGAATAAGGTAACCAGAAGAATATCTGAGAGGAGGGCATTAATTAAATTGCGAATAAGCAATCATAAACTTATGATTCAACTTGGCAGATAACACCCTATTTGTGGGTCCAATCAAATCGAAGACGAAATCAATTTTCTCTTCTATTGTTCAAAATACTCAATAACAAGGGACGATTTTTAAAATAATATACAGTCTCTGATCCCAGATATTAAGCAGTTATCTGACAGCGGATTGATCATAGAATCAATGAACTCTTCTATTCATTTTGTTAACATATAATTAAATTTATTTCATCTTGCTTTGATTTTCGAAGCAAATAGTTGTCAACCAACTTGATAAAATTAAATTATTGTTCCATGTATTTTTTCTTACTTAGTTGTACGCTTTTGCAAGACTTTAAAGTTAACGGTCATGCAAGTAAAGGTTGTTGTTGTTGTTATTTACCGCGCAAGAAAATTAATAAGCAACAGAGGCTTTAAGAGCTTCAGGAAAAAGATCCTTAAAACTGAAATAAACAAAGGCATCATCAACGTACCTACGGTAAAACAGTACTTGGGAGTCTTTGTAATTACTTAGCCATTGCTTTTCATTGAAACCCATAAATAAACTAGCTAAAATAGGTGCTAGAGATAAACCCATAGCTACTCCAACAATCTGGTCATAATAACAACCATTAAACAAAAAATGTGTTTGAGACGTAGCAGATGAAAATAACTTTTAAAGATTAACTTTGCTAATGGGAAAATCAGGTCATGCTTAAAAACAGTATCAACAGCAATATTAATGGTTACATCGAGAGGGATATTGGTGAAAAGGCTTACGTCATCAAAAGATATTAATACCTTGCCATAAGATCTAACATTTTGAAATTCCTTGACAAACGAAAACGAGTCTTGTGTACTATATTTATCGGGGATGTATGGGCGAAGAATGTCAACTAAGTACTTAACTGATTTGTAGTGATAGGCCCCAATGGAATTAACGATAGGTCTGAAAGGGGGAGGGGAATTAGCTGCCCGTTTAATTGTGTACAGCCGCTTTATGACTAAAGAGTGGCTAAAGAATAATTTTAAGTCGGACATATAATTAAGTAACTATCGTGTAGCACTTATTTTTTCCGGGAGTTTAATTTTGCGAATGGGCGATTTGCAATTGGGAAAAACTGGATTTTCTTGCTGAGAATTATGTTTTGCGATTTTCTGGAAGTTTAAGGATAAAAATTTCTGGAAGTTGCCTTCTATTTAGAATTATAACATTCTCCTTTTTTGAGTACAGAAATGCAGGTGAACATCATGCAGATGTGTAACACGTTAATCAGTTAATCAATGGAGTACCTTCAGACAATCCTTTTCTTTAAAAGCTTTTAACAGCTAAATACCAATACTGCAAATCCAGCGTTTTATTTCTGAATTTTTCCTAATTTCTTTTTTCTGAACGAAAGAGACGGTCTAAGTAAATGGGCACCAACATGATTTTACATCGCATGTAACAGGCGATGTTTGACATAATTTCGACAGTGGAGTAAATTTTTGGGGGAGAAACATTTTTGGCAGGAACTGTCTTGCAGATGGTGAAAAAAACCTCGCAAAAATCGCAAAAAATTAGCACCCGCAAAAATTAAGAGCCACAGGATATGCAGACTACAATAACTACAGGTGATTGTATACTGCAATTACTTTTGCTGTAGTATGGGTAAATATTGTTGATTAAAGTTAAGATCATTTCCCTCATTTTTAAGCGTTAATGACCAAATTGCTCTCTTTTACAGTGGATTTTAGTGTTGGTAGGAGATCCGGGTCCTTAAGAAATGACTCGCCAGCTATGCTTCGCCGTCATGAAATACTTTCTGCGATATAGGCAATTGTAAAGAAGCAGAAGATCTGCAAATTTCCTTCACCTTTTTCACTGCTTTGTGATTGCGGCGGATAATAGCCGGCGAACAGTGTTTGAAAGACCCGAGTTTGCGCACTGTAGTGAAGTCCGCTGTAAGCAGTTTTAATGACCGAGCCAATTGTCCAATAGAAAGTTCGAAATGCGCGAAAAAAAGGTCAGTAACTTTTTTGTCTGAAGGAATACAACCCATACTGTTTTTAAGTCAAAGTATAAACTTTTACTTTCACAGTTCCAACTTGGTTAGACAGAACTCTGACAGAAAGAAGGCAGATTCTACGAAAGCAATGTGAGAGGAAGCCACCAAATCCAAACTTCATCGAAGAAGCAGATTTCACCCGGTTTATTGTCATTGAAGATTTAAAACATGTGTTTTGCTTTATCCCCAAAATATCCTGCACTACTTGGAAACGGGTTCTCTATAAAGCTAAAAATAATGGCACTGCTCTTCAAGGAAATCCCCACAGGAAAAGAAACTTCTCGTGGTTGAAAGATTACTCTCCGGCCGAAAGAAGGAGAATTCTTGATACTTACTACAAAGCCATGTTTGTGCGAGAGCCGTTCGCCCGTGTGCTATCAGCCTTCAAGAACAAGGTCGAATGGAGAAGTAAAAGCATGTTTAAGAGTATCTATCCTACCATTCCCGAAGAAGATATAAAAGCTAACAAGTTCCCACTGTTTGTCAGGTATGTTCTCTCTCACAATCATTCGTCAATAACTATGAACCAACACTGGCGTTCTTACGAACAGATTTGTCCATGTGAAGTGGACTATGATTTCATTGGACACTTTGAAAACCTGGGTCAGGAAGCACCTCATCTCTTAAAAGCAATCGGCGTGGATCATTATGTGACTTTTCCAGAATACCACCCATCAAAATCCAAACCTTATCTTTTAGAATACTATTCCAAGCTGACCAGAGAGGAAATCTTTAAACTTGGAAAGTTTTACGAGATTGACTTTAATCTCTTTGGATATGATTTTCCTGGCCCTCTGCAGGCGGTTTTGGACGAGAAAGATGCTTCAGACTAGGAATGACAGGGATGTAATGCGAATTTTCACATGCAGGGATTTTGGTAATTACAGCAGTTGCATCAATTCAAGCTTGAATTTCTTAGCAATTTTTTGGCAACTTGCAGAGCTACATTCAAATGTAAACTATTGTTCATTTTGCATTTTGCAATAGCTTGTAAGCTATAGTAGGTAAAGTGGTGTCTTCTGTTTGTAACATCTCTATTGGTGCGTTTATTGCTCGTTAGATCGTTTATTACTCATTGCTAAGATTGGTGTAACAGGCTAAGGGGGGAGGGAGGAGGGGGTAGGGGAGAGGGGGAAGGGGGAAGGGGGTGCTTCGGATTTCAAGTGAAGGGTAGGTGCAAAGGATTTTTTTGGGTTTAAAATTCATGATTTCGGGGTTTTTTGGGTAAGAACGTTTTTGCCAGTATATTTTTTTGAGTAGTTTGTTGTTCTTTATTTGTAATTTAGTTCCTTTTGGGTACTTGTAAGGCTCCAAAATTCAGTATGGAATTTTTCGGGGGTTTCATTTTGGTCCAGGGCATTTTTGGGGGTGTTAATTTACGTCCCCTATCGCACCCACCTGTCGCTAGAAATTCAGAGTATCCCCCTGGGATAACAGGTGTTAATCTAAAGTAGGCACACTAGGTTTGAAAAGTCGTACTCGTCCTTAATCTCGTACTCGTAGTCAGATCTAAAGTCGGTATTTTCAAGAGTGTTTGCGCCAGCATCGCAAAGGTTATCATCCATGGGAGTTGAATACCGTTGACGCCTCCCCCCCCCCCCTCCGGCTGAGATTTTTCCAGGAATGAAACTTCCAAATTGAATAATTTGATACCTTTACTGCTATGGTCATCATTCTTTCTTATTTCATCCGCAGTTCATGTATATGGTTATTAACGTTCATTCGTTCACCGTTTGATACGAGCTCACAAATAACCAGCTGTCAGATGGCTTGAGTTTGATTGCATTTTTAAGTTTATTTTGAAGTTAAGTTAAGTACTAGTTGTGTTCCCGCAGTTTTATCATGTTGTTTAGTTTACATGGATTAATCGCTGAAGAATAAATAAACCGGTTTTGGGTCGCACGTTGTGTTTTGGCCAGAGTTTGCATTTACAGAAAGTTAGTGTATTTCACTAGTACATTCTGCATAGTTTTTCGTACGCAATATAGAGAGAATATTAGTTAGGCTACCAAGCAAAGAAAATAAATGTCTTATTAGTGTGTTCTGTATAGTGGTACTCATGAGTTAAATATACTTACTGTCCAGACTAGGTGCCCCTGTCCCGTTCTCGGGCACGAGCTCTAGTCTGAACATAGCTTCTTGTTGGTGCACGTGGACTACCTCAAGGGGTAGTACTTAAGTATTGGGCAAGGGGTTGACACATTATGGCGGTATAATTTTGAGCATAAAACTATAGGTGGAGCATCGAGCATAATGCCGGCATAATACTACTATTTTGCAGGCATAATAGTGACATTTTGCAAGATAACAGTTGTGTTTTATTTTTGTAGATAATATTGTCCGTTTATTGAACAAAAACTGTGAAATAACAAGCTATTTTAATGTTCTACGAAGTTAATATTTAACACTGTTGGCCTGTTCCCAGTGCATCCTCAAGCAGTTTTAGGCCTGGCTACTCTCATTATACCAGGCTCCTAAGGAGAGGGAAAATTTTTTCCTGGAAGGAGCATAATGACGAGCATAAGAGACACCGCTGGGCATAATTTGGAGCATAATAGTCCGTTTTCCGGGGCAATGCTGAAAAGCATAATACTTGATTTTAGGGGCATAATGTGTCAAGCCCTATTTCGGAAACGGTTACTTGTCTGAACAGGATTTCTTATTCTTTTTTTTTGACTAGTTTCTTAGTTGAAGCTCCCGTAATGAAACTGCTAACTGCTGACTGTTAACTGCTTGCTGTAAAAGGGACATATTTAGCACACCACTTATTGCAACATCGAAGGAAATCGAGTGAAGGAAATAGTGTGAAATAGTCCTGGAAAGTTTTCCTACGCGACAAGTACAATGAACAGTGAACACGTCGTTTTAATTCGTCTGACAAGCAGTGGTATTGACGAAAAATCAAAAGGGAGGTGAATCTTTAATTTTTTTTCAAGGCTAGAAAATATTCAATCTGAATTTTTTTGAAAACTCCCTCATAGAATTTCTTAAAACTGTCCAGACGAAAAGAGAAACAAGAGATACATAGCGACGTTTTCAAAGCTCGATGTCAGGAAAATTGGAGATATGCAAAATGCGTGGTGTCATCGCAGTGTTGCTAACGCCGACATCAATCAAAACAACTTTTCTGGACAGTTTCGCAATGAATAGAGAATGTGCGAAGAAGCTAATCCTACCGAGCTCTGACGGTGAGTGTCAGCCGATGAAGTGTTACGTGGTGTGCCTCTGAAAAAAAAATATAACATCCACCTTAGCAAAGTAAATCGATGCGTTTGATTATTGAAAAAGAAAACGCGTTATAAAGACAAGTAAACGGGCAGACTGCACCCTTTGTTAAATGTATACATTTTTTAATATCAAGGAGTATTTTAAGGACGTTCGCGCCAATTGTTTCTGCGCATCCTTACTGCGCACGCAATTCACTTCGTGATGTCATGCCACGTCATGCATTGAGCGCGCGCGCTGTTGAAGAAATGTGGAGATATATAGCGCTAGTGGGCACTTTAATTTCTATGCACGGGTTTAACTCTCTTAAATGTTCGGTGACCCCATATTTTCTTTTGATAGATCACTTTCTTTGTCGATTATCTACGTTTTGTGAAAAATTAAAGAAAATCTGTATTGTAGAAGTCTAATTTTTTTCAACTTTTCTGCCCTCGCATCATCGAATTCTACTATTATTGAAGCTGCATGGTGTTCGTTAAAGTCGATCTTAGAGGTTGAATTTAACTAAAAGGATGACACCGGTTCAAATTATTTACTTAACAGACCCACTTAAGTAAAATTTGACTAAGAAAGTGGGTCTACAGCGAATCATTTTTAATATTTTTCAACTAACAAGCACTGAGGCCATGTCGAGTTACGAGGGCCGATTTGTCAAAATTGGGGTAGTTTTTGACTCGCTTTATTTCGAAAACGAAGTCGGTGACCCTCCAATTTTTTTCCATTTCTGACATAGGTAACTCATTATCTGACTGTAGCCAAAGTATGAAAAAAATCTGTATTGTAGAAGTTTTTCGCGCGAACGTCCTTAAAACGTTAAACTTGATGAAGTCAAAAGATGTAATACTCTGGACAAGGTGTCGAGCAAACATTCACTTGATCTGAAACAGATCATTCTACCAAAAATTCCGGTTTGAAATTTCGAAAATTTCGCGTGGCAAATGGAACAGTAAATACGGAAAATTTCCGGTTGGTTATACCAGCTCGGTTGGACCGAACGGTTCCATTCAGTTTCGGACAGAAATGTCCAGAATTTTACGACAGAGAGGTACTGGAGACCGAATGTTTTTTAATGAAACAGCAATTTCCCATGAGAACGGTCCAACCGATTTTCCGGAACGTTAGGACAACCCAAGATTCCAGAATTTTATTCAGGAAAATATCCGTTCCATTCGCCTACTCATTCGGAATTTCCGGAAGTTTTGGTTGAATGGAAAGCACCCTTTGTGTAAGATTAAAACTAAAAGGCCCAGCCTGTGCCGGATCCTTTAATTGTCCGTAGTTCTTAAGTGCATTGGCGAACGCCACATTCTTAAAGGAATATCACAGTTGCTGTAGAAGCATTATCTAGACTGCTCCCTTTGGAGTATCTGTTACATAAGAAAACAAACATTTATTGATTTATTGATGTTGGAGTAGCTGCCAACAGAGCGAAACGAAACGGTTCACTTTACTCATGCACAAATTTCACAGATCTTTGACAGCGCTTTTATAACTGAGTCCACAGAGGTGTTTACACACATTCAGTTGTTCGTAAAAGGACAAACACACTTTGCTTTGAAAATTGGGCTAATAAAGTCTGTTTGTATTACATCACTGATTGGAAATTGACCTGTGTTTGATCTTTACTGTAATTTTGAATAAATACTTGAATTATTTGAGTATTTTAAATAAACTTCAATAACTTTGTTTTCCTTTCAATATTATTTAAGTGTGACGATGATTTATTACACAAAGGTATGTGTTGATTGCCTAGAACATGGCCTCCCCACTCCTTAAGTTTACGCTTTTTTCTTAACGGGTGTGAGTTCTTTTCGTGACAATAATGTTTAGGTCTTAAGTTATGGTGGAAAATTTACATACCTCAAACTTGCCAGGTAACCTGTATTTTTAGGAAGGTTTGATCAACACTCTTTGCCATCTGGTGTGTTCAAAATGTTTTTTCCCAGGACACTACTTTGCTACAAGTATCTCTTATTTCTGCTCGTAACTTTTGGATGTCTAGGCTTCTGGATTTCACACGAGTTTTTGGATTGTCATTCCCGTCCGGGTAGAGTATATTTTTCTTTCATTAACTTTTATTAGACATAACGCCATTTAATGCGACGGAAAATACAATGGGTCCTCCAAGAAAAGAAGCAAATTATACTTGTGCGGTCTACAAGAGGCGTGAAGTGCTCATATAAGTGACTTCACGTCTGCTTTGATACGCGGCTGAACTAGGAAAAGCTAAACCCTGTTGTTACTTGAGTCTGAGACGTGAGCTGTTTCCTTAACCATTATGAATAATTAAGCATGAAAGGACGTGTAAATGGGTGCGTGAAAAAAGAGACGGTAATTTGATTGAGGTGCGAGGAACGTTTTTTACACGATGCCGCTGATCGCTGACCAAGTCTCAAACAATAACTGTTTAAGGCACTTTTTGAGATTAGAGATTAATTGATCGTAGTCTTCTCATGGTAGTGAGATTTATTCACAAAAGTGGTAGTGGTAATCTTTATTTGACAGCCTTAATACAGGGGCACCCAACGAGAAAATGTTGGCAAAATCAGTGCTTGAAATATCATGTTCCGCTTTCTCAGGTTGTTTCAGAGCTTTTTAAAGGCTTATTTGTGTAAGCTATTACAGATTAATCTGTTCGGCTCTTTTAGCTGAAAATTAAGGCCCCAGAAAATTTTAGGAAACAGAATCCTATCCGCCGAATTTCCGGACTGCTTATGGCTCTCTGAAAATGCTAGCTGACCTTATTGTGCAGTCTAAACGACATATTTGTCCCTCCAAAACCAAAAGGAACTAATAAGGCCTCTTGGTAGTAAAGTCCGAGGTGATGTTTCGCCAAAGAAATCTCTAACTTTCACTGCAGTTAAATCCGAATATCTCGGATTTTTGGCCTTATGAACAGATGTTCCCCGAAACGAACCGTTGGATGCCCCTGTTAATATCTTGCGTTCCGTCGTAAACGTCAACGAAGTCTTAAATCAAATGTATGGCACACACCTCATACGTGAACAGCCAGCCCCACAGAGTTATTTTGCGTTGTAGTTGTTAGCACTAACAGAAAATTAATATAATTCACTCGAACATTCTACATAGTTCTGGGTATGCAATATTAATGAGGCTATCCAACAAAGACGCCCAAAAGCCTTATTACTTACGAGTTACATATTCTCACTGTGAAGACTAGCTTACCCTCGGGGAATGATCTCGGACAGTTTATGGAATATACAGAGAGCGTCGACAAATTACTGGGCATTGATTGGCTGAATGGGCATGTTTGGCTTCTATATTGGCAATACAAACCTTTTTTCGGCGAGTAAATCGAAGGGAACGTTTTTGAAATTAAGTTAGGGCAAAATCTCTCTGATATAAAACGACCGTTCATTTCTTTTGTATCTTTTTAAATGAATCTTAAATCTTTAATGTAAAAATGCGAAGACTGCACTTCAAATTTTTCTTTAAATCTTTAAAGCAGTTGTCAGTTTAAGGCTATTTTATCCGAAAAGTTTCCGAAAACAATTCTTGGCATTTCTCAAAGCGCCCGAATTTTGCACACTTCACAGCCGCAAAACGTATGTCTTAGTTTTCAGCATGTTTTCTTTTGTTTTGTTTTAAATCTCGATGGTCTGTAGTCAGAGAACGAAATATAAAAGTGATTTAAGTAACTTTAAGCGAAGCAGTTTTCGGTTTAAAGCTAGTTTATCCGATAAGCTTCCGAAAACAGTTCAGTGTGTTCCTCAAACTTACGCAACATTTCTTCGATAATTTACAGGTGCTTGGAAGCTCCCCCAATCCTCTCTTTCGGGTAGTCCCAGTAAAACGCCAGTGAAATGCCACTATAAAGTTTTGACAAGACGCTCGAACACGATGAAAACCCAAAAAGATTATCCATTCACCTCAGAGTACTATACCCAATTAATTAAATAAAGGATGTGATGATGATGATGATGAGAGTATTAAGTCATATTCTGTTTTGTAAATGAGCACCGTTTCAAGTTCATTCAAGCGAGCAGCAATAATCCAAGGAGATTTGACAAGCCTTGACAGTTTAATAACAGGATATGCAACCCTCACTGCAAAAACCAAGCAAGACGGCTCGTGAGCAAAATATGTGTTAAGTTTGATGCCCGAAAAAAAGGAAAAAAAAAACCCAAAAAAAAAAACAAAACAAAAAAAAGCAAAAAACAAATCAAGCTGTACTCAGCCTCTAGAATGACCTTTCAAGCTCGGATTCACAGGACCGTTCCTCAAAATATTGGAGGACAATTCGGGCAGTCCCGAAATATATTTGTGACCGAAAAGTTGTCTCACCGTCGTGGGCTCTAAAAAACCTTAGTTTTAACTTATTTCACATCACGCAACCCGTTTCATTTACCTGTGACCCAATGCAGTGGACCGCTCTTACGGACATTGCCACTTAAACAGCTGGTCTGACTCCATCGTTGCTAAGCTACTGAGTATTCTCTTTAAACAACAGAATAAGAAAGGAAATCTCTCTTCTAGGTACTTATTCACAGCCGTTGGCACAATTGAAATAAAATTGCTATTTTTATCCCTTTGAGCATTGGAAATTTTTCGGACATTAAAAATCTTGGACCACTGAAGGTTTCTTATCTATTGATAGTTACTTTAGTTTAGTTTAGGTAGTATTTTTAAACTTAGTAAGCTCATGGTAATTTTCCTTCGAAGTTATGTGAATTGAAGACCCTTCTGTAAACCAATTTGTGATGTAGGTCTCCGGCGTTAAAGATCAATTTTAATACTATGTTTATTATAATCTTGGACAAGTTATCCAAAACAAGCGCATCTAAAATTTTGCCGTTTAACATATTGCAACTAAACATGCAAACTTTCGCTATACGTGCACTTCTGCGTTTTCAACCTAATTCAGAAAAAAACAACAACAAGAGTGGTTTCGATTTTAGTGAGCACGCCGGTTTTGTGTCCTCCATGTGGGAGTTTTATTGTGCAAAGTTTAAGGTTTATTACATTCCTGGAACTTCCCAGGTAACCTGTGCAACTTCCCAGGCAACCCAAGACAGCTTCACCTGCAACCTCTGCTCTTATTTATCAGAGCAGAACATCAGTAATTCATTGACGTTTTACCCTTGCTGTGTTCAGAATATTCGAATGTGGAATATAGTCTGGTCATGTTGGGCAGGTCACTATTTCGCTTCAAGTATCTTTTACTTCTCCTCGTGATTTTTGGGTGCTTGGCCTTGTGGATGTCTAATGTTTCGGATCGTCACTCCCCCAGAGGTAGAGTACGTGATTTTGTAAGCTGATAATTATTTATTCAAGGGAAGATCAGTCTCTTATTACTTTAAACGCATCTAGATAAGACTAAAGCGAACTGACTCATTTAAAGGAGCCCAGCTTTAGTAAGACGCGAATAGTTCATATGAATGTTTTTTCTTTTTCTTTTTCTTATGAATGTTTTTTCTTAATTTGGCAAAATAAAATGGTTGGTTGTTGTCGTTCTTACACAAACCACGTCTTATGTAAGAACTTGCCGCTGCTCTGTCGCATGTCGCTTGTTCGTTACTCGTAGAACATGGCTTTAATATATGGGACAGGAATAACCATTTTACGATCATTTAAATGACAAAAAAGATCATCCTACTCTTAAAACTAACAATTCTGTTGTCTGAATCAATTTTAAGTACGTTTGGCGCAATTATCAGTGTAAGACGTGTTCCTCTCTAAGCTGCATACCAGTGAGTTAGACATCCCGCTTTACACACAGACTCTATACACTCATCGATTATGTTCAATATTTTCCAATGAAATTTCTGTTAGAACTGATCACTCTTAATAAATATCTGTATATTCCACACTATCATATTTGCCATTTACTTGTGCACAGCCGCTTTATGGCTAACGAGTGGCTAAAGAATAATTAAGACGATTTCCGCTCAACGTTCGAGCAGTAAGTGCAAAAATTAAGTTACCAAAAAAATACTTGCAGCACTGTCACATTTTGAGAACAGATAAGAAGAACTTATCGTTACTTTTGCTCCCAAGCTGACCCCGCGAGAGAAAATTGGATTTGAAGTTATCCTTATTTCAATTAAAAAGACGCTTCATGTCAGTTCAAAACAAAATGGCGCCCGTTTTTAGCATACTTTTACGAGATTTGAAATTAATTTTCTTGAGAATGCTTAAGAATTTCATCGCGGGGTCACTTGGGCAGGTGAACTAGAGTGAGATGTTTCAAATAGCATTTAAAATGTTACCGTGCTATGAGTAGTTTTTTGGTAAATATTTTTTGCACTTATTGCTCGAACGTTGAGCGGAATCCGTCTTAAGTCCGGCATGACTCACCGGCTATGTGGATTCGCCCGTCATGAATCGTCTATTACCACCATGCAAGTGGAGAAGGAAATTATGCACCAGTCAATGTTAACCCCCGCACCCCCCCGGCCGGGACATAGCGGGGCATTTGCCTGGAGCTCACTGCAAAAGTTGTCAAATGCCCCGCACCCGCAGGCCATTTGTTTGCTCTAATCGGAGTTAATGACCCCGCTCAAATGCCCTGCTCTTTTTGGGCAAAAATAAATTAGACAGTACCTTAGCAGAAAAAGAGACAAGTGAAAAAGGTAGTAGACACAGATTAATACAAATGCTTTAAACTTTATTTGGAGCTTCAACATTCACACATTTCGAGTACAATCCACCTGCTTGCAAGTCAAAATTGTGGAAAAAATTTAATAGAAATAAGCGAACAACTAACAAAAACAGTTTAAATATACTTCAGCTGTCATGGAACTTCAACAAATACTATTGTACAGAATAGGCCCACTTGCTTGCAAAAACATGCGTAGTTATCCCTGGCAAATCAGCTGGCAGTCATCACACTGTACGAAAAACAGTTTATTCTAAATATCATTACTAACCTGCAAATGGAACTTCAACAAACACAGAATAGGTTCACTTGCTTGTAACAGGATGCACATGCAGTTTAATACTCCTGGCTCATCAAATACAACTAGTTGCAAAAAAGAGTAGAGACAGTGCCGCGTTTTACGATAATTAGTGTCATTTCCGCACTGGTACATTGTTTTCTCCCCCCTCCCCCATGCCAATGTTTAGTGAGTGCACGGATCAACATGAAAACGTAGGTTAACAACACTGGAAAGGGGACAAGGGGGTGCTGTTTGAGATTAGAGCTTCTTGTCTAATGCTGTAAGCTCTTTTTTTAAGAAAGAAGCTGCTTTTAGCGAGTGTCTCAATCCTTTTGCAACTCTAGTTGTAGCAGTCATCACAGTACAAAAAGTAGTTCAAATAACTTCAACAAACATACAGTTGTGCAGAAGATGTCCACTTGTAGATTAAATGCAGAGTTATTTAATACCCCTGGCTAGTTATTAGCTATTAGTTGGCAGTCATCATAATACCAGTGTCCTGTTGGCTCTCTGGTAATTCCAACGCAAGAAAAGTGGAACCATTCAACTGGGCACTGTGGATTGTCACAAGCAATCATAGAACCAAATTCTTCTCGTTGGCAAATACAAAAAACATCTACTTCCTGCACAATCTCTGGTGTTTCTTTAATCTGCGTTCCTAAAGAAACAATCAAGAGCAAAAGACACTGAAATGGAACACAACTAAAGGAACATTTAACAATGTAACGTAGATTGGCTCGTTCGATCCGTTTACTAAAAATTAGCTTGTTCCCTTACACTTACAATTGTAGGTTACATACCTCTTAACTGTCCATCAGGTAACTGTGCAGAATTGTTCTCTGTAGTGGCTTTTTTCTGCCCTGTTACAGCTAGAACAAAAACAAACATTGTATGTGCTCGTTAATATCTTGGCTATCACTATGTACATACATATACAAAAGTATAAGAGGCCATAAATATGAATAGAAATTTGGCATCTATAATGTTCATTAATAAGAAGAATATATACTCGCATAGCAGCAGCATATATAATAGCATTTATGATTAGCATCTATATTTCATGGGATTATTAGCGAGGTTTCAAATAAGGAAAGTGATTATATTACACTCTAGTCTGGTGTCTGCTTTGCATATTGCCGGAGTTTTGTGCTATATGTTTTTATTGTTCTTCATTCGCAAAGCTTGTTAACAAGCTAATTCCTCACCTTTCTTCTGGGCTCTGGTGGCTGCAGCCTTGCGGGCTCCTTCTTTCCTTCTCCTGCTAACGGCTTTTAAGTGATCTACATGGAATTTAACTTCTTCAACTGGAAGGAGGGTTTGTCGCGCCAGCTCTGTGATCGTGTTGTTGCTTACTTCAGTTTGGACCTATGAAAGCCTGTTAAATTCCTGTTTGATAATTACAGATGGAGGATTCACCATACAGTCCCGTGTTCCGTACATAGCTATGTGGTCCATACATTCTTGTGGGGGGAGGAAGTGGCCAGCGCACGTGTTAGTACACTGATCACACTCGCCTCCCCATGGACGTTTGGGGTCAGGTATAGGGAGTGGAAAGAGAGATAATGGGGGACCACCTGGACACCAAAGCTTCTGCTGCTGCTCAGGGCCACGTTTACATACCGGATGAATGCAGTCTTCCTTGAAGCATGGAGACAACATGAAAACATACTGCGCAGGCAAATTCTTGATCATGAGGTTATTTCTCACAGTCCATATTCTTGGAAACTCTTGTAAACCTCGGGCTTAGTGTCAAGCAATTGCTGCTTTTCTGAAGACTTTCCATTCAAAAATGTAACAAGATCAGCCCGGCTGTCATTACACGCCTGAGACACTTCATCTCTTGCGCCTTGTACTAAGGTTATTTCACTTTCACCACAGGGTGCTCCACTAACTCTGTCAATCAGCACATCCGTTGCTGCTAGCAGGTTCTCTTCTAGTTTGGTTTCATCTAGTCCACTTTCATTGAAATTGGACCCACATAATGTGGAAGGAATGAACAGATTTGACTGTGCAACGGCCAAACAACCATTCTGCAATTCCACTCTGTTTAGGTATGAACCACCGCTATGCCTTGTGGTTACAACAGTACACTCTGTTCCTTCTGAAATATGCAGCATTGTCCAACGGAACTGCACTTCCTTGTGTAATGGTCCCTCATCACCAGCTCCGTCTACTCGCACACAGTGTACAGGCTTCTCCTTCATCCAAGGGTCGAGCTCTTCTATCTCTCTCAGCATCTTGAAGTTACAGAAATGCTGTGTTGGAGTTTTCTCATAGAGATGATGAGCTTTTACCACTCCAATACACTTCTCTGCAGTGTTCTTGGTTCCCATGAACATGTACGATGTAGTTTGCAAAACAGAAGAATATTTGTTCACGTAATCTGTTCGTGTAGTAAGCTCTGGAGTTTCAGACAGACAAGTAGCCTTCTGTTGCCTATGAGTATAAGTGGTGTCCAACCGGAAGCCAGCCTGATCATCACGGTTCAAAATCATTTTGTCTGTTCCATCTGTTAGCTGAGTGAAATCAAGTGCCTTGTACATGGAGTTGCAGTAGTGTGTATCAGGATTCAGTTTCAGAGTAAATCCTTTCCTTGCTCGACGTGATGTTATTTTGGCTTCTCCTCTGTACCGTGCAGCTGAAATCCTGCGTTTATTCCGGGCTACGCAAAGTTGAACGACAGTTCCATAACCTATTCTGGACTTGTATTTCTCTTCCAGATGTTTTTGAATGCGCCTGTATGTTACCTTGGGGCCTTTTGTTCTTAAATTACCATCAAATGTTAGGACACCAGTCCTTCTCCACTGGTCAGCACCAACTCTTTTTCCCTTGACATATTCTTCTATGTCTCTTCCAATGTTGGGAAATCTTGCTACAGTACGAGAGACTTTCTTTGGAACTTTTCTCATCAAGTGACGTTTGCTGGAAATTTCTTTGCTTATTTCTCTCTTTGCTTTCCTCCTTATGATAGCTCTATGTTTTCGTATCAATGCCTGCCCTTCAGATGACAAAGTATCATTGACCCCTACCCACGCTTCTGGGTCATCACTTTCAGAATCCGTGTAAATTTCACCATGATTTGAATTTATCTTTTCTCGTTGTGTTTGTAGATATGCTTGGCGGCTTTGTTCCACCTGTCTGTCTTCTTCATTTGACAGATCGCTCCAAGGCAAGAATTCACCGAAGTCTAAGAGCGCTTGTTCGAGGACGTCAATAGAATAGCCTTGCAAGCTGCTCAAGTTCAGCAACAAAAGCAAACCAGTTAAGCTGATTTGCTCGCAGAATTGTCAATAAATGATCATGTGATGGAGCAGGATTCACCACAGCTGCATCCTTAGAGAAATTATCTGGATCCACTACATGCCTCTGACTCTTATCTCTTTCATGATTCAAGCTCTGTACACTATTTTCCTGTGTTGTCCATGTGTTATCAGCGGTTCCTCCAACAAAGTTACGATTGCCTGTGCTTCCGGTGCCACTTCCCTCTACACCATCACTTTCCCCACAGTCAGCTTGTTCATCAACACTACCACCCTCTTCACTTATACTGCATCTGCCACATTCACCGCCACTAGAATTATATTCAAGGTCTACATCATCGTCAAAACTGGCTTCCCCAGATTCACTGTCGCTATCTTCATCAGTGCTACTGTCACTTTCCTGTCCCAAATATATTCCAAAAGATTCTAACGTAGCCCTTTCTTTGATACTTGCAAGTTCAAAGATCTGTTGTCTAACTGCAGTTGCATGTTGTAATGCATTCTTCACTTCATTTCTAATACCTGAAAAATTGTAAACACCATACTGCTGACTGGCCCTCTTGTTGCTTAACCCACTTGCTTGACAGGCAGCAAATTTTATAAGCTTTCTGTCTTTTTCTGTAGAAGTTAGTGAGCAAATTTCTCGAAGTGTATCTTTTGACAGGTGTTGTTTGTTGCTGTCACCAACTTTTAACTTTGTCATCAAATCTGAAAAAAGGCAATAATCTACGTTTGGTCGAGCTGTGTTACATAGAGTTTTTGTGATCCTAGACCTGTCAACTGAAGCATCAAAATGGCAACAGGCAATTGCATGAAGCGTCGCACTACCTTCTGACTTGAGTACGTGGCCTCAGCAAAATGTCTCTGGAATAAAGGTTTCACTTCTACAATACCACCTTCCAGGATATCTTTTGCACAGGCTACCAACTGAGTGCACTCTTTACAGTTTGGGTTGTGATTGTTTTTGCAGTGAAGCATTCTTACTATGATAAAATCAGACAATGAGATATCGTTAATTACTGATCTATATACACCATCCTTCAATTTGTACAGCGCCTTATCAGATACATTGCCAACCGCCCATTTCTGATACCTTTTCAGCAGGTCAAGGGACTCCTCTTTTCGGTGACCTTGACCCTCTTCTGGGACAAAAAAGAATCGCTGGAAGCATTCACGTCTGCAGCTGTGTTTTCACTTGCTCTGGAGTTATCTCCTTTAGGGGAAACGGACTGACAGGGCACTTCCTCCACACCCTTTTCCAAACATTCGTTAGATGCAGTCTCTACAGGCATTTGTAGACCCACTTCACAAACTCCTTCAGCATTCACTTGTGTAGCTGTGCCTTCACTTGGTTTGAACATATCTCCTTTGGAACTGGTCTGACACACAACTTTCTCCACATTCTTTTCTGGACATCTCTCAGACACGATTTCTGCAGGTATCTGTTCTCCTTCAGGAGTTGCTGCTGTTTCCACTGTCATTATTTTTTCATTACCATTTCCCTTACTTGAACTTTCTTTTGACCGTTCTTGTTGCTGTGCCCTGAAAAGATCTGCTATGTTACCAGACTTGTTGGCTGGAGCAGCCTTGGTTGTTGGATGTTTTTTCACTTTTGTTTCAGACATTGACTTGTATTTTAGTGCTTTTGCTTCTTTCACAAGTAGTAAACTCAATTCAGATTGCTTTTTCCTCTGCTTGCGCCGCATCTCCATGATCTTTTCAGAAATGACAATTGCCTGACTATACTGCTGAGTATTGCTGAACTTTATGCGTTGCTTTTCGGCAAGAATAAACTGAGTTTTAACTTCTTCGAGGTCTTCCCTTAAATCAGAAATTCTTTGAGATCTCAGCTCAGAATTGATTTTTGAACGCTTCGAAATTGGCTCCTCATCACAGTTCACAAGGGCTTTAGACCTCGACCTTTTCTTTTTGTACTGAAAACCATCAGCATCTACCTTTTTCACTGCCAACATTGGTAGTTTTTTCTTGTCATATACAAGAAAGGGCTTTTCCACACAGAGACTATAGGCGGCGTCGTTTATTGCTGTATGATAGGTTAAGAGCTTATCATCTGGCTTTAAACTGTAAATTCTACTGAGGTCCTTCAAATTATCTTCAGCAGGTGGATCTTGCTGTTGATCAGTAATCTATTGATAAAATAGAGCAGTTTTCAGTTGAGTGTCGAAAAGTAATTGGTTTTGCATTGCTACGCACTGTGATTGGTTAAGAAAAATCTCGTCAGCCAATCAGACGTAAAACCAAAACCATTACTTGCTCGCAGATGTTTTCCTGCGCTTGCAGCCGGTAACATGTATTTGCTTCGAGTTCTGATTGATTAATCAAGTTTTATTGTCAGTTGTGATTGGTCAGAGTAATTACTTTGGTTTTGGTTTTATGACACTCATTTGAAAACCACTCTATACAACTAAGAAATGATGGAGCAATTTTGCACTTGCCCTCCCCCATTCACCCCTTGCAATTCACAGTAAATATTTCTGTCAACAGCCTCTGAGGGATGGAAGGCTATCGCATTCAAAGAAAGAAAACATGTTTGGTCATTTGCGTCGGTATTCTTGGATTCATGATGTTTTTTGGAAATTCGCTGCTACTTGTAGGATTGATTTTGGGTGTGATGAAATATTGTTAGTGAGGATGAAATGTTTTTAATACAATAGTAATTTTAAAACAATGCCCCAAAATAAGCAGTTCATCGCTCAAAATGGTGCTCAAGATGAAAGGACTCCATAAGTACAAAGCCTACTGAATTGAAAATTAATATAATTTATCAAGACAACTCACCACCAGTTTTGGTCCAGTTCTCAAATTACCTCGTTCAAAAATCAAGGTTCCCTGTGCTTGGCCTTTTGTTGTTATAGTTGTGAAAGTTTGGTGGATTTCTGTTCCTATTGAAAAAAAATTATGTGATAAAAATCAATGCAATGTTTGTATTACATATTAGTTTGAAGAACCCAAAGTAAAAAAAAAAATCAACATAAGCACTTGTTGAAGCTTTTCAAATTAAAAGCTGGAATTAAATTGAAAGCTTGTGAAATACCTACGGTAAATGTATGTCACATGGGAAAATCTAATTGCAAGTCATACCTAAAACCCTAGATTACTGGCAGGTCACTAGTGTAAAAAATAATGCGTTTATTCTACTTTAGTCAACACAAAAATAGATTGGTATAAATTGGTGATAGAAATGGATTACAATACCACAAATATGATTTTGTAACAGGAGGTTTATAAAAAATTAAAAGTAAGTTACCAACTGCTTTGTCATATCTAAATAAATTCGTACAAACGTATAAAGCTTACCTCACAGTTTTCTTTGATACACTTCAGTTTAAGCTTATCTCTATTGACAATTGAGGAAGCAGCAGTTACATCAATCCAATCTTCCCACTCTCGATCAAATTTTTGAATTATATAAAGGGATCCTGCTGAGACCACTCCAAATGCATCTTTAACATTTTGCAATAGCACGTCCAGATCATCACAAGTGATGGATAAAACCTGTCTTCTTTCACCAAAGTCAACAAGCACCTAGTATATAAATAAATTTGTATAAATGATATAACGAGCTTTGAAGTTGTACTTACAGGTACAAAATACTGGTATAATTGGGCTTTTGTTCATAAACAACAGAATAATGAAACTCTACTTTGCATCATTATAACGACCTCAAAGATGGATGGCACATTTCGCCAAGGATGTAAGCTGACTAAAATCAAAAGATTCTCACCTTCTTCGCATCAGCAGTGGCGGCCATCTTGCTGGATTTACGATTCTAGTCCCAGTCCACCTCGGTGGAAAAGGCACCGGTCCAGTCTCCGGCTGATCTTGGAAAGATTGGAAAATGCCCCGATCCAGTCCCCGGCTGATTCTTGGAATGATGCAAAAGTCGTCAAATTCCCCGATACCCGCGGCCCTTTCTCCTGTCAAATCACGGAAAATCCCCGGCAAATGCCCCGCTACGTCCCGGCCGGGGGGGGGGGGGGTGTGGGGGTTTACATTGACTGGTGCATTAGCATATCTTCGGGATCCTTTTATGATCATTTATGTTTCGGAAAGCTAGTATTTCCTCCGTAAACTCATTTCATGTGCAAATTTCCACGAATATTTTGTGACCATGAGCAAGTCGTGGCAGGCGAATATTAATGCTAGCCCGCGAATTATGATTCGCGATAAAGTTAAACAGAACAGCTGCACGAGATTTGCCTGTCGCGATTCGTCCATGGTTACAAAATATGAATAGAAATTTGCGACACGAGTTTACGGGGAAATACTTTCCGCGATATAATTAATCGTAAAGAAGCGGAAGAGCCGCAAATTTTCTTTTATCTGTTTCACCGCTTTGTGATTACGGCGGAAAATAGCCTGCGAACAGTTTTTGAAAGACCCGAGTTTGCGCACTGTAGTGAAGTCCGCTGTAAGTGACTGTAAGTGGTTTTAATCGATGATCAAGTAAGTTGCCCGATGCAACGTCTGATATGCGCGGAAAAGGAAAACTTCAGAACGTTTTTGTGTGAAAGGAAATAATCCATAATTTTTTTAAGTAGAAGTATAAACTTTTACTTTCACAGTTCCAACATGGTTAGACAGAACACTGACAGAAAGAAGGCAGATTCTACGAAATCAGTGTGAGAGGAAGCCAGCAAATCCAAACTTCATCGAGGAAGCAGATTTCAGCCGGTTCATTGTCATTGAAGATTTAAAACTTGTGTTTTGCTTCATCCCCAAAATATCCTGCACTACTTGGAAACGGGTTCTCTATGAAGCTAAAAACAATGGCACTGCTCTTCAAGGAAATCCCCACAGGAAAAGAAACTTCTCGTGGTTGAAAGATTACTCTTCGGCCGAAAGAAGGAGAATTCTTGATACTTACTACAAAGCCATGTTTGTACGAGAGCCGTTCGCCCGTGTGCTATCAGCCTTCAAGAACAAGGTCGAATGGAGAAGTAAAAGCATGTTTAAGCGTATCGATCCCAGCATTCCTGAAGAAGATATAAAAGCTAACAAGTTCCCACTGTTTGTCAGGTATGTTCTTTCTCACAATCATTCATCAATAACTATGAACCAACACTGGCGTTCTTACGAACAGATTTGTCCATGTGAAGTGGACTATGATTTCATTGGACACTTTGAAAACCTGGGTCAGGAAGCACCTCATCTCTTAAAAGCAATCGGCGTGGATCATTATGTGACTTTTCCAGAATACCACCCATCAAAATCCAAACCTTATCTTTTAGAATACTATTCCAAGCTGACCAGAGAGGAAATCTACAAGCTTGGAAAGTTTTACGAGCTTGACTTTAAGCTCTTTGGATATGATTTTCCTGGCCCGTTGCGTGAGGTTCTGGACA
Source organism: Siderastrea siderea (assembly GCA_964030785.1). Classification (NCBI taxonomy): domain Eukaryota; kingdom Metazoa; phylum Cnidaria; class Anthozoa; order Scleractinia; family Rhizangiidae; genus Siderastrea; species Siderastrea siderea. The sequence continues at coordinate 53,648,438 of OZ034969.1, read as the reverse complement.
TGAAAAATGCTTCAGACGAGGAATGACACGACTGGCACAGAAGACTTGTCGGTAAATGATTAATTAATGTGTACCCCAGTAACCCCTGTAAAATGTACGCAACTAGATATGTTTTTGTACATATTTTTGCACTTAGTGTCAGAATCGGTTGTGATTTCTCACTACGTCAGTTTTAATGAAATCTATGTGGATAGTACAATAAGATGCTTGCCCGTGTAGTCGTGGAGTTTCAGTCCGAATCTGGCGTTACAAGAAACAAAAAACTGTTCGAGAAAGATAAATCCAAACTATTTCAGTGTAATCTTGGCAATGACTGTAACAAGAAAAAATAAACAGAAACAACAACGACAAAACTAATAACACTGTATAAAGTTGTGTTCCAGTCTAATACTGTTTTTTTTTGTAAATGGAATATTCTTTCTCGGGAAACATTGGCCGTTTTTATGCTAGAGACGTTAAAGTCGTCTAGACGTATTTAACGTCTCAGACGTTAATGTCGTCTGGTATAAAAACGGGGCGTATTAACGTAGACGAACATGTAGAAAAACCCAAGATTTTCTTAGAAAAGGACTGGGTTCTATTCTTGGAAGACACTAGACGCGACTAAACTCGGCGACAAATCAAACTAAGTGTGCAAAACAACAAATCCATCTGCATGTAAACATGGCGGAGACTTTGCTTAACTGCTTCGCAGCTTCTGAAGGCTTGTTTCTCGACGTCGTCGAAAAATAAAAGACATGGAAACACAAATGTTTTTTAAAAAGGCTAAATCAGTCAAGGAAGCGGTTTTTGGAAGAAGCACTTGCCTTGTGCGTCGTGGCCAACAAGAGAGAAAGGAAGGAAAGAAGTGGAGATGAACGGAGGAATTCTTCGTGGTGGAGAAACGGCTAACTAAATTGGAACGATAAAGCGGTTTAGGGCTAAATTCGTCCCAGATAAGGTCGTCTCGTTTTTATACTAGACGACTTTAACGTCTCAGACGTTAAAGTCGTCTGTTAAGTTCGACGTTCAGTCGCACTTAAAGGAAGACTTTAATATCGTCAGACGTTAAAGTCGTCTGACTTATATTCCGTTTTTATACTAGACGTTAATGTCGTCTCGAGACGATAATAACGTCTTAGACGATATTAACGTCTCTAGCATAAAAACGGCCATTGAGGTTCTAGAAAACCAAAACTCACTGCCTCAACCCCAGGGTCCAATCATTACGTGATTGAGTGTCATATAGCAAAAGAATTAGGTAAAAGACACATCAACTAACGGTGAAAGCTGACCTAAAAATAAATGGTTGGAATGCCTGTGTTGTGCACCACCGCGTTCTCCAGGGGTGGTAAATTTCGAAAAGGACCCCTAAGAGATACCAGAATTCTGTTTTGTGGGCGTGGCTCGCACAAATTTTTACCTTCTAAGAGGAACCAACTTATTTCAATTAAGAATTAACCTTCTGTGTAATTGCTTGTGCAGTTAACAAGACATGAAGCGATTAAAAAAATCCTCACTCTTTATTAACGAGACGAAAATAAAAATCAGTTGAATGACATTTACTTTCTGTCATATTTTCCGGCTCAATACCCTATAAAGTACCGCCACAACTCTGACGATTGTAATTTTAAATTTAAGCACCCTATGGGGTACCAAACCACGAATTTTGACCCCAAAAAGGTACGACCATCAACCCCGTCCGGGCGCGTTCTCCACTTAACGGTGCTTCCGGTAAGAATGAAGCGCGAAAGACTTTCCATGCAAACGTTAAAGGTTGGAATCCTGGCCTTTGCGTAGCGCCGTTTTCTAAGGCTAGAAACCTTTGCATCACAACTTTGAAAAACTGTACCCCTGTAATGTCCAGCAGATATGAGCAGCCAGAGCAGTATGCGTAAGGTTATCAAAATGCCTCCCACCCCTTCTCCCCCAAGATGGGTACGCTGTGGGCTGTGGTGTAGTCGTTAGGCCGCTGGTTTTCAGATCTGAAGGTGGTTGTTTCGAGGCCAGGTCCCCTCCATCATGTTGTTTCCTTAGACAAGAAAGATTATTTGAGGTCATGATTCTGCTATCGTGAGTCGCATCTAATGACAAGGCGGTAAAGGAAGTTTGCAGGGCTTCAGCCGCATATTCATCGTGGGTGAATCACAAAGGGCGAGTCATCGGGCGCTTTTCATTTAGTAAAAAATCTCGGTAATTTGGGTTGGAATTTCTTTCCGGGGAAAAGTTGTTCCATTTGTTCACATAGCCGGCGGCATTGCCAGGTCTGCGTTGACCGACAGGAAAAGTTAGTTTTTATGGCCCTGGAACTGGAAAAGATAACGGGAAACGTGCAAATGAAACATGTAATTCCATTCGTCAATTTTCAAGAAGGACAATCTTTTGAGATGTTCCAGTTCATTCCGGGAATTTTCCAGTGGGGCGAACCGAAAAACGTTTCCCATTTACTTCCCAACGAAATTTCCGGAATTTTTGACTAAATTTAAAGCGCCCATCATTCGTTGCTTATGACTCGCCTGCCATCATTCCCCTATGCTCACGAAATGATGATGATGGAAATTTGCTTATGAAATGTGTTTACTTGGGAAATACCTCTTGTAATATAAACGATCATGAAATACCAAAAAGTCTGCATATTTCCTTTTCCCACTTTGTGAAATCGGCCGTAAAATGTATATCCTTGGAATATAAAAACTACTCGCTAGGCTTCCTCCAAATTTCATTCTTTGAGTGACCCTGTTGTAAGCCTGTGATCCTTATTTCCTTGGGCCCGCAGTAATAAACGCAGTAATTTGCTACGCTGTTGAGATCACCCTTCCTCCTACTTTTGTTATTGTTACTTGTTATGTTTTTTCTTTGGAGAAGTTAATAAAGTAAAATAAAATAATTCTGCAGCTCATCAGAGCATTGGAAAAAACACATTCTTACTAGTGTATTTTGGTTACCGTAGATATTTTTCAGTAACTCGTCAGAGAACTCTTATTTGCAATGCGAATTTGTTCCACAGTAGCGAGAAGGCCGAGATTCCATTATTACACCGTCAGTTCCAATTCTGAACATACCCTACCTTTTGGGCATTTCTTTCCGGGCAAATGGTTAGTTAGAGAGAATAAGTAACAGGCAAAACACTGTCATATGGTCTGCTGTCTGCTATACAAATTATTAATGTAATATCATGGGTGACAAATTACTCCGTAATTTTGGCGCGAAATTTCAGCGTTAATTTATAATTTCGCGAGTGAAATTACAAAATTGCTATGGCAACGGGCCTATATCTCAGTGCCAAGATGGCGTCGAGGTTAAAGATGTTAAGGATGAAGATGTTTTGTGCAGAACTACAGCAATTCTGGAAATATTCATTGAGGACACAATCGGTAATGAAATCTGTAAATTTTGACTTTTAATTGACTGAACGTCTCAGAAACCAACTGTGAGGCAAAAAGAAGAGGTTATTTGTCTGACAGCGAAAATTTTTGAACGGCGAGTCGGCACTGAGGAGGCCTTCCAAAGAGTAAAGGCGACAAGCGACAAGGCCCTGAAAACTGGCGACATGGGACTTTCTACACACCGACAAGCGACTCAACTGAGCCGGCAAAACGACAGCGACGCTGAAGCACTTCAAATGGACAGCAACGTCAGGAAACAGTGTACTTTACCAATAAAAGATGACAATCAGAGTTTATTTGGTTGGTACTTCAGTGTAGCCAGTCAAGAGTAGGAATGGTAACCACCTTATCCGCTTGCAGGGTTTTGAGGGTTCCATAAATCGATGACCTTGGATGCGTTGTATCCATACTGACTGAGAGCAGACGATCATATAATCTGAAGTCTGTGATGTCAAAAGAGGGAAAGCAATTACCTAAGTCGCCCACAGCAACGAATTGATCGATTAGGATCTGTATCTACGTTATCAGCATAGTTGTTCTTTTCGACGTAAAAAATTGACTTGAATTAGCAGCAATTAAACCACTTTGACTTGCCCCTCAGAATGCTGAAAATCGCATTTCCAACGTACAAAATTTCAAAATTTTCCGGGGGAGCATGCCCCCAGACCCCCTAGATACTCCTTCCTCCGGCGATCATTTATTTGAACTCCCTTCCTGTCAAACTCACTGTAAACTGACTCTAAACTCTACAGGGTCTCGTGTTTTAGAGTTACAAAGTGTTAGGAGAACATTCCTTGTCCCAAAAGATCGGATTTGTAAGTTGACTTTCTTTTGAGATTCATAAAAGACAAAGATCTTGAGTGTTTCTTATTCCAAAGGGTTAAGAGGCGTGTTCGTTTTTATTACAGTGGAACCTCGATTTAACGAAGTGCCAAGGGACTGGGGAAATTGGTTCGTTATATTGAGGGTACGTTATATCGAGGGTTCGTTTTATATCGAGGTTTTTTCCATACATATCACTACTACTGGGCTGAAAAATATCGTTCGTTATACCGAGGACTTCGTTATATAGAAGTTCGTTAAATCGAGGCTCCACTGTATAAAATAATCATAATCTTTTTTTGGGATGCCAACATCATCGTAAAGTGATTTACAGATGTGATTTACAGAATGATTTCACTTCAAGATCAAGTTTTTTTCTCGCCAAGTACATCGCCTGTTGAAGAAGACATGTAAGAATATTCCCGATCTATATGCCAAGTGACTTCAGGCCTCACGGTGAGGCAAACGTTTTACTGACCTTTACTTAACTAGTACCTATAATTTTGAAGGAACTGGTGGAACTGGTGGCCAATAATTTAACAGTTGCTCTTCACGATCACGTGATATTGAAGACACTAAACGCATGTTTCAATGCTCTTCTCGACGATCTGCCGAGATGTATCAAAAACTCAAAAAAAAAAAACTCATTTAAATTTCAAAGGAAGGCAGTGACTATGTGAAAACGAGCAATTCCGTTTTTATTTTTTGGAGAATTTATAGGGCGACAGCGACATTTGCACGTGCTACAAAAATGACAGCGACATTTACAGCCATTAGTTCAGCGACATCGTACCTGAGAAAGACGCAACAAAACGACAAGGCTACCCCCTTGGAAGGCCTCACTGAGTTGCTGATCGAGTGATGGACCGCGAACTCAGAAAAGTAATTCAGTGGATTTGAGCACGTCTTCGAGTAGAGTAAAGGTCAGTTTTATACAAATTTGCTTCCGAAGTTTACTTGCGTTAAAACTAGACAGTTTGCTGTGCGTAAATGCATTTATCGAAGCCAGTTATGAAGCCAGTTGGTTCAATGAATTTGCCGGATAAAACCTTTGTCGAGCGATTTGTTAGGGTACTTTTCAAGTAATAGTTCAGAGTCTGGTGTATTTTGCTGTCGGATACAATTACATGAAATCGTCAAAGCGTGGTATACACTTCCCACATTTTTCTTTCATTATTCACCCAGAAAATTGTGAACTTTAGCCGAAATGACGTTCGCGCCCAAGATCTTCCCACGTTCAGATTTTTTTTTCAAACTTTTGCTGCAAAAAAATGGGGGGGGGGGGGGGGTCACCGTGTTTGTTTCGGAGATAAAGCGTATTGGAAACGTTTAGGAGCCTTGGTTATGTAAGGCGAGATCGGCTTTCTTGCTACAAGGAATAAAATAAGTTATGTGGAGGAATCTAGATAATGCTGATTTATTGATTTCATCGCACATAGGCCTATTTAGTACATTTTTCGGGTGAAATAGTTTCTTCCGGTAAAATTAGCCTCAAAGAAGGATAATTGTAAGTCATGTATACCTGCATTCGTAGAAAAAATTCGATCGTATTCGAGTAGAAATAGCAATAGAAATAATTACTTCTCACGTTCAGATTTTTTTTGTTTTTGGACGAAATGCAGAGTACCAGTAAAGGGAGTGATTTATCGAAAACTGAAAAGGAATGGGTCACCGTGCACTTAAGAGAGTTAAGCACGTTTATAGATATAAGAATACCCACCACCACTGTATTTGTCTTAAGTGCGCGTTCTCTTGGAAACAGTAAACTTTGCATGGACCACCGTAACAAAATAAAAGTACCGGATCCTGTGGTAAAGGATCTAACCAGCAAAAAATAAAGAACCAAGTACGATAAAAAGCAATGCTGATTCAACGGTAGGGAAACTGTATACCGATATTTCAAAAGGCACAGCCTTTCTTCTTTTGACTCTAAGGGCAAAAACGTTACAATTTAAACTAAGGGTATAAAATATGATACTAAAATAACAACTAAAGCAGCTTGTATTACAACGTTTAAAAACTGGCGTAAAAAATGAAACGTTACGATTTGAAATTTATATTTAAAGAAGCTAATATTGCAACGTTAAAAAACTGGCGAAAAAACTAACAACGTTACGATTTAAAATTTGAAAAATATCTAACATAAGTAGGATACGTGATACTATAATAACATAAGCTTAAGTGATAGGGATAACGTACCGTGTTAAACTCTAAACAGATTTCAATTCGAAATAACATGGAAAGTGGAAAATACCAACGATGTCAAATTCTACAAAATATTAGACAACGACATTACCAACGACATCCAAAAACGCATACGTATATACGTAGCACGCATGCACCGTGACAAAATTATTGACGATGACACTAAACGTTTCCTGATACAGATTGATCCTAAACCTGGGCGGTTTTACATTTTCCCTAAAGCACATAAACAGGGTAACCCCGGTCGACCTATTGTCTCTAGTAACTCTCACCTTGCGGAACGCATCTCACAGTTTGTAGACTTTCACCTCAAACCTCTTGTACAGAAAACACAGTCCTTCATAAAAGACACTACACACTTCCTTAACAAACTCGAACAACTTGGACAACTACCCGACAATGCTTTTCTTGTCACTCTTAATGTCTCTTCTCTCTACACCAACATACCCCATAACGAAGGCATTGACGCATGTCGACACTTCCTTGATACACGCACTCGCAACCCTTCTACTATCAGTACTGAAACTCTATGTGACCTCATACGCATGATACTTACTATGAACAACTTTACATTCAACGACAAGAACTATTTACAAATACATGGAACTGCCATGGGAACCAGAATGGCACCTTCTTATGCTAATCTGTACCTCGCAAAGTTTGAAACAGACGCTCTTTCACGTGCTCCTTACCAGCCTCACACGTGGTGGCGTTACATAGATGACATCTTCATGATATGGACACACTCAGTAGACGACCTCCAGACGTTCACTCGTACCTCAACAACATTCACCCTACCATCAAATTTACATCTAACTATTCTTTCACATCCATACCATTTCTTGACGTCAACGTGTCTCTCATTAACGGTAAAATCACGACTGACCTTTACACTAAACCGACCGACAAACATCAATACTTACTACAATCTTCATGTCATCCTAAACACACTACAAGAACTATTCCATTCACCTTGCTCTTAGACTCCGCCGTATTTGTTCTTCTGACGACACTTTCACGAAACGTACTACTGAACTCAAAACTTATCTTAACAAACGGGGATACAACCTGTCCTTCCTTGACCTAGAAATACGACGTGTTCACAACATCACACGTACCGAATCACTCGCTTCCTAAGACACTTCTCAAACAAACCGACCCAAACGGGTACCCCTTGTTATCACATACAATCCAGCCCTTCGTTCTGTATGATCCATTATTCACAAACACCTCAACATCTTGTCCTCATCTCCCCGCTGCACCAACGTTTTTAATGCTGCTCCCCTCGTTGCTTTCCGCCTCAGTAACAATCTTAGTAATTTATTAGTTAGCGCCAAACTTCGTAACCCTAACCAAAGTAACCAACCCCGTGGCTCGTTTCGATGCGGACACAACTGCTTGACATGCAACTATATAACAGACGGACTCACTGGCTATCCATTTTATTCTACGGGCGAAACAAGACCCATTCATCATCACATTGAGTGTAACTCTAAAAACGTTATTTACATGGTACAATGCAATCGTTGTCACAAACAATACATAGGAGAAACCAAACGACGACTCAAGGACCGCTTCAACGAACATCGTAGACCTGTTGACAAACGAACTAACATTTCTAAACCTACTGCAGTCTCAGAACATTTTCTTTCTAACGACCATAATGCTAATAACATGCAACTTATGGGTGTGCCGTTTTCAGAAGGAGCGTTCTTTTCAAAATTGAAATTCCGTGTATTTTGTTATTCCTAAATCGGAATAAGAGTGGTCTGAATAGTCCCTAGAGAATGCACTATAATATTTAATGCTCTGTTTTACAGTTCGTTGAGTGCACTTCTTTTACTTTATTTAACAAAGTTGGGAAAATTATGGAAAAACATGGTAAATACAGATCAGTGTACCGAATAAAATAAACAAAGGACGTTTCGATGTCTTCATTACACCTTTACAGATTCGAATGAACAAAATTGTTTGGTTGTAATCATTAATGTTCAAATATGGCCTTGTTCTGCAAAGAATAGCTTTGGAGTCATCCTTCGAGTGTTTAGTCTTGTTCTAAGTTTCTATATAAGCAGTGTCGAATAAATTCAGTAGAAAATAAAAATACGACATATTAAGCTAAAGCACTTGAAAAAAATAATTCCCCTTTGCTTTCTTTTGTGAAATATTGTTTTCTTTGAAAGAAGCTATCTTTGCATATTTTGATACTTTGGAAACCGACCTGAGGGTCGTATTGTGGGAAGTGTTAAAGGTTTCTTACACTCCCTAAATTTCCCAGGTAACTCGAGTCTCTCTACGTTCTTTTTAAGATTGCTGTTGTAGATGTGTTCGAATGTTTAGTGAAGTGTGGTCATGTTTCTCAAGTCACTATTTTGCTTCAAGAATCTTTTCTTTCTCCTCGTGGTTTTTGGGTGCTTGGCCCTCTGGATTTTTAAAAATTTTTCGGATCGTCACTTTCCCAGAGGTAGGGTACATGGTTTTGTAAGCTGATAGTTATTTATTCAAGGGAAAATGGGTTACCTCTTACTTCAAACGCGCCTAAATATGAAGCGAACTGACTCAGTTGTAGGAGCCCAGCTTTACTAAAACGTGAATCGTTCATATGAATGTTTTTTTTTTACACAATCCACGTCTTGTATTTAAGAACAGGCCGTTGCTCTGTTCGCATTACAGTCGCTTCTTTGCTACGCGTAGCACATGGAAATAGGAGAAACCATTTTGCGATCATTGAGTGAATGGGCACCAACATGATTTTACATTACAGGTAAATGGCGATGTTTGTATCTAATTTCGGCAGTGGAGTAAAACACATTTGACTGCTTTCCTGAAGACCCAATCATGAAGTGTTTGCTACACCACAAAAGAATTAGGCAGTTCACCCATCAAACAACACTAAAAGCTGCCCCCCTCCACTCTTATTCAAATTATTGCAAATTAATGTCGGAGGTTGTTTTTACAATTTAATAAAGAGTTTGTATTCAAACTAGTCATGTTCAATAAAAAATGGAAACAGCCAAACAAAATCCTTTCAATACGCAAGGGGGTACGCCAAGGTTGTACATTAAGCCTGTTGTTATTCGATCTCTTTAACAATAACATACCATACTCATTCGAAAATACTTTATGTGATCCGTTCGTTTTACCAAATGGCACAAAATTAAATTCACTTTTATACGCGGATGATTTAGTAATATTGTCAAGATCTAAAACAGGGTTGCAAACTTGTCTTAATAGATTATCTTCCTATTGCAATTCCTGGATGTTAAGTATCAATCCTAAAAATACCAACGTTATGATCTTGCAGAAACGTGCTAAGAAATGTACTGAGTCTAGCTTTCACATAGACAATGAAATCATTGAAATCGTTCAAAACTACACCTATCTAGGTACGTTAATCTCTTCAACGGGTAACTTTTCAATGGCACTTGATAAGTTGAAAGAGAAGGCCCTCCACGCTCTTTTTAGTCTTAGAAAACATACGAATATAAGCAAATTGTCTCCACTCCTTGCAAATAAAATCTTTGACATGATGATCTCTCCAATTTTAACATATAACAGCGAAATCTGGGGTGTATATGTAAGACCTGATTTCAAGTCTTGGGACAGTTCGCAGATTGAAAAAACTCATCTTCAGTTCTGCAAACGTTATCTAGAAGTAAGCAATAAAGCATCAAATATGGCATGTAGAGCTGAACTTGGAAGATTTCCTCTTATTATAGCTATTAATCAGAAAATAATTAATTACTTTTTATATCTTCATAATAATGGGAATGACTCTATTGTTAAACAGATCTTTTTAATGTCGGCAGATCTTCATCCCTCTGGTAAAAGTAGTTTCTACTCTAGTGTTATGAGGATGTCTGAATACTATAATTTGCCTGATTTTGACCCCAATGTCTAAATAAATCTATAAGCCTAATGCAACACAAATATATCCTACACTGGCAACATTCTATTCAACACTCAGAGAAACTAGAATTTTATAACACTTTTAAAAACGAACACACACCTTCTTGTTATCTAGAACTTACAAGCAAGTTAAATGAAAGGAAAGAATTAGTGAAATTCAGGGTAGGTAATAACAAACTAATGGTTGAAACTGGTAGATATAGAGAGAGTTAATAGACTTTGCCCTACTTGCGGATCTAATCAAATTGAGGATGAAATTCACTTACTTTTTCACTGTCCTAAATACTCAACTTTTAGAGACAGATTTTACAGGAAACTAGAGTATCACCTACCATATATAAAACGATTGTCTACATTGGAAGCTACAAAAGAATTAATGAATTCTGATAATTATTCTGTAAGCATTCAATTGCTGAGATTCATTCTATCATGCTTAAATTTACGCAATAATTTATTATCAATTCAGACTGATGTAACTTAATTCTTATCTCCTTACATAATTATTACATTATAAGTTCTTTTTGTTGAGTTGTATGCTTTTGCAATACTGTAATAACTCATAGTCTTGCAAATAAAGCTATTGTTGCTGTTGTTGTTGAACAATGGATTGGATCTATCCCTCTGTACAACTGTGTCTTTGCCAAAAGTAAAGCCGATGTGTTTGGGCGCGTTATGTAGGTTATGCTTCAATTTTTCAGATAGCATATGATCGACTGGAGCCCTTGCAACCTGATGTGCGCGTTGCAGGACTTTAGGAGCATGGTCATTTTGGTCCCATTTTCAAATTTGAGTAAACGTATTTTAAAAAACGATATATATATATATATATATATATATATATATATATATTTAATAGTAAGAAGATGACATGGGTACAATTCAATGGTAGAAAGCCTTAAAAATTATCCAGGTTTGACATCAATTCCTTGAAAAAAACGCATTCCAAATGGTAAACGCGGGGGTAAACGGTCTAGCTTACTGGTCACTGGTACTCGATTAAAGGAATTGCCCTAGAAGCGTGACAGGCTTTCCATGGAAACGTCGAAGGTTGAAATCCTGGTGTTTACCGCCGCGCCGTTTCTCAAGTTAGAAATTGTTGCTATTTCAACTCTACAAAACTATGCTCCTAAAATATCCAGCTGATGAACACAACAAATTGCATTAAGTTGCTACAATGTTGCCCCCGCCCCCCCCCCAAAAAAAATAGCGTTCGCTGTGGTGTAATGGGTAGCCGAATGGTGAAGGTCGGTAGTCCCTGCCAATGTGTTGTGTCCTCAGACAAGAAACTTCACCCCACATTTTCTCTCTCTATTCTCTCTCTACCCGGGTGTACAAATGGGTACCGCCGACCATTCTCTTCCCCAGTTACGCCGTTTTCTTTAAAATTACGTCTCTTGTAGCTCTGGTAACGGCCAAAAATTTATTTTTTTGATTGGCCGATTCAAACTATATGCGCAATAACGTTAAAATTTTTTGTCTCCTACGCATAACGTTTTATTTCCGATTGAATTTATCAGGGCATTAATTAACATATTGACTTGATCAATTTCCACGCAAAGAATTTGGCCATAGGGTAGATAAGATTGAGCGACCAAATTTTGCTTATTGGTTAAGCACGTAAGAATTAGTGTTAGAGATTGTCGCTAAGTGGCAGCGATTCTTTTCTCGCTACAGCATTTTCTACAAAACTACAGCTTGTCCATAAATAAACTTACATGTAACTGTCTCATCAACTGTTGTAATGACCTCTTGAAGTCGATGTTTAAAACCTTGGGCGCCAAATGCTTCTGGAAATTTTCGATGGGGTAAAACGTAATACAGTGTAGGCGTTTAGTGGCGAAACGATAAGTACACAGTTGACATTCTCGCACAACAGAAACCAGACGAATGTAATAAAATAACTGTACAATTCAGTATAACACAAATGCAGTACCTCCTTTATTCAGGCAAGATACAAATCCAAAACGCGGGAGCAAAATGCAGGGACAATCGTTCGTCTGAACATTTACGGCACGAAAGACAGCTTCTTAACTTTGTTCCTTTTAAAGCTTCAGGTTTTCCACTAGTTGCAGGAGATTTAGAGGGTCCCGAACAGCTTTTGGTCGATCTAACACTACGACTCGACCGGTAGGAATTCAATTTCTCAGTTGTTGTCAGAATTGTCATGCCCAGAGCTCCACGAACGAGAATAGAGCAGGCGCAATAGCACCATAACGAATTAGACATGCGCTACCCGGATGTCATGAAGTTCACGACATCCGGTAATGGTTGATACCAGAGCCCTACGATCCCACTGCTGACCGAACAGATCGTAGGCTCTGGAAACGAGAATGACTGGCGACATACTGCTGGAGGTAAACCTGCCATGGATGCCTTACCTTATCTTACCATACCTTACCATACCTTACCTTACCTTACCTTACCATAAGTCTAGCTTTCACATAGACAATGAAATCAATGAAATCGTTCAAAACTACAAATATCTGTTACATTAACCTCTTCAACCGGTAACTTGCGTACCATTCTTTAGTCATCATTCTCCCATGATCATAAAACAATGATGCAAATTTGCTCCTGAAATTGGTTTACTTGGGAAACACTTACTTCCTGTAATTTTATCCAAAGCTCTGAAGGTTTCCTTTTGGCGTTTTGTGAAATTGGTTGTAAAATACATACCTGGAAAATAAGAACTATTTTCTAGGATTTCCTCCAGATTTTATTCGTTGGATGCACTTATTTTAGTAAGCTTGGGATCCTTTTTAAAATTCTAGAGTTCATCAGAGCATTAGAAAAGGCCACATTCTTACAAGTGTATTTTGGTTACCATAGATATTTATCACTAACCAGTATCGCTTAATCCAGTACCCGCTGACAGTTTTAGTACATTAAGAATAAAGGATTGCATCGTGTCAGAAATACAGACAACGGATGCACATAAAGAAAACGAAGTTACATTTCGGTACAAGCAAATCCTTCATCAGACTAAAATTGCACACAAGAGAGCTGATGATAAATAGAATAATGCACCGATCAATTCGAAAGTTCAACATCCCCGTCGGGCGAGTCCCTGGCATTTGAACTTTTGAAGATTGGCTTGTTCAAATTCCTTCCCTCGGGGCAAAAAAGCCGTTCAAATGCCCCACCAATTAGTACCGAACTACCTCTCCTCAAAGACAAATTTCGTCTTCAATCAAACACTTTACACGCCTTTCAGAGAGAGATATGCCGTAATGACACCTTAAAACCTTTTATAAAGACCCTTTTGAAGGAGTTATTTACTATCAAAGGCGAAATTCTATCTTGTAAATCCGTCAAACCTTGCAAAAATCAAAAAAAACTCACGGGCGCATTACATCAGAACAAGAGATAAATCTGGTTCAAATTCCCCACCCTTCCAACGCAACGTTCAAATTCCCCCCTCTCCGGGCACGATGCTCAGTCAAATGCCCGGGGTATGCCCAGGGGGGATGTTGAAGTTTCAGATGATCGTCGCATAAGATACAATGACAAATGGAAAAAAAAGTAAACTAAACAAAAAAAAGTATAGAGTATACTCAAAGAGAAAAGACATGAGTTCTCTGCGCGATTTGAGTCCGTTGCAAAGCGTAGGTGTTAAGCACTTGATATGATAGGCCTCTTTATACATGTATAGAAGAACATTCTAGCGCTTAACACCTTCGCTTAACAATGGGCTTAAATCGAGCAGACAACTTTGCTTTTTCTCTCAAGTATACTCTTATGTTTGTTTTCCAATTTGTCACGGTAACTTACACCATTTTAACATCAGCTTTCTTGTGTGCAATCTTAGTCTGATGACGGTTTTCCTTGTACCGAAATATGACTTCTTTATCTTTATGTGTATCCGTTGTCTACTATCGCTCATCTGCATTACGAATTTGGTAAGGTGAGATGGCCGAGATTACATTTTGATACTGTCAGTTCCAATCCTGACCATACCCCACCTTTGGGTATTACGTAGAATATAAAAACTACTTTCAAGGATTTCCTCCAGATTTTATTCGTTCGATAACTTTATTTCAGTAAGCCTGACTGTTTTCCTATTTTAAAATTCCGTAGTTCATCGGGCCCCGTTTGTTCAAAGGGTGTATGGTATTATCCACCAATAAATCATTAACCAGTGGATGTTGTACTCTGTTTTGTTATCATTTACCCCGGCACTGGATATTGATTAATCCAGTGGATAGCGTTATTCACCCTTTGAACAACCGGCCCAGAGCATTAGAAAAGCCCATATTCTTCTTTTGGTTACCGTAGATATTTTTCAGTAATTAGTATCGCTTATCTGCAATACGAATTTGTTCCACAGTAGCAAGAACGCCGAGATTCTATTATCTCACCGTCAGTTCCAATTCTGACAATACCCCACCTTCTGGGCATTTCTTTCCTGGCAAATGGTTAGACAGAGAGATTAAAGGGCCAACCATTTAACTTCTAAACGGGGGATTGGGTAATTTGGTATTGGCATGAATTTTTTCCAACCCCTTCATTCCCAATGAATTTTTTTCTGGGGTTTGTGCTTGCAAGATATTTCCATTTTTTTTTGTGTGTGTGGATGGTTTGGAAAAGTATGCCTCCATTATAAATCAAATTATAAAGGATCTGTGAAAGAATCTTTGAACAAATACATTAATTTTTATCTAAGAGTTTTTGACTGACCTTTTTAGTGCAGTACATTAATTTTAACACCGAATGTAAAACATTGAGAAGGTGACCCCTTCCCACTGATGAAGGGAGTCAGACCTGTTCCTGGACTTAAATCATTTTGCAACGCGAATGCGCCTACAGTACAGTACATAGTAGGGCGGGAAAAGATTTTCCCACCCTGGCATATAGTGCGTGCGTAGCGCTACAGAACAATGCAGTATATAGGGCGAAAACAAAGCGCCTAAAGTACATATTTTACGGGAAGATAATGAACCACATCCTTTCCTCTTTTTAACAATTTAAAAATCAAACTGGGATCAACCAGTACAGCAATAAGTTGCTTTAGAGAGCTATCTAGAGAGGTTAAATCCAACTCGCAGAAGTACACATCACAAAGCCAAAAAATAATCTGCATCCAGCAGAGAGACTTGCAAAATAACACAGAAATTAGCATCAGGAATGCTGACAAAGGGACTACATCTGTGTTCATGAGCCTAGCTGACAGAAAACAAAACGAGGAGCAAATTCAATTAGACAACATGAACGAACATGGAAAAACTACAAGCGACTTGCAGTACCTATTGTTGAAGAGACATCCCCCAAAGTACAACAATTGATTACAGTACTTCACAATGAACACCACATTAACGAAGTGACTGAAAAATGGCTCTGTCAAACACCAAAGTAACCCGCCTCGAATTCCAGTGTTTTATAGCCTTTTAAATAAAAATCTGCAAACCCACTTGGGAGACCTATAATTTTGTGAGTTTCAGGTCCAACAGAGAATTTATCAGCGTTTGGTGACAATCTATACAAGCCGTTAGCACAACAACAGGAGGCATTTCTCGAAGACTGATACAGTCAACTGACTCCATTAATTTCATTGACGGGGGACTAAAGTTTCAGAGAACGTAATTCTTGTATCAATGGAAGTAACGAGTTTGTGTACTAATATTTCACAAGAGAGGGAGTACATACAGTATGCGAGGCTTACGACACTAATTTCTATAAAAGCACACCTCCAATCCCTACACGATTACTTGACAAACGCTCAGCCTAATATTACAGGAGCACAAGTTCTCGTTCCAGTTTTGTGGCAAAAATTATCTACAAACACACAGAACTGCCAAGGGCATTTAAAAATGGTGGTCGCATTTGCTAAAGTTGAAACAGAAATCCTTAGCCAAAGCGCATTCAAACCTCTCGTTTGGAAACGATATATCAGCAAAATTTTCTCCTCTGGGAGACCAACAGAGAGGAATTAACTGACTTCACAGATCAAGCAAATAACGATCACCCAACTATCAAGTTCATGGCTGAAATTTCTGATACAGAAACTACGTTCCTGGCCACCAGCATTAACAAATGCGAAAGATTTACATCTGAATCAGCGCTCAATATACGCACCTACTACAAACCAACGGATACATTTTAGTACACACGTCACATTTCTCCTCATGTCACCCACTAGGATTCATCAAAGGATTCATCAAAGGATTCATCAAGGATTCATCAAAGGAGGGCCCTCAGACTGCTTAGAACAAATTCCCCTAGAACAGCGTTTGAGGGAAAAATCAAACACTTCAAATCACATCTTCTTAAGAGAGGTTACCCAGAAAATCTAGTCCAAAGAAATCTCTCAGAAGTGATCTTTGAAAATAGAAAGCAGGCTCTCCAACCAAAACCTAAAACAAACAAAAAAATATTGCCTTTTGTGATGCAATACCACCCAGGAGTACCAAACTCAAAACAAATACTTATGAAAAACTAGCATTTAACAGAAAAACAACCATTGCTCAAAGAAATATTCAAAGAATCTCCTTTAATGTCATACAAAAGGGGTAGCGTTCTCAGACATACTTGAAAGATCAAAACTATGAGAATGGCTATTACACGTGCGAAAGCCTTGCAGGCCTGTCAACTTATATTTATATATCACTGTGTTAAAAAAAAGGACCTGATTTTTTGGAACAGATATTTAGTGTAATAAATATGTTCTTTTACCAGTTTTATAGTCGTTGCAAAATCACAAGTTGTCTGTGGTTAAAATAATTTTCATTAATAGAATAAAGGATTTTATCTTTGCATATTAGTATCAAATAGATATTTTATAAAGTTTACTTAATGTTCCAACAGCGATTCTGGCATTCTTGATTTAGAGTGCACTTTAAAACATTGTTATTCAAATCACAACACCAGCATGATCTTGAATTTCAGAAAACGTGTAACAAGATTGGTAACGACAGGTGCTATAAATGTAAAGAAAAAGCCATCTGAGGGGGGGCACATTATTGGGCAAAGAATCCCTGTTACCCAAGTCCAGATACTAAAATCTTTCAACAGTCTGCTGATAAAGTTCAATGTATCAACCCAGGAAACGTGTTGCCAGAATTTTTTTCCAGCCCACTGTACGTGCGTGAATTTTTTTCGGGACAATAGTCTTGTGCAGGAATTTTTTTCTTACGCATATGTACTTGCAAGATTTTGTTTTTCAAAATCACCCAACCCCCCTTTCAGAAGTTAAGAGCAATTCTCTGTAAGAATCAAACAAAGTGGGAAATGAAAAATTTTGACCCCCCCACTCAAATTTACATGCAAGTAGATATCCATGGGGGATGTTCGCAAATGGCAATTATTAAGGTCATAACTAAATTGTTGCCATGGTAACTGCGAATGTTTGTTGACGCCCGAGAACCCAATTTTGAACTCAAAAACTGTTGCGAAAACTGCAAAACTTAAAACGTTATTTCTCAAGTTTATTAGAACACTACAACTCGAGACTTGGCACAAATGTAAAACCACTATTCTAGTTTCCTTCCATCTATATGGCTTTTCATTATGTTTACCGTAAACAAAATAAACGACGAATTAACTACACCATGTCTCGGCCATTTTAATTCGTGAGTAAAACAAGCAGTACATTTCTTTTAATATCTCCAAAAGTACATCAGTTCTAGAATTGAAACTACATGGATAGCTTACAACAGACATTGTAGTTACTAAATCTTTAAAATTCTCAGCGGGGCGGGCTTATTTTGTTTTCATGGCAATCAACAAAGAAACCATAAAAATGAGATTTCTTAAATTTTGTCAAAACTAACATTCTGTAAGTTTGCTGGAAAAATCGGAAGAAAGCTGAAACGACCTTGAGAGTTAAAGAAAATTGTCTGTTAAGTAATTCTCTGATAAAAACAACCGTTTATAAACCGTATTTTTGGAAACGATTTGAATCGAAGTACAGCTTACTTGACGGCTTTGTTCATTTCTCCACTTTTCGACTCACGTTGAGCGAGCTGGTTCTTTCTGTACAGCACTGGCATTGTTTGGAAATCCAGTGTTCTAAGCCTTTTCTTTCAGCTGGTAGTGTTATTTATCCCCGGCAGTAGTCCATCCCCTTATTTAAGCCCACTGAAATCAGGTTTGGTGGCACTGTCGGCAGAAATAAACCAACACGGGGTTCAGTCAGTACAGGTACATTTCCACCGTAGCCTTTTGCTCTACTTCTCGATCAGACGTAACCATTCGCTCCAAAAGATGGAAAGATGCATCCTTTTAACTAGGATTCCATTTAGCCAAGAATTTTACTCCAACTTACGGTGTAAAGACTGCAGACAACAGCTTTCTCCGAAGTGGAAGAGACAATAACAAACGCCGTGGGACGTTACTGGTCAGCAGTGTTTACTTGAACAACTTGCCCCTCACAATTTTCTTAACACCGGGTCCCTTGCATGCTGTTGATATGACATTCAATGCAATTCACAAAGCTAGCAATTTCCTTTTATTAGATTCTGTTTTTCGACTTGCTCTCTAGTCCTGGTCCATTCACAGTAGGATTAACAGTTTCTGATAGAACAAATGTACAGTGCGTTTTCCAGCGCTCACACCATTTTCGCCGTAAAAATGAGACTCGACAATTAACAATAGATCGGTGAGCTGATGAAAGAACGGCTTTTCTCACTTTCCATTCTATTAACTAGCGTGCCTTCAATGGAGACTTCAATCCTGATTATTATAGACCTTTCGCACTTTCGAGGACAATTCTTTCCAGCCCTTTACAACTTTGTAAAACAAACAAACAAACAAACAAACAAACAAACAAACAAACAAAAGAGAACCAACACTTTTAACGTGGGGTTGATTTCTTTTTCCTGAGATGCGCAAATCGCACGTACTTTTATCAGATGGATTAAGCGTTGTCATTCTTCTTTTGTCAGTTCTCCTTTTGTCATTTCGCACAGCTGGAGCCTTTTGTATACGTGTGGATACCTGTGAGACTCTTCCTCTAAACATCAGTCCAAATGTCATTTCTTACTTCAAGTGGCGTATTTTTGAAAAAGGATACAAAGTCGTTTGTGCGATATTCTACACCAGAAAAATACTGTGAGTACGGTGTTCATCAAGTAGGGCTTTGTTTAAGTCATTCTCCTAGGGGAGGGGGAGGGGAGGGGTGGGAAGCGTCACAGAGCAGAGTCGAGTCATGCACAACACCCGGGGGAGGAGGTACTCAACAAAGTTTTATACGGGGAGGCTCCGCCCCGAGGTCCAACCCCTTACCCCTTTATATACCATTTTTGACCGAAAACGTAGCCCTTTCGTATACCTTTCATTGCAAAATGGTACCCCTTTCACATACCAACTTATACTGCATCCCTTTTCTAAACCCTTGGAATGCAGTTTATGGCAAAAGGATATTAGGGGAGAACAGTATTACCTGAAGAGATGTTAACCAAAAATCAGTATTATTATCTACTCGAAATATTTTAATAAAAGGCCCTTTTAAATACATAAATGACAGATTTCCCTGCCCTTTCATATACTTCAGCTCGTGAAATCCCTACCCTTTCATATACCTGAAGCGTGAAAAAGGTACCCCTTTCGGGCGGAGCCTCCCCGTATAGGCCATTATAGGGAGTGGCTCCCCCCGGGGGGGAACAACATTTCGAACAACGCCAAACTCAAGAACTTTCCTGCGTTAGCGCAGTATACAAGTGGACTGGGCTTTAAAGTCAAAACCCAAAACAACAACATAAAGTAAGAGAAATCAGAGAGAAGGGAAGAAATCAAGCAACAAGACCGATGGTGCAGAATTCGCCAAAAAATGCGTAAACTCGACTACAGACTCCAATAAACAGGACTGTTTACAATTGAGGTGTTCCTTACGCTCTCGCAAGTTTCGTCTTACGTTTCTCGCATTGCGACAAAAAGAAAGCAGTTCAGTGCGTCAGAATATCCGGCTGCCGAAAACGAAAATATTCCTAGAGGTAAAAATGATATCATGAGATCTTCAGAGGAGTCCCACAGTCATCCATTCGAAAACGAAGAGTTCCGTCAACTGTGTGAAACGAAAAGGAAGAAAAGAAGAATTGTTATCGCCAAGACTGACAACGCTGAAAGCCGTCTCCAAAAAGTACGATATAAGCATCTCAGGAAAACAAAAGAATGTTGTTTCTCTTATCGAGCTCTGCAGCTGGAAAGCTTTGGACAATGTAGCTTATAAGGCGCACACCAGCTCACTAACATAGCGGTTGGACATACCGGCGCAACAAAGGAATTTTAATGATAAGAACATTAAACCGTTTCTTATTTGTTCTTGTTTTATTTTTGTTTTGTTTTTGTTTTTGCTGTTGTTGGTGTTTTTTTTTGTTTGTTTTATAAAATTGTAAAAATATGGCTGGAAAAAATTGTACTCCAAAGTACGAAAGGTCTAAATAATAAGGATTGAGGCCTTCATTGAATTAAAAGCACAAAGGCACACGAGCTGAATAGAATGGAAAATAAAAATAGCCATTCCTTATTCAGTTTACCGATGCATTGTTAATTGTCGACTTGTGTTAGCAGTCTTAAGCGGCCTTCAAACATCAAACTAATGTTGGCCAACATTAGTTTGACGTGTGAAGGCCGCTTATTATTAAGTAATAAATATTATTATTATTATTATTATTATTATTATTATTATTTATTTTCGCGACGAAAATGGTGTGAGCGCTGGAAAACGCACTGTACATTTGTTCTATCAGAAACAGTTAATCCTACTGTGAATGGACCAGGACTAGAGAGCAAGTCGAAAAACAGAATCTAATAAAAGGAAATTGCTGGCTTTCTGAATTGCTTTGAATGTCATATCAGCAGCATATAAGGGAACCAGTGTTAGGCAAATTATAAAGGTAACGTCCCACGGCGTTTGTTATTGTCTCTTCCACTTCGGAGAAAGTTGTTGTCCGCATTTTTTACACCGTAAGTTGGAGTGAAATGCTTGGCTAAATGGAATCCTAGTTGAAAGGATGCATCTTTCCATCTTTTGGAGCGAATGGTTACGTCTGATCGAGAATTAGCGAAAGGCTACGGTGGAAATGTACCTGTACTGACTGAACTCCATGTTGGCTTATTTCTGCCGACAGTGCCACCAAACCTGATTTCAGTGGGCTTAAATAAGGGGATGGAAGACTGCCAGGGGTAAATAACACTACCAGCTGAAAGAAAAGGTTCATAACACTGGATTTTCAAACAATGCGAGTGCTGTATAGAGAGAACCAGGTCGCTCAACGTGAGTCGAAAAGTGGAGAAATGAACAAAGCTGTCATTAAGCTGTACTTCGATTCAAATCGTTTATACGGTTTATGAACGGTTGTTTTTATCAGAGAATTACTTAACAGACAATTTTCCTTGACTCTCAAGGTCGTTTCAGCTTTCTTCCGATTTTTCCAGCAAACTTACAGAATGTTAATTTTGACAAAATTTAAGAAATCTCATTTTTATGGTTTCTTTGTTGATTGCCATGAAAACAAAATAAGCCCGCCCCGCTGAGAATTTTACAGATTTAGTAACCACAATGTCTGTTGTAACCTATCCGTGTTGTTTCAATTCTAGAACTGATGTACTTTTGGAGATATTAAAAGAAATGTACTGCTTGTTTTACTCACGAATTAAAATGGCCGAGACATGGTGTAGTTAATTCGCCGTTTATTTTGTTTACGGTAAACGTAATGAAAAGCCATATAAAAGGAAAGAAACTAGAATAGTGGTTTTACATTTGTGCCAAGTCTCGAGTTGTAGTGTTGTAATTGTTTTGAGAAATAACGTTTTAAATTTTGCAGTTTTCATAACAGTTTTTGAGTTCAAAATTGGGTTCTCGGGTGTCAACAAACATTCGCTGTTACCATGGCAACAATTTAGTTATGACCTCAATAATGGCCATTTTCGAACATCCCCCGTAAAATCTACTTGCATTCAAATTTAAGTTGGGGGGTCAAAATTTTTCATTTCCCACTTTGTTTGATTCTTACAGAGAATTGCTCTTAAATGGTTGGCCCCTAAATAACAAGTAAAACACTGTCATATGAACTTTAAATGTCTTTGATGCTATACAAAATTATCCGTAATTTTGGCGCGAAATGTCAGCGTTAATTTATAATATCACATGTGAAATTACAAAATTGCTATGGCAACGGGCCTATAGCTCAGAAAATTGTGAACTTTAGCCAAAATGTATGCTTTAAGGACGTTTGCGCCCGAAATTTCCCCACGTTCAGATTTTTTTCAAACTTTTGCTGCAGTTAGATAATGAACTCATGTCAGTGTTAAAGACGTTATGGGTGAAGATGTTTTGTGCAGAACTACAGCAATTCTGGAAGTATTCATTGAGGACACAATCGGTAAGGACGTTTGCGCCCAAAATCTCCCCACGTTCAGATCTTTTTCAGACTTTTGCTGCAGTTAGATAATGAACTCATGTCAGAAAAGCCAAAAAAAAAATGGGGGGCGGGGGTCACTGTGATCGTTTCGGAGATAAAGCGTGTTGGAAACGTTTAGAAGTTTGGTAATGTAAGGTGAAATCGTCTTTCATGCTATAGGGAATAAAATAAGTTACGGAGACTCTAGATAGTGCTGATTTATTAATTTCATCGCAAAAGGGGCCTCTTTAGTACATTTTTGCAAGTAATATCGTTTCTTCAGGTAAAATTAGCCTCAATGAAGGATAATTGTAAGTTATGTATACCTGCGTTCGTAAAAAAAATTGATCGTATTTGAGTAGAAATGGCAATAAAAATTAAAACTTCTCACGTTCAGAATTTTTTTGTAATTAGACAAACTATGCAGAGAACCAGTAAAATGAGTGATTTATCGGAAAAAAAAAGAATGGGGTCACCGTGCATTTAACAGAGTTGAGCACTTTTATGATATAAAAATACCAACACCACCGTATTTGTCTTAGGGGCGCGTTCTTTTGGGACTGTTGCGGAATTAAATAGGAATACCCGACTCGGAATAAACGTTATTTGTGTTCTCTTGGGAGCGATTCCGTTTTCGGAATGAACGGAGTATCATTCCGTTCATTCTGCTCCCGATAACAGAGTGAACAGAATGAAAGGGATACGGTTTACTCGTAATAGCCAGAATACGCCTGAATCTTTCTTGAAATTTTTTGCGAGAAATCCTACTCGGCCGCCTGCGCGTGTGCATACATAGTAGTTCTCAGGTCACCTCCGCCATGGGTATTCCGTTTTCAGAAGGAGCGTTCTTTTCGAAATTGAAGTTCCGTGTATTCTGTTACTCCTATATCACAATAAGAATAACCAGAATAGTCCCAAAAGAATGCACCCTCATATTTAATGCTCTGTTTTACAGTTCGTTGACTGCACTTTTTTTTTTACTGTATTTAAGAAAGTAGAATTCGAATAGGGAAAATTATGAAAAACATGGTAAATACAGATCAGTGTACGGAATAAACTAAACAAAGGACGTTTCGATGTCTTCATTACACCTTTACTAATTTGAATGAACAAAACAAATTATTTGCATGTAATCATTAATGTTCAATATGGCCTTGTTCTGCAATGAATAGCTCAGATCGAGTCAGACGTTGAGCGTTTAGTCTTGTTCTAAGTTCCTACATAAACAGCGTCGAATAAATTCAGTAGAAAATAAAATTCGACACAATAAGCTAATGCACTTGAAGACAATAATTCACCTTGTGAAATATTG
Source organism: Siderastrea siderea (assembly GCA_964030785.1). Lineage (NCBI taxonomy): Eukaryota > Metazoa > Cnidaria > Anthozoa > Scleractinia > Rhizangiidae > Siderastrea > Siderastrea siderea. Next base: position 53,624,490 of record OZ034969.1, on the reverse strand, counting down.
TTTTCTGTGGTAGAAGCCATCTTTGCATATTTTAATACTTTGGAAACAGACGTGAGGGTCGCATTGTGCGAAGTGTTAAAGGTTTGTTACACTCTCTAAATTTCCCAGGTAACTTGAGTCTCTCTAAGTTCTTTTTTCTTGTTGTTGTAGATGTGTTCGAATGTTCAGTGAAGTCTGATCATGTTTGTCAGGTCACCATCTCGCTTCAAGAATCTTTTATTTTTCCTCGTGATTTTTGGGTGCTTGGCCCTCTGGATTTTTAAAAACGTTTCAGATCATCAATTTCCCAGAGGTAGGGTACATAGTTTTGTAAGCTGATAGTTATTTATTCAAGGGAAAATGAGTTCCCTCCTACTTCAAACGCCGGTCTAAATATGAAGCGAACTGACTCAGTTATAGGAGCCCAGCTTTACTAAAGCGTGAATCGTTGTTATGAATTTTTTTTATTACAAAAAGCATGTCTTATTTAAGAACAGGTCGTTGCTCTGTTCGCATTACAGTCGCTTATTTGTTACGCGTAGCACATGGATCATACAGGATAGGAGAAGTCATTTTGCGACCATCGAGTAAATGGGCACCAACATGATTTTTACATTTCATGTAAAGATGATGTTTGTATATGATTTCGACAGTGGAGTAAATTTCTGCGGACAATTTTTTGCGGGAACTTCTTTTTGCGGATCGTGAAGGAACCCCCGCAAAAATCGCAAAAATCAGAACCTGCAAAAATTTAGTGCCACACGATATGCAGACTATAATAACTTAGGTCATTGTATACTGAAGTTACTTTTGGTGTAGTGTGGGCAAATATTATTGTCAAAGTAAGCATCATTTCCCTCATTTTTCAGCGTTAATGACCAAATTACTCTCTTTTACAGTCGTTTTTGGTACTGTTTGGAGACCTGGGTTCTTAAGACATGACTCGTCTGCTATAATTCGCCGGTCATGAATCGCCCATTACCCTCTTGTAAGCAGAGAAGGAAATTAGCATATCTTCTGGTTTCTTTTACGATCATTTATGTTTCGAGAAGCTACAATGTTGGACGAAACTAGTTGAGACAAGGGCAATTAGCGCGAGTATTTCTCAATTTCCCTCTATGGAAACGCCGACAATATTGCAGAAAGGCTTTCCCTACCCCCTCCCCTCATTCAATGTTGTTTGGAAGGACTGAAGTTTCATCAGGGGAATTTTGGTGGCAAAGCAACATTGATAAGCGGGAGAGGGGGGCAGATTTGTCATGGTAAGTGGTTTTCAAGGTCAAAGTTCTCATTCGTTCCGAAGTGTCTCAACGGATTTGTCCGAGATTGTAGTATTTGCTATGTAAACTCATTCATGAGCAAGTTTCCACCAAGCACAAGTCGTGGCAGGCGAATAACCATAGCCGGTGTGTCGTCATTCGTCCATGGTCACAAAGTATCAATAGAATTGGCAAAACTAGTTTAGGGGGAAATATTTTCTGCGATGAATCCTAAAGAATGGGAAGATCTAGAGATGTCCTTCACCTGTTTCACTGCTTTGTGATTATGGCGGATCAAGACCGGCGAACAGCGTTTGAAAATCCCGAGTCTGCTCATTGCAGTAAAATCCGCTGTTAAGTGGTTTTAATGACCAAGCCAATTGTCCAATAGAACGTCCGAAATGTGCGAAAAAAAAGTCAGAAAGTTTTTTTGTCCGAAAGGAAATAATCGATAATGTTTTTAAGTTAAATTATAAACTTTTACTTTCACAGTTCCAACATGGTTAGACAGAACACTGACAGAAAGAAGGCAGATTCTACGAAATCAGTGTGAGAGGAAGCCAGCAAATCCAAACTTCATCGAAGAAGCAGATTTCACCCGGTTTATCGTCATTGAAGATTTAAAACTTGTGTTTTGCTTCATCCCAAAAATATCCTGCACTACTTGGAAACGGGTTCTCTATGAAGCTAAAAACAATGGCACTGCTCTTCAAGGAAATCCTCACAGGAAAAGAAACTTCTCGTGGTTGAAAGACTACTCTCCAGCCGAAAGAAGGAAGATTCTTGACACTTACTACAAAGCCATGTTTGTGCGAGAGCCCTTCGCCCGTGTGCTATCAGCCTTCAAGAACAAGGTCGAATGGAGAAGTAAAAGCATGTTTAATAGTATCGATCCCAGCATTCCTGAAGAAGATATAAAAGCTAACAAGTTCCCACTGTTTGTCAGGTATGTTCTCTCTCACAATCATTCGTCAATAACTATGAACCAACACTGGCGTTCTTACGAACAGATTTGTCCATGTGAAGTGGACTATGATTTCATCGGACACTTTGAAAACCTGGGCCAGGAAGCACCTCATCTCTTAAAAGCAATCGGCGTGGATCATTATGTGACTTTTCCAGAATACCACCCATCAAAATCCAAACCTTATCTTTTGGAATACTATTCCAAGCTGACCAGAGAGGAAATCTTTAAACTTGGAAAGTTTTACGAGCTTGACTTTCAGCTCTTTGGATATGATTTTCCTGGCCCGTTGCGTGAGGTTTTGGACATGAAAAATGCTTCAGACGAGTAATGACACGAATGTGCAAATAGTAATTAGGTAATTTTTTTAGAGCGCTTTTCAAATGAGTGTCGTAAAACCAAAACCAAAATAATTATCTCAGCCAATCACAACAAACACAAATTATCCAATGAACCAATCAGAACTCGAAGCAAATACATGTCACTAGCGCCAAGCGCGGGAAAACGCGTGCGAGCAAGTCGCAATTGGTTTGAGTTTTACTTCTGATTGGTCGAGAAAGTGGCGCGAGATGTTTTAACCAATCACAGAGCGAAGTAAAGCAAAACCAAAGCAAAACGCGAATTACTTTCGACACTCAATTGAAAACCGCTCTATTAGACTGTTCATTTTTGTTGTTGAGTTACATCGAAAGGTCACTGACAACTTTGGCAGTGCTAGTTATTGAAAAAACGATATTTATTGTTAAACAAATGACAGCAGCAACAGCAAGAAATAAGAAACGAGTAAATAGCTGGTGGAAAGCAATTGTAATTATTAATAGTTATCATTAAGTAGCAGTAGTATTTATGTGCTTACACGACGCTTTTTGGCCATGTTTTTGTACTCAGCCAATACTAGCTGTGCCATACGCGGTCAAACCAGTGTCAGAATCGGTTGTAATTTCTCTACATAATTGAATTCAGCTGTGGTTGATACAACGAAATGCTTGCCTGCATAGTGGAGGAGTTTATGCGGCCGCATTCCAATCGAACACTTTTTTTGTAAATGGGATATTCCGTCTCGGAAAACGTTGACATTACAGTAAAACACATTTGACTGCTTTCCTGAAGACCCAATCATAAAATGTTTGCTACACCACAAAAGAATTAGGCGGTTTACTCATCAAACAACACTAAAAGCTGCCCTCCCCTCCCCCCCTAAAAAAAGAAAAAGGAAAAATGGATTGGATCTATCCTTCTGTACGATTGTGTCTTTACCAAAAGTTGCCGATGTGTTTTGGCGCGTTATGTAGATTATGTTTCAATTTTTCAGTTATAGCATATGATCGACTGGAGCCCTTGCAACCTGACGTGCGCGTTGCACGACTTTAGGAGCATGGTCATTTTGGTTCCATTTTCAAATTTGAGTAAACGTGTTTTAAAAAACGATATATGTTTAATAGTAAGAAGATGACATGGGTACAATTTAATGGTGAAAAGGCTTAAATATTATCTAGGTTTGACATCAATTCCTTGAAAAAACGCATTTCAAATGGTAAACTGTCTAGCTTACTGGTCACTGGTACTCGATTAAAGGAATTACCCTGGAAGCGTGACAGGCTTTCCATGGAAACGTCGAAGGTTGAAATCCTGGTGTTTACCGCCGCGCCGTTTCTCAAGTTAGAAATTGTTGCTATTTCAACTCCGCAAAAACTATGCTCCTGAAATATCCAGCTGATGAACAGAACAAATTGCATTAAGTTGCTAAAATGTTGCCCCCTCCCCTCCCCCCCCCAAAAAAATAGCGTTCGCTGTGGTGTAATGGGTAGCCGGATGGTGTTAAGATCTGAAGGTCGGTGGTCCCTGCCAACGTGTTGTTTCCTCAGACAAGAAATTTTACCCCTCATTTTCCCTGTCTACCCTTACTTACCTTACCTTACCTTACCTTACCATTAAAAGACCCAAAGTTATGGTCTTTCAGAAACGTGCTAAGAAATGTACTAAGTCTAGCTTTCACATAGACAAAACTACAACTATCTGTTACATTAATCTCTTCAACGGGTAACTTGTGTACCATTAATTAGTTATCATTCTCCCATGTTCACAAAACAATGATGCAAATTTGCCCCTGAAATTGGTTTATTTGGGAAACACTTCCTGTAATTTTATCAAAAGCTTTGAAGATTTCCTTTTGGCGTTTTGTGAAGTTGGCTGTAAAATATATACGTGGAAAATAAAAACCTATTTTCTAGGACTTCCTCCAGATTTTATTCGTTGGATGAACTTATTTCTTTTATTTTAGTAAGCTGGGATCCTTTCTTAAAATTTTGTAGTTCATCAGAGCATTAGAAAAGGCCACATTCTTACAAGTGTATTTTGGTTACCATAGATATTTATCAGTAACCAGTATCGCTTAATCCAGTACGCGCTGGCAGTTTTAGTCGTTAAGAATAAAGGATTTCATTGTGTCAGAAATACAGACAACGGATGCACATAAAGAAAACGAAGTTATATTTCAATACAAGCAAATCCTTTATCAGACTAAAATTGCACACAAGAGAGTTGATGATAAATAGAATAAGATACAAAGACAAATGAAAAAAAAAACAAACAAACAAAAAACAAACAAACAAAACAAAACAAAAAAAGTATAGAGTATACTCAAAGAAAAAAACATGAGTTCTCTGCTCGATTTGAGTCCGTAGGTGTTAAGCACTTGATATGATAGGCCTCTTTATGTAGAAAGAAATTCCAGCGCTTAACACCTTCGCTTAACAATGGACTTAAATCGAGCAGATAACTTCGCCTTTTCTCTCAAGTATACTCTTATGTTTGTTTTCATTATGTCACGTAAAGTACACTATTTTAACATCAGCTTTCTTGTATGCAATCTTAGTCTGATGACGTTTTTCCTTGTATCGAAATATAACTTTTTTTATCTTTATTTGTATCTGTTGTCTACTATCGCTGATCTGCATTACGAATTTGGTACGGTGAGATGGCCGAGATTCCATTATGACACCGTCAGTTACAATCCTGACCATATCCTACTTTCAGAGTATTACGTGGAATATAAAAACTACTTTCTAGGACTTCCTCCAGATTTTATTCGTTGGATAACTTTATTTAGTAAGCCTGTGTTCCTCTTTAAAATCCCGTAGTTCATCAGGCCCTGCTATATAAACAGCGTCGAATAAATTCAGTAGAAAATAAAATCGATATATTAATCTAAAGCACTTGAAGAAAATAATTCCTCTTTGCTTTCTTTTGTGTAATATTGTTTTCGGTGATGGAAGCTATCTTTACATATTTTAATACGTCGGAAACAGACGTGGAAATAGGAGAAGCCATTTTGCGATCATTGAGTGAATGGACACCAACATGATTTTATATTACATGCAAATGTCGATGTTTGTATATAATTTCGGCAGTGGGTTAAATTTATGCGGTCGTATTGTGCGAAGTGTTAAAGGTTTATTACACTCTCTAAATTTCCCAGGTAACTCGAGTCGCTCTACGTTCTTTTTTAAGATTGCTGTTGTGTAGATGTGTTCGACTGTTTAGTGAAGTGTGGTCATGTTTCTCAAGTCACTATTTTGCTTCAAGAATGTTTTATTTCTCCTCGCGATTTTTGGGTGCTTAGCCCTCTGGATTTTTAAAAATGTTTCGGATCGTCACTTTCCCAGAGGTAGGGTACATGGTTTTGTAAGCTGATAGTTATTTATTCAAGGGAAAATGGGTTGCCTCTTACTTCAAACGCGTCTAAATATAAAGCGAACTGACTCAGTTATAGGAGCCTAGCTTTACTAAAGCGTGAATCGTTCATATGATTTTTTTTTACACAAACCACAGGCCGTTGCTCTGTTCGCATTACCGTCGCTTGTTTGTTACGCGAAGCATAATGACGGCTCATATAGGATACAGGAAGCCATTTTGCGATCATTGAGTAAATTGACACCATTATTTAAAAGGCGATGTTTGTATATAATTTTGATAGAGGAGTAAATTTCTGCGAACAAACGTTTTGTGGGAACTTTTTTGGGGGGATCGAGAAGAAACCCCGCAAAAATCGCACAAATAAAAACCTGCAAAATTTGGTGCCACACGGCATGCGGACCCAGTATAATCACTATAGGGCATTGTATACTGAATTTACTTTTGCTGTAGAGTGTGTAAATATTGTTGGTCAAAGTTGGGATCATTTGCCTCATGTTTCAGCATTAATGACCAAATTACTCTCTTTTACAGTGGATTTTAGTGCTGTTTGGAGACTCGGGTTCTTAAGACATGCCTCGCCTGCTATGATTCGCCCGTCATGAATCGCCCATTACTCGGCACGCAAGCGGAGAAGGAAATGAGCATATCTTCTGGTTTCTTTTACGATCATTTATGTTTCGAGCAGCTAGTATTTCCTCTGTAAACTCATTTCATGGGCAAATTTTCACCAAGAACGAATCGTGGCAGGCGAATAACCATAGCCGGCGTGTCGTCATTCGTCCATGGTCACAAAATATCAATAGAATTGGCAAAACGAGTTTACGGGGAAATATTTTCTCCTATGTAAGTAATCGTAAAGAATAGGTAAATCTACAGATGTCCTTCACCTGTTTCACTGCTTTGTGATTATGGCGGATCATGGCCAGCGCATTCTCGTCCCCAGAGCTGCGATCCTTTTGGTCAGCGCCACCGATCGAGAGCTCTGGCAAGGTCCGAAGGGGAAGTCCGCGAATCACGGACTTCTTACTTTCTGTGCAACCTCAGAAATATGAAACAATAACGGTTTCCATCGGTTACAAAAATTGGCAGCTATTGCGCTTGCGCGTTATCCTGGCCCCTGCCAGAGCTCTCGATCCGTGGCACTGGCCAAAAGGATCGCAGCTCTGGGGACGAGAATGTGGCCAGCGAACAGTGTTTGAAAAACCTGAGTCTGCGCATTGCAGTAAAATACGCTGATTATCAAGCCAATTAACCAATAGAACGTCCGAACTGTTCGATAAAAAAGTCAGAAAGTTTTTTGTCCGAAAGGAAATAACCCACAATTTTTTAAATCCAAATTATAAACTTTGACTTTGACAGTTCCAACACAGTTAGACAGGACACTGACAGAAAGAAGGCAGATTCTACGAAATCAGTGTGAGAGGAAGCCAGCAAATCCAAACTTCATCGAAGAAGCAGATTTCACCCGATTTATTGTCATTGAAAATTTAAAACTTGTGTTTTGCTTCATCCCCAAAATATCATGCACTACTTGGAAACGGGTTCTGTATAAAGCTAAAAACAACGGCACTGCTCTTAAAGGGCCCCACAGGAAAAGAAACTTCTCGTGGTTGAAAGATTACTCTCCCGCCGAAAGAAGGAGAATTCTTGATACTTACTACAAAGCCATGTTTGTACGAGAGCCTTTTGCCCGTGTGCTATCAGCCTTCAAGAATCAGGTCGAGTGGAGAAGTAAACGAATGTTTAATAGTATCGATCCCAATATTCCCGAAGAAGACGTAAAAGCTATGAAGTTCCACCTGTTTGTCAGTTATGTTCTCTCTCACAACCATTCATCGATAACTATGAACCAACACTGGCGTTCTTACGAACAGATTTGTCCATGTGAAGTGGACTATGATTTCATCGGACACTTTGAAAACCTGGGCCAGGAAGCACCTCAACTCTTAAAAGCAATCGGCGTGGATCATTATGTGACTCTTCCAGAATACCACCCATCAAAATCCAAACCTTATCTTTTAGAATACTATTCCAAGCTGACCAGAGAGGAAATCTCTAAACTTGGAAAGTTTTACGAGCTTGACTTTAAGCTCTTTGGATATGATTTTCCTGGCCCTTTGCAGGCGGTTTTGGACGTGAAAGATGCTTCAGACGAGGAATAACAAGAATGACAGGAATGTATTGCGAATTCGCTCATGCAGTGATTTTCCTAGCTACAGCAGTTGCATCAATCCACGCTTTATTTTTTCTAGGTTTGCAACGTGCAACAACTTATACATGTTTACACTCAGAAATGTAATCTATTGTTCATTTTGCATCTTGCAATACTGAGCTTTTACTGAAAGGGGTTCCAGTTTGTAACATCTCTACTTGTTCGTTTATTACTCTTCGCTACTTTTGGTGTTTTTAACAATCCATCGGGGTAACATCCGGGTTTCTCAGGGGTGATCATGGCAATAAGCAACAACAACAACAACAACAACAACAACAACAAGAGAAACAAACAAAGTAAATAACAAAAAAATGCATTTGTAGCTCAAAGGTAGGCCATCGTAGGTATTTCTGGACGCCAGATATCGGTTACATGGTCAAACCTTTTTTCGGAATCACCCGTAATTCCAGGACTGCCCAGGGGCCCGTTTCTCGAAAGTCCCGATAACTTTTCGGGGCCGAATAAGCAATTTTATGTGCGCGACGTTTGCATTAAAGACTCACATTAAAAGCTGAGCAATAAAATTCTTAGTTGATAAAACAAGTCGGGCTGATATGCAGGCTGAAACTTACGCTAACGTTCTATAGATTTTGATTTTAAAATAAAGCTTCGGGCCCGAAAAGATACCGGGACTTTCGAGAAACGGGAACCAGGAACGCTCAGTCTTAACCAAGTCTGTAGCACTACATCCAATGGCTTTTTCCACTTACTTGGTTATCAAAATGCAATGCTTGCCTTTAAAGCAGCTGATTTTGAAACCGAGAAACCCACCTCAGAATAAAAGGCTCTAACCCATAACCTACGGCTGGAATTATCCTTGAGATTACGGTAATCCAGGCCATCTTTTTAATTAATTCGTCAATAATACACACTTTCTCTCCCCCTAATAATGTTGTGACTCAGAAGTCAAACATATCTTGTTTATCTTGTATGAATTATTTACTTAAACACTGCTCAGGGGTGTGAGGTAAAGAACTTTTAAAGTCCTCGAACAAACGAGTACAACATTTCCATTCAATACCATTCAAACTCTTTAAATTCAACAGGTTGTAAAGGCCGCCTAGACGCTTCATAGAGTCATATTTTGAGACAAACAGGTCAAAACCACAGTCTACGAATCGAAGAGCACATGGTACATGAAATATCCCGTATATATGGGGTCTGTTCCTAATTCATATACCACTAACTGAATTGTAACACTTCACGTATGTAACACAGCATATAACACATGTTAAACGCCATTGTTCCCTTTGTGAATGATGTAGAATCATATTGATTTATCTTTTCCTTTTGTTCTTCCGCGTGAAAAACATTGTTGAATTTGTTTTTCCACCTTGTTCAACATCGCCCGACAAAGTTTTATTCAACACTGTTGCTTATGCTGTGGTTCAATTTTATCCTAGCTTGGTTCAATTTTTAATTTTTTTTTGTTTTTGTGTATGGTAATATGGGTGATGATGATTATAGGGTATAAAGCAAAGGAAAATAAAAATTGAACCACGACACTTACACAGACTGTTTTAACGCTTTAAGCCCCATTCGTCATCAGCATCAATTTTCCCGTTGTCATGTCTGTGCACTGTACAGATTCGGGTCAGGAGAATTGAGGACATGATCACCGAAATTCCCTATACTGAAAGTCAACAAAATGTATGGAGACGAATTACGAAAATTTGTATAATGATGCTGGGGATTAAAGGGATATAAGTAAGTGTTATTATAGCAGTCGATGTTATTGTTGTTATGTTATTTTATGGTATCGTTGTTATTGTTGTTGTTATTAGTCAGTATTATCAGCCGTTAAGCAACTGTCAGCAAAGATAACAACAATTTTTATTCAGTGAGTTCCTGTGACAACCCGCAAAATAAATCTGCCTCAAAACTTTCACGCTTTGCTGTTAGTAGGAGGCACATTAAAATTCCTTGAAGGATTTTCTAGTGACTTTAATTTCTCGATCACGCAAGTTTCAGAGAAATCCGGAAAATCCGTTCATTCCGTATATTAAAATAAACTCTTGGTTCCACCCAGTGTGAACAGAAAACCGACACTGCAAGTTGTCATTTTACTAACTTTATTATTATAAGGCCGTAAAATCCGTTGTTTCCGCCCTTATATTAATAAAGTTAGTAAAATGACAACTTTATTATTATAAGGGCGGAAACAACGGATTTTTGCGGATTTCATGGAATTGTAAGATTTATATGAAGATGATATATTCCATTCAGACATTTCCACAAGAACTGTAAGTTCTACTCTGCGCAGAGCTACGGCATGAACGGATTTTCCGGATTTCTCGGATTTGTTTGTTCCGTTTTATGATGTGATATTTGAAACAAGAGAGGAATGATTTGGGCCTATCTTGCTTATCTGAACTCTTAAGGAGATTCGACAATCTAATGCTAGTAACTTTGTCCTTTTTATTTCAGCAAGGTTAAAACCTGTCGATGTATTTAATATTTTCCATGTACCTGCTTAGACTTAACGGCTTAAACCGAAATAACTATCTCATGCGGGAGATGAAGTCAAAGTATTTCAAAGGGAACAAACATTTTGGGAAACGATCTTCTACGTTTCCCAAAATTTTCACTTGGTAAAACCATAGCGTATCATTTCAGTGTGAAATCGATGTAGGGGCATTTAGTTTGCCCAATATAAGTTATTTAAAGAAGCGGTGAAACTTGATGTAAAAACTACAATAATAGGAAGCAGTTATCGAGTTAACAACAAGCGTAGAACATTTCTTGCCTTTATTTGTAGAATGTCGTGGCGAGCGAAATGAAAATGTGTCTGTCGATTGCAGTCAGTGTTGTGACGTTTGAAGTGTTCTTTTTCAAATGCTATTCGAGGTATTGACTTTGGTCGCGTATTCCGTCCAAGGAGAGCGTTAACTCGGCCCTCTTCTTCAAAGAATCGGCCGCCCTTCCATCCTGAAATGTAAAGTCTGGATCCCTCAAAATAGCTGTCCCTGCCCGATTCCGTATCGTCTTATCCCTTCCTTTAGGAAATCATCCTCATCTGATGTGAATTTCAAAACCCGACGATGATTATTCCTTTGAATGTCCAAGGCATGACTGGGCGGGGTTTCCTTTTTGCGAGGGGTGTTTCTCGATTCTAAAATTTCAACTGCCGGTTCCGAGCTCGAATCGCTGAACCTCGAATTGACATCCTTGTCCAACTCCTACCCTTTGACACCTTGCAGTTTTTGTAGACACTCGTGAGCCTTCACAGCAACTTCGCGCGATCTCTGCTTCTGACAGTGAACTTTGGCGACCGCAGTACTGTGTTTTTGGTCTTCCGACAATATTCTTTGCTACTTGCTAGTGAGCAGATTGAGGCTTTGCGTTTCGACAATTTGATGATAGCAGGTCGGATGAATGTACTTTCCAATTGCATCGAACACTAACTTACTCATGACGTTGCCCAATTTGCTGTGTTTGCCTCCATTTCTAGTGAACAGTACGAAGTCGCACTGGGGTTTCAGCAATGGCCTTAAGAACTTGATGTAGCTTTCGAGCACCTGCATGCTTGCACCGGTCAGAATCAATGAGTCAAATCCATACTTGCTGGGCGTTTTGAACTTTTTCTGATCGATGAATCCCCCGTTCTCCTTAGCTGTTCTGACCATGTCGACTGTCAAGTACTGATAAGTCATAGGCCGGGATCCCTTCACCTTGACGAACAAATACACTGCGACAAATTTCGTGGCAAATGTTAAGTCCGAAGGATTAACTTTGACCTGGAATAGTTTTGCACGTCTTCACAGTGTTCTCGTAACGTGGCAAATGAAATGTCACCACTCCTAACAGTTCTTCCATGGTTGCCCAGTGCCCACTAGCATCCAAAGTTTCAATGTCTAGATCTTGTGTCCACTGCAGTCTCATCATCTTTGCCACCGTCTTGCGCGCTCGTTTAAGGTATAACTCCGTTGAGGACAAATTTCGAAGAACTGTGTCTGATGCGCCGTTTATTTTTCTGAAGTCGATTAATTCGGAGATCGCATCAATGTAGCCCAATCGGGCACCGTGTCCGAGTTGTCGATAAACTTGAACAACAGACTATGAGAACACAGGCTAAAGTCCAGCACTTCAAAGCTCAATTCCTCTTCATCTTCACAGCAAAATTTGAGAAATTTAATGCATCTCTTGGCTATCTGCTGAGCTGCACGATCTTTCTTGCAACCCCCACCACTTCCAGTCAACCATTTCGTGAATAACTCGCCAATTTGGCTGGAAACTGAAAACGAAGGCATTACCCTGGCAGTTTGTTTTGTGATATCACCCGATGTATCATCATCGGCAAGTTCTTTGGTACTTGAAATGTCGGGTTTTTCGTCAAAGAAAAAGAACCAACTGTGCTTGGTGTTCACATGTTTCCTGCAGCCACGTTGACTTTTAAATCCATCGTGATCGCACGCCTGTATTGGACAGTGATACAAGCTATCTGTTTCTTCTTTTTCCAAGTGAAGCCGTTTTGGTTTTGGTGATGAGCCATCAATTTTCGACCAGTCAACCTTACCTTTTTGTTCATTTCGGACATCTGAGTGATTCACATCATCAGGAGCCCATTATCCGGAGCGTCCAACTTCCATACTGCTTCTGTGAAACGGCATTTTCACAAGTAAATTTATTTTTAGATAAGCTTTTCCCGCGAATTGGTTGAAATAGCCAATCAAAAAGCGATTGCGTAATTAATAATAGACTGAGTACGAAATTACGACAACTCGTCTACGCTGGAATAAACATAACGGATACCAGTGACTAGTGAGGAATCTTTATCGGAGTGTTCTGACAGTATTTCAAGCGATAATTTCAGTATTTACAAGGGAAGTAGTAGCTTAGATTTAATGCAGACGACATCGGAAACAGTTATTTTCGCGGGAAAGGCTTATCTTAAAATAAAACTACTTGTAAAAACGCTGTTGCACGAATTTATGGCAGTTGGACGCTCCGGGTAATGGGCTCCTGACATCATTTGTTCCACTTACATAAATAGTGAACAAAACACAAAGGCGACAAAAAACAATGGCTGCATTGTGCAAGTTTAAACTTGCCCCAACCTGCCCCAACTTGCCCAACTTGCCCCAACCTGCCCCTGCTTGCCCCAGCCTGCCCCAACTTGCCCCTACTTACCCCAACCTGCCCCAACTTGCCCCTGCTTGCTCAGGCATGCCTCTGTTTGCCCCTTTTTATTATTCTTAAGTAAGTTTACAAATTTAAGGTGATATATGGCGTTGGTGCGATTATGTTCGGACAAGTCTATAAGGGCCTCGAAAAGTCTTTAAAAATCTGCTATTGACTCTGTTTCGTTTTGTTTAAAACTTAAAACACTAAACCAAACGTTTTGCAAATTAAATAGCGACAAAAGCAAAGGTGGCAAGAATAGAAGAATGTTTCTGTTGAACAAACTGTAGAAAGGAACTGTCATTCTTAATAGGAACCATTTTGCATAATAGGAACTTATGGTTAGGAACAAACTGTTCCATTTCATTCAAACCGGAACCATTAATGGGAACAATAATTCCTCCAATGAATAAAAAGGAGCCAATTTTCAAAGCAGGAACAATGATAGAAAGGAACAAACGTTCCTTTACAAGAAAAGGAACGTAAGTAATTGATAACTAAAGTTCCTCGCGCCAACATAAAGGAACAGCCACTCTAAAAGGGAAAGCATTAATAGGAACAATTGTTCCTTTAGCGAATAAAAGGACCAAAATGATAAAAGAGGAACAATATCATTGGTAACACCTGTTCCTAAGCCACTCATTTAGGAACAAAAAGCTCTTTTCAATGTTAAAAATTCGGAACAAAAGGTTCTTTTTAGCTCTGAATGAACACTTTGTTCCTATTTTTTTACAACAATTTGTTCCTTTTGATGCTAAAAGGACCACTCCAAATAGGAACAATCATCCCTTAATGGGAACGTTCCCAAAGCAAAAATGGGAACAGTGCACAAAAACAAAAGTAAATTAAAAAGCCACTTAAAAGATGAAGAAAACGTGCCAAAGCATCTTATGAATCTCTATGCTGAGTACATACAACAGCCAAAATTTGATGGATAAAATCATGCTAGAACATGTTCCAATGTGGAAGTGAAAATTTTGGGAAACTTAGGAGAAAGAAAGAAAGAAAGAAAGGGAATGAATGAATGAATGTTTGCATGTGCATTCATAATCAGATTATCATTTTGCCAAACGACAACTAATCTTTTTAGACTTAAAAATTCTTAATCTACCTTTTCGTCACCTTTAAAATGACTACCGGGCTTAAAATCTGTGCAAAATGATCCCTTTATCCTCGAAGATTCTGCTAAATCGCAAAAACCTAATCCTGCCAAATTGGAAGCCCTTTCATGGCATTTTCTTTGGTCGATCTCTTTTATTAGAACTCATCTCTAACGAGACGAAGTAAAAAGACTGAAACACCCAAAAATTTTAATAACAACATTTAAATAGTTTGCAGTGATCAATACCATCACGACAGACATGAAACGTTAATTTAGAAGTGAAATTTTTTTGTCACTGAAGAGGTAAAAAGTGGTGAGATTATATGTGTCCCCTAGTGGCCACTTCTGACCTATTATATGGAGGTCGCTGAGTCACGAATGGCAACTGGAAGGAAGCTAATCGTTTCTCTTTTGACGCCCTTTTTGAGACCATCTCATAAAGGAACACTTTTCAAGCCTTTAGCGAGGACTTTCAGTTGTCCGTGATTTTGAACGAAAGTGCTTAATTTTCTTGTCCTACCGTGATTCTGTGCGTCTACAAACGTTAAGAAAACAGCAAAAAAGAAATCCATGTTTTGATTGGCTTATTCTTTGTTAGCGTTGATGCTATCAAGTCAATAAACGGATATTAGATTTTTTAACTGAATTAAAGTGAAGGTTCAGGAAGGCAAGCAAAAGCTAAATGCATGCGGCTGAAGTTAAACCCCACGTATTGCATTGCTGAAATTTTCCACAACAGTGTTCGTGACTTTGTGTCATTGAAACTCTTCCAGAATTAAAATGACTTTTATACCTATATTGTAAGTTGTGAAGTTAAGTTTTACTCCAATCTTTCTGTGAAGTCTTCCCAGAACGTAAAATTGTAAGGAAATTTGATTATGTTGGGTCTCGGGAAAAAAAGTGAATAATAATATAAAGGTTTTTTAATTAACATATTTTAGCGAGAAATGCACAGCACTTAAATTGCTAAATAGCTGAAGCAATTACCAGCTTTACTGGATTATAGACTTTTTAAAAAACCCGATTATCGGACATACGAATGAAAAGCCTTTCAAAGCAATCCCGGAAACTTAGGCTTTGTGGATTTTTCTTTGCTATGGCTAAGTAACTCACTCACTCACCTTTTTAGCAAGGATTTAAGTCAGTGCACTGTCGAATTTGGTCATAAACGTTCCATTGCGAGAGACGAGAAACGACGTCTTCTAGTGTACCGTCACGGTAAGTAAAGTTCATTAAACTGTTACACTGTCCTGAGAATTTTTGATATAAGAACAGTGGAGCATATTTTGAAATGCGTTCTAATGAAAGCTTTTTTGGATGCTAGTTAATTCTCAAATCAGAATACCTTGAAATTTTGCGCACTCGTTCTCCTTGAAAATACTGAGAGACGTGGATACAGTAAACCCCTGAACACGCAAGGAAAACGGAAAAATTATTCGACAGGAACTCGAGACAGCAAGAAGTAAATAACTGTGCATCGTCATGATATGAAATTGTAGATATTCCTTACTGTTCTTCATGCTGTATGCTGTATGCTAATATGACTGAGAAGCCGAGAGTGGGTCGTCATTTTAAACGTAAATTCCTTCTCCCAGGAACGGGCCTAAATTGCCCACAAACGAATTTTTAATCATTTCGTATCATTCTCTCCGCCATACAATTTTAAACCATTTTGAGGGACTATTTAATCAATCGTTTTGTTCTTGTAATTCCATGTCGTCGTTTTTCCAACTGTTGGCAGTTTCTTGGCCCTTTTTTACTTTCTTTTTCACATGTTGCGAGTTGTATGATCGCTCGCTTTTCACATAATCGCCTAAATTGAGACCTACAATTGTTTAACAGTCGAGAAGTGAATTGCCAGATTTTCACGCTATCTGTTTCTCTTGGTAAATCTGCAACATGTTTTAAACGTCTGGGTAATAAAAGTGTGAAAAAGAGAGAGAGAATTAGCCAACCAGAGAATTGGAGCGAGTTCTAAGGTCTGTCATTGGTTGGTGGCCATCTCCAAGCGTTCAGACGGCTGAACCTCTATCGAGTTTGAACAGCTTTCGTTTAAGGATCTTTTCGGGGGCTTTTTTAAAATTGAAATATCAGTCAGACAGTCAGTCAGTCAAACTCATAGCGCCGGCTGGTCCAAAGTGCAACAAAATCGAAATTTACGAAGTTTAGTATGCCTAGAGTCGCACAAGGCCCCACAGGACTATTGATTAACTCCCCAGAGTTTTTTTTTGTACGTTTCTCTAACGGTTCGCCGGTATGATAAACACATTTAGAACCTTTGTAAGGGGACAACAAGACGCAGAACTAGTATTGAACCAGCGACCAGTGAAAGTCCATGCGATGCACTGATCACGTGACCACGGTGCTTCCTGTTCGTGACCAGGGATAGGAATTTCTAGTGCCTCTTCAGTGCGAAAGAATCAAAATGAGCCACCTGGGGGGTGAATGTCAGTGCATAAGCGTGGCAACTGCGTAAAAGCAAAATCAATTAACAGCTTTACTGTTCAATAAGTTGCTTATCACATGGAATGCATTACAAAAATAAACCTTAAATTTCAAAGAAAAATAAATTTTAACCTTTGACATGCCCATGTCCGGAAGAACATGTCCTCGGAAGCTATTCAGTTTTTAGCTTATTAAGGACGGTGACTCCTGATAGAGATGTATTTTTGCAAAGGTTATGACTATGGGGAGAAAGTAGATCTTAGCAAAGTTATTAAAATACAAAAAGAAAAATGTGGGTAACCACGCATTTTCCCGAGATAATTAAGCAACCTTAATTCCAAAAAAAGCGTTACAATACAAAAAATGTATGACAATTTTTTTCCTAATTTAAGCTCAATTATCTCTGAAAAATGCGTAGTTACCCCCAATTTTCTTTTTGGTTTCTGATAGCCCTTGCTAAGAACTGCTTTTTCCACATAGTCATAAACCGCGCAAAAATATTGTTGCATTGGGGGACAAATTCCTTGAGAAACCCGAATATCCTGAGATGTACAAAACGTATGCGCAGTAACAAAAGAAGGTACTGTCTTTAAAGACGGTGTTTGAAGGAGTTTGTCCACTAATACACCAATATTTTTGCACGGTTTAAGACTATGCGGAAAAAGCAGATCTTAGCAAGAGCTATCAGAATCCAAAAAGAAATTTGGGGGTAACCACGCATTTTTCAGAGATAATTGAGCTTAAATCTTGAAAGAAATTGCCATACGTTCTATGTATTTTAACGCTTTTTATGAATTATGGATGATTAATTATCTCTGAAAAATGCGTGGCTACCCACATTTTTCTTTTTGGATTCCAATAACCCATGCTATTGTCTACTTTTTCCCATAGTCATAACCTTTGCAAAAATGCATCTGTATTAGGCGGCACCTTCCTTAATTACCTCTCCAACACGCCTGATGTTTTTCCTTCTCACCACCTTTCAGTGACTCGATACCTCTTCTTTGTTACCAATACCATCTTATTTGTTTCACCTTACAAGTTTAAGTAAATATAACAAAACACACAGAACTGAAAATGACCCTACGAGACAATCCGGTACGAGTTATTCTCGGTTGGTATACCGGATCGAGATTCTCACTGGGTTAAAAGGGTCTTGAAAGGCCTACACAGACGCCCCTATGTCGTTTTTGCGGTTGCGAGACGTTAATGCATTCCTTCAAAATTTTGCTGTTACAACACTGATGTCTTTCAGACTTTTTTTCTCAACCTCGTCCCCAGGGCCTTCTCCTCGTTCAAAATAGTGGATCGGAGAAGCCCCTGGCCAAGGCTGTCAGAGTGGGTCCAAAAGTTCGTTAGAATTTCGTCACGCAAACACGCTGAAATGTCTTCGTTTTGTTTGCATAACAGTTTTCGATTGCAGAAAAAAAACAGGGCCGCCAGACGCTGGAAACATCCTCCGAAAAAGCCATTTCATCATGGGTCACGTGACAAAGTACTCCACTATTCGTGGAGTATTTCAGCAGCCTTTTCCAGGGGTCTTTTCGATCCCCCATTTTGAACGAGGAGAAGGCCTTGGGGACGAGGTTGACTTTTTTCTCTCTTGTATGATAAAATAAGAGGTCTTTTGTAAGTGGTTTAGAGTTAGAGTATGTTTTTCAGTGGTAGCGTGCTGACTGGCATTGATATAAGAGATTAACTGAAATATGTGGTCTAAGAAGGACCGAAGGGGGTTCGTTCTTTCTAGCAACTGATTTCACTGTTATTTGATTGCAATTTTGAATTGTTTGCTGTGGCAGAAGAAGTGGGCTTGCGTTAACACCTAAGGAAGTTCCGGCTACGACTCGTATCTGACAATTGTCATTTTAGTAACAGTTTTAAGTTCTGTAAACAAATAACCAGAATTCTTATTCAAGGAAAACGTGAGTGTTTCTTGACGATGTTTGAATCCACTTGATCCAAAAAGATCTTGTGAGACAACAGGAGACCTCCCGTTTAGCAAGTTTAAAAACAGACCACACAAATGAAATGATGATCCGATAACCATAAAAACCTACAGAGAAAATTATCAAGAAACGCTTTCTACTTCGCGAACATACCCAACGAGAAATTTAATTTTGTGTAGACGTTTGATAACCTAACATAATTTGAGTCTGTGGATGAAATCCTAAAGTGTGACCTTTCAAATGATAGCTTATTACGCCGTTATGTTCCTCTTTTTTAATATGGCCATTGTAGTCAGAATTCCACAAATTCACGTTGTATCTGCTAACTGGCATATAATGGCAGGAGATCTTAGCAAGCCCCTGCTGAGCGTTTCTAGGAAGACTGCTGAATAAAGGATCTACACCTTTTAATCTTATATACTAACTACATCACATCTAAGAATCATATGTCTAGAAAACCTTGATTTTGCACATAAACTGTGATACTTTTTAAAGGAATTTTAAAATTTTTTCATTTTCAATTCCTTTGGAGAGTTATTCAAAATTTGTGCCCCCCCCCCTCCCTCCCTCCTTCTTACTTTTGAGTTTGTGGATGAAATCTTAAAATGTGACCATTCAAATGAAAGCTGTTCAGCTAGATTTTCCTGCCATGCTGTTTGTTTTGCCATATTCTTTAAGCAAAATTTGGAATTTTTTCAGGGATTGTGTTTCATCCTTGCCCACTCATCAGCACTAGAGTGAACGGGCTAAATCCACAGGAAGGCCTTTTCAAGAGGATAATTGGAATTTGTTTTTTTTTTTTTTGTGATAGTGTATTTTAATAGAGACAGGCTGTTGAAACAAACCTTTTTGTAAGCTTAATCGTTCTATTTTTACCACCGAAGGCCTGTTGACAGCCCAGATATGAAGGAATAAGAAACTTCTACGTAGGAGGACATTTCTGGGAGACTAATCTCTAAAGACCCACGGAAAGAGCATATACACAGTAATTCTCAAATTTGGCGTAGATAAACAAAAAACAAGTCAAGACTGCTCCTCTGACACTAAGCCAATATTTTGTCTTCTTTCACTATCTGCCCGGCTTAGTAAATTTTCATTGAGACTCTTTACTGTGCCAAAAACGTGTTCTCTTTGGAAGTCGTTATATAAGAATTTGTATGGTTCGTCAGTAGGTGTGCGTGTTTTGCGAAGAGACTAGTTTGATCCGGAAAGATTAATGTCTCTCTTCACATTTCTCAAGACACTTGCCTGCTTTGAGCATTGGGAGGGAACTGTATTTCCGCACTAGCGAGAATTCTAGTTCTATGTTATTTTCCGTTCTTCGAGGGTGTGAGTTGCATACTCAGGAAACTCCGTGATTAACAATTGATCTTTTGAAAAAAGATTAATGCTTCGTGATATGTATAAAAAAAAAATGAAAAGAGAGGGATGTAAGTGAAGCACAACGTAACATTGAACTTCCTTTCACGTCTCACACGTGCATGCCAAGTTCGCACGCGACAATTTACGATCTCTGGGCTTTGCGTCTCGCGAGTATCTGTGCTTCTGGTGATTCACGTTAACTGGCCCTTGAAGCTCCAATATCAACATGCATGTTCTCCTCACTATTCTCCATATATTTCTTATGTTACACTAGTTGGGAGAATTTGTTTATAAAACCGTCAACTGAGACTTTTTATATTTGGTGATAACTGATTTCTTTTATTCTCGAAAACTGTATGTTTGATCAAGTTGTGATAATTGTAGGAGAAACTAGACGTTTGTCACTTTTGGGGTTATAAGGTCAAATTTGTTGTTTACTTTTTGCGTGGCTTTAGAAATAAGTTGAGGTACGTTATTTGCCAGTGTTACGTTGTTTTCTTTCTACGCTAACGTTAACTTGAACAATCGTTCACTTTTTCAGATCTGATAAACGTCTTACTTTTAAAATTAGCTTAGGTTTGGTTCCGGGGTCAAATTAACATTTACTTCAAGGCTAGTGTTTGGAATACCGGCGGAACTCGTGTGATGCCTATAGATGCCCTGATATACAGGCTAAAAAGAGAGAGTTCGAGAAACTAACATCTCCGTGGTGTTAATTTAGGGTAGTAACATAAAAAAGTGTTAATCCACACAATTTATGAATAGTTTAAACAGACGTTTTCTTTTTTCTAGTATTAAAAATGTTAATTGGACGCCATCTTGAAGCGGTTGTAAAAAGAAAATTAGCCTGGAGCGGGTTAAGGTTGAGGTATTTTGAAGTGCAGGAAACAAACTTTAGAAAAATTATTGCACCCTTTGATTGCTTACATTTTTGAAAAAAAAAAGGTTTCGTAACTCTAAACAAACACGGTAAGTCTCCATTGGTAATTTTTGCAAGGAATTATAAAACATCTTATCCGTATTTCCATAGAATCGATAGAAAGACTCGTAGACTAGGAAATCTGGAACAGTGGAAATCTTGACCGCAAACCCACAACCCACAATCGCGAGAGTAGCAGCCCTTGTAGTTCTAATACTCTAATAATCTGGACATTTTCAGCCGTTACGTTTGGTTAAAACCTTCAGCCAAGATTTGCGACCTCAGCTGACATTTTTTTCCAAATCTCTCAGCATACAATAAAAAGCGTTTCTCTATACGCTAAATAAAAGTGATTTATTCCATCATTGGGTGTTTAGGGATGGTGCTTTGAAAAATACAATCCCGTGTGAAGAGGGAATTGGTTTGTATAAAACCTTTTCGGAACTTGACAAATATAGTTCTCATTACTGTCATCCGTTACGGAAAACTTTGTAACTTTGTTCTTGTGAATTCTGAAAGCCTTTTTCTGAAAGTGTTTCCTAATTGAAGAAGCGTGCAAGTACTGAAAGGAGTAGGGTGGCAAGACTGCGGTTCTCAATGAAACGAATCTGATGTTCATTGCATTCATGGAGTAAATCACTCCGGCCCGCTGACACTTTAAAAAAACGCCGGTGCCTTATTGCTTCGTGTTCCAAGAATTCTCAATTCAATGATGCCAATTCTGAAACGTGTGATTTAGCTCGTACGTGTTTCACGAGGGAGCTGGAAGCGACCCGACGAGGTCATGTTTTAACCTCATTATTCCAAGGGGCTCACGTTGAATATCATCTCTGGAAAAGGTTGATATTTTACCGACTCTGCAGGATATTCGAAGCAAACAGCACTATTTGACTCAATATACTGTTCAAAATGTAGGTTTTTGCTTTTAATTAATGATCACATTCGCAAGGTTAAAACTCAAGGCCGGTTAGAAGCTGAATGCTGCGTGAACAGAGGTTTAACCCTGGCAAGGAAAACCTAAAGGGTTTAAACTTACCAAAAAAGGCAAAACCACATCGAAAAACCAATGAGACGTGCCAGATCGAGCATTATAGACCTGGATCAATAATAAGGGGTTAAAAAATAGAGACTGAAATACGAAGCAACAACAAGCCGAATCTTTAGTACTTAAGCGAAACAGAGATGGAAGAAAGTAACCCAGAAAAGGGAAGTCGAATTTGCCTATTCGCAGTTTTTCTTTTCACATGTTAGTAGTTTTAGTTAACCACAATAGTCAGCCACTTATTTAGACTCATTTAAGTCCAATTAAAATTCTTTTGGTATTGGAAGGTATTTCCACCCCCGGTACAGAAATCCACGGACTTCCTGATTCACTTATTGGTTGACCGCGAAGGTAACAAGAGCTAACCGGTAATTGGTTTACGGCTTTGGCGATCTTCACCTCCGATCACTCCACTGAGGGGTAGAGCGGCACACGCGGCATTTCTTGACGCAGATCCGTTTCCCGTGAACAGATTAAGGTAACAAAGGTGGTAACGTTTTACGCGTGCAGTTCAAGAATTGAAAATTACAATCTAAAATATCTCCTTAGAGTCCTATAGGCGCTTTTCCTTTGTATTGCGTTTTGATGCCCACTGCCTTCTTGGCTGTGAAGCAGTGTCTTTAAAGAATACTTAAAGAAAGCGACTGACTAACCCGTGAGCCACTTCAAAGTCGGCTAAGCAATGGTGACTCTGCAATCCGTAGCCAGTTGGCCAAGACAGCGGACACTCATTTCTAAAGCCGATTTCAGAATTAACCACAAAGTCAAAAATCAAAAGAATCGTGCGTGTTGGTGCAACGCGCTGTTGTGATGCTTTGCAGACTAACGGACTTATGAACGTGCCCAGCAAAGCTCAAGGCATGCATATGTTTGCTCTATAATGATAGAAAAGCCGCATAGGAACAAGGAAACAATGAGGTCAATGAGAAATATTCACCTATCTCCTGATCATGAACTCAATTCAATTAGCGGCGGCTCCGCTCGTTTAATTTGGTGGTTTCTATGTTTGTTTTGTGCGCACACACAAAAAATGCCGTCGACTATCCAGCCTAGAAAAAGAGACACTTTGAAAATGAGGGTGTGGCGAAAGCGAAAGCGTCCCTCATTTTTTTATTTGGTCATTTTGTTCATTTTTTTCTCTTTGTCAGTTTCGATGTGTTTCACTCCAGCATCACTGCAATCTTGGTGTAATAATCAAAATAACATAAATAATAACCACAGAAACTAAAACGATGGGATAGTGTCATCACCACCGCTTTTTTGTCAATGGTGGCTCGAGCCCAAGGGAGAGTAGTTTTCGTTCACCCAACGCTTCCTGTAGTTCAAAAATAGATTTTATTCCACATTGAGTAAATGAAGGAAACAGGAAAAATCCTCAGTGTAGAAAGCGTCACATTAGAATAACGCATGAGAAATCGAGGAAACGTTCTCCTTGGGTAAGCGACAAACTTACCCATTCACCATTTTAAATTCTGATTTACATTACATACAAGAAACCGGCCGGTGGAATTGGTTAGAAATGCTCCGCTAATAGGTTAAGAAAATAATGAAAAATGAGTCTTTAGTGAGCTGGTTGATAACATTGTTTACCAAGGGAAGCTTAGCTTAAGTGCATGGACTATTTTTGCGACACACAAATAAGCGGTTAGTGCAAGTACCAACATGACCAAGCTGAACGCTCACTCTCTTGCCGACGCCGGCTTATCCATTTTAATTAGCCCCAATATTAACATCCATTTTCTCCTCGCTATTCTCCTTTTATTTCTTATGCAATTGGTTCGGTGAATATTTCCTTTGTTCTCATGACCTGTATGTTTGATCAAGTAGAATCAAAAGTAGTAATACTGTAAGGAGAAATTAGATGCTTGGCAGTGTTAATATTGGGACTTAGAAGGGTCATGAGAAGAAACACGAGCTCTTCCGACCGAGTTTGGAAACTGTTCGTAATTGTTGGTTTATACAAGGACATTCCAGGTTGCGATGGCTACTAGAGACATATTGAAATCTCAACACTCTAAACATGTTTCTTGAACGGATTTTAATACAAGTTTTAACAGATGTAAGGTGAGAAGATCTCAATGCTAACGACGTAGATGGTATTTTTATCTACGTGTCCTTAAAATAGCTAGAAATCATAGTAAAGCGTTTTCACAGACCTTTTTGGCAAGAAGTACTAGACCAAAAGGCGAGACCATAACGTGGTTGAGAAAGCATTTTGAGGTTTTCTATGGGAATTTAATCAGGAAACCCCTTTTACCGACAAACCCGCTTGCACACCAAACCGTAGCAAGAAAAATCGCCTCTCGAAGGGTTTAATTAAAACAGAAAAAATCCTCTAAATCGGCGTTTTGCGTGCTAAAAAAGAACCGAATGCCTTAGGGTTTGCATGCACTTATTAAAATAGCGATCAAAGTAGATAGCAGAATAAGACACCAGACGAAGTCTTTACACATGCTAAAAGCTAGCTTCATCAGTTTTGTTTATTTGGATAATAAAATCGGACAAACGCTAAACGTTTTACAGTGGGAAGGTAGGGCAAATGACACTTATTTAGCGGGAGCTTTTGTCAATCGCTATGTAGAATCAATTGTTGGATTAGCAATGCAAAAAGATGGCCATTAAAGTTTTGTGAGCTTTAAAGGTGTGAAAAGTCCGACAATCAGTAACATCATTAACAATTTTGACTAACTGGTAATCCTTTTAATCTTCGTGGGAATACAATTGCTTGAAGAACGCGCGAAATTCTGGCTCCATGAGAAAAACAGATCAAATACAGACCATGTTACGTATGTCCGAGAGATTAATTAGCGCTGCATCGCGACGGCTTGTTTTTATAGCCGAGAATGCAGTGTTTTCTATTGTTTCCCGCAACTGATACCTACGGCTTCTTCACTGTGGTCATATTAATTTTCATTGGTATGTGAAGTTCGAAAGGTTGACATGTCTTTCTTTAGACGTTCGAGCATGAAGGGCCCTTTCTCCACGATTCACTTGTGCTTTAAATTTCCTTCAACGCAAAGGCTCTTTAGGAATTTCAGCACTTCAACAACGACACACGTAAATGTTTGACGTGTCTTTGTAGCCCGTTAAAATATTTGACAGTGGCTTTTGTCCTTTGCAGAAGCTGGAAATTCGATCAATATCCTGCAAGCGCCGCCCACTATCCGCTGATTAAAATACGCGTTCGTAAGCTTGTGTCTGGAAGATCGTGGATTTGTCGGACGCAGAAAGAGCAAGTTTGACCCATCATGTCGCTTTTCCTGAGCTGCGCTATCGTTTTCTTCGTGGTCCAAACGTCGCAAGCTTACACATCCAGAGGGCATTGCCAGCCTGTGCCGAAATTTTGTAGGAACTTGACGAACGGCGATAGCTACATGTTTATGCGACTTCCAAACGCATTCAACAATTATCACTTAAACGAAACTGTGGAAGCTATTAATCCGTGGACGCGTCTTGTAGGACAATGCCATCGCGGTCTCAAGTTGTTCCTCTGTGCGATTTATGCGCCGATTTGCCTGCAAGACAAGGAGAGCGGTATGTCAGTCAGCATTCGACTCTGCAAGTCGTTTTGTTGGAGCGTGCGAGCAAGCTGTGAACCTGTGATGAATGCGAACCAGCATAAGTGGCCCACTCACCCTGCCTTCAACTGCTCGGAGTACGTGGACGATTCAATGTGTGTGAGAGAAGACTTCATTGCTGCCACCCCGACACCCGCTCCGACGCCTTCAGGTATTGCTAAATGGGCGATTACATCGCATTAGTGTTCGCAGCCTAATTGTAGTTACTTTAAACCCCTGGTGAGTTGATAAAAAGATTAAGACTTAGAGAGGCGGTGATCAAGACTAAACTTTGGATTCATTTGAAACCCTGAAATTTTAATTTAGGATCGTATACAATCTTTTGACAATGTTTGTTTTCAGACTATTTACCTTCATTTGCTGTTTCTTTCTATTTTATTTTAAAACCCACTTTTAATACAGCATAGTTCCCATACTTACATTATAACTTGATTTCAGGCATTTCCTAAGGATGGGCACGAGTGAAAAATGCATCTTAAGGAATCCTCAGATATTCTTATTCAAGCAGTTAATCCTTCTAGCACGTGAAATTAAATACAGAACTTTCTGGTTTTTATTTCTTCAGGAAATGATGTCTGTAATATGCGGGATGACGTCCTAGCTCGGAAAGTTTGTTCCAGTGATTTAGGTAAGACCTCTTAGCAGCTGTAACGCTGTAGACGCTTCGATAAACATCCTTTTCTGACTCAATCACGCATCAGTAAAACAATAGGGACATTTTTTCGATTTTCAATTTTGAGGCAAAGCAAAGCTAATGTTTATATTTTTAAACAAAAATATCCAAGTAACGTAGACGTGATGAAATTTCCATTTCTTTTATGCGCTCTTTTAGCTTCGAAAGTCATGAAGACAATTGCGATGAAGCGTGAGAGGGAAACTTTTTCGCCTTAATTCTTTGAAGAGGTGTCAACGACCATATAAATGGTGGGACAGTTTTGACGCTTGAACAATTCCTTCAGGCCACCAAAGTCACCCAACGTGTTCTTTGTTTACCTCCACACGTCTAATTTTAAACCTTTGAATTTGAACTATGTAAGGCGTGCAGCAATGAGCGTCTTGTTGTAAGATTCTAATTTTCAATCAACCTGACAAATCTGCCATTGTAATAGGTAATGTCTGGGGCTATTGTCCTTAAAATTCACTGTTCAATTTTGATTCTTAGCAAGGGTAATTATCATGACAACAGAGTCTTTAAACTTATATTCTTTGGTGTATAATTAGGCCCGTTGAATGAAAACACGCCTCATGGCGTGCACACGAAAAACAAACGAGGTTGGGTTGAGTTTATATAAGGTGAAAGTTAGGTTTCGTGCGTAAGTTTTTGAAGTGTTTTGACGATGCACTTCACAAGTACCGCTAAAAGCAATGACAGATTAGTGATTACTTCAAGTAAAAGGCATTTAATACTTGAAGAGTATTTTTTACACGACTGTCAACGCAACAACCTCGGAACATGCTAGAGTTCTACCATCCAAATTCTTTTTCAGCCCTTTCTGACTTATAGCTTTGATTTCCAGGGCAAAATTTTGAATAGGGCAAAATGATCCAACTTTCCTGATGATATTCTGTAATCTCCTTACTTATCATCTTCAAAGTAAACTGAGAATTAGACGCAGGCCGTAGTGTGAATCAGGCTTCACGGCTGGTAGATAGCTCGTCAACCGAGAGAAATTCATCTGGACATTTTGTTAGGAAGTTGTAGGTTTCGTTAGGATGTTAAAATCATCTCGCATTTCTTCGCGTAAAAACTAACCAGACAGCCCAGCTTGATATTTGTTTACAAAAGATCTTTAATGTGTTGGTATTAAAAACCACTAGCTAGTTTTTCCATGCGGAGGGCGGCTCTTATCACATTTGAAGTCTTTTGCAGTCGACCTCGTTAAGATAAGAAGATTCAAATATATTCGGTGTCTTTAAGTAAAGATAACCTGTAACCGAGAACGAAGCTCTCGAACTTTTCAAAGTAGTCCCGACTGATAAGCAGCAGATACTGAGAAACATTTTTACTTCAGTTCACGCGAAGTAAATATGGAAAATTAACTGACCTTTTGTGAGTACGGAGTACTTTTGTATGTGTCACTACGCCGTACTAAAATAAAGTTGTTGACTTACATCAGTGTGTTGAAATGTAGAAGCTCGGACGTGGTGTTTAATGCCATGTCAAGAGACCAACGCGATCTGTCGACTGAATCTATGGGGAAGAGGTCAATCTAACAAGAAATTTACTTTAAGACATGTAATGTGCTTGTAATGTTCTAGTCAGGTAGAAGCCACTGGACGGTTCCTTCCGATTTTGCGATTTCTTCAAGTGGACCTTCCTGTAGACTCCCGCTATTCTCGAACACTCAAGAGAGATTAGGAAACAAAACAAAAATTGCTGGGGCTCGGGTTCCAATTGTAAATAAATTTCAACATCATTCAAGAGAAATAGGTTTCAGTCCGAGATAGTTAGGGATTTTTTTGTATTCTAGGTATGTTTATTGTCTTCATAATTAAGTTGTATAATTTACATGTACACCAAGACACATACACGAACAAAACAAGAAAAAAAAAATAAGAATAACACACCTAAATAAACTAACTAAATACATGTGAGATATAACAGCATTAAGAAAATAAAATAAATTAAAATAAATAAGGGTCTGAAGGTCTGAAACCCTGACCCAGTTTAGGTCAAAAAAGGCCGATCGAAAATGCCAACCGTGTTTAGGACAACACCCTCCATTTTAGGTCCCTGTTTCATGAGGACAAATGACAAAATACGCACTCTTGTTTTGCACAATTTTAAAGCGTTTTAAGACCAGCAAACGTCTCCGATCTAGGATTGAAAAACACTGTATAAGCTATATTTAACGTCGACAAACGTGCAACCATACCTTGTTTAGGACCTGTTCAGACCCTGTTTAGGACGGACTCGAGCAAAATTACATACCCTGTAAAGCACAGAGAGACCAGAAACCATACCTTGTCCAGCGGCACGCCGGTCCCCTTATAGGCCATATAAGGGAGTAACCTCCCCCCCCGGGTGGGATTTGTGATAGCCGCTTGAGCACTCGAGAATATCAGAAGGTAAACTTGAATGATACTTTTTGGTCAACCGGCATCTCCGTTTACGCGAAGCAATACTCTGGTCTCAGAATGGCAGTGTTTTTCTACAAAGGGTAACTATTTTAACCACGCCATTTCGACGGCGCTGTCAAGCCTTCAACTACATATTACGTAACCTTTAAAATTGTAATTATTTTTCGTGTCCCTATAAAGGCTTTCGAGTCTGTGGATGAACCCTTCAAGGTTGAACATTCAAATGACAAATGACAGCACTTTCCTGTGGTGTTGAATATTATGCTATTCCAAGCAATTCTAACTTTTGAAACTGGAGAAGAATTACTAAGCATGAACTCAAATGGAGACATTAAGCATTACGTAATCTCCTGTGCAGAGACCTTCTGTTTTTTTCCTTTTCAAAACTTGCCAAGTTTTCTTTAGGAAAATAAGTCAAGTTTATGTTGACACTGCCTTGAAAGTTAGAATGCTGTCTCTGTTTGTTAATCTGACGAGGCTGGATTTTATTTTTGCTTTGCAGTGCTGAGAGCCGAAGTCAGCAGTATTCGTGATGCAAGGGGGCAAGGCTCTTATACTGTTCTCAAAATCAAACGACATCAAAAGAAATCTGGCAGGATGGGTTCACGGTCCTCACGGAAAGCCAAGAAAACTTCGGACAACCCTGAGCGGGTTTTGGTTCGGCAGACTGAATGCCGTAACGAGGAAAAGACACTGAAAGAAGGCCACAGTTATTTGATAGTTCTCGATAAGCGATCGCTGAAAAAGAAGACTAAGTATATCGTCAAAGCCATTGTACCCTGGAAAAACAAGAAATACAGAAAGCTTATGAGAAGAAATCACTGCAAACAGCGCTAAAAAGCCGGTTTCAGAACATGTGCTGAAACTTGGTGAAACATCTGCAATTAACTTATGGACACAGTAGCCTGCCAGATGCCGTCGAGTTTAGTAAAATCGAACGTTTTCTTTTTTTTGCGTGAAATCTTTTTGGCAAAAAATGAACTGTTTTCTGATATGTTTTATGGCCATCTTGGATCCATTAACGGCAGCAAAGGGACTTAGCTATGCTATTGTGTTAGATAACTAGGTTCAAACATCTCGTATAGACTTCTAGTATAACGTAATTTTATGGAGTTGTCATTATTATCTCAAGGTTTCTGACAGAATTTACAAAAATTAAGTCGTTCAGTCAGCAATCAAAATAGCTTTCATTTTTTTAAAATTATTGTTTTAGCTCTTAAAGAATAACGCAGACAATCCAATACAGTTAATGAAATGAATGTGGTAAAGCTAAATTGTCTCTGCTAAATAATGATCGAATCCAGAAGTGCTAGCTATGTAGATGTTGTTGGAAGCTTTCTGTTGCGTAGATTTAGCACATTGCGTTTGTATCGTTCATCGAGTATCCCATCCATGTATTTGTGGATTATATCTGTCGTGTTTTCAAGGGCTAAATTGTAATGTAGTGAATTTTTTGAATAGTTAATACTTAGTTATGTAAATTAACCCTATTAACTCCACGATAAATGCGTTTGAGATTGAAATCCCAAAGTCTGACCGTTTAAATAAAACCTGTAGAGCATTACTTTCCTTTGGCGCTGTTTATAATGCTGCGCAAGATGGTTCTAACTTTTGAGTACTCGGATGAAATCCTAAAGTGTGACAATTCAAGAAAATGCTACTGAGCAGTCTTTCCTGTGGTGCTGTTAACTATGTTGTACAAGGTGGTTCTAACTTTTGAGTCTGAGAAGGAAATCCTGAAGTGTGACCATTCAAATGAAAGCTACTGAGCAGTACTTTCCTGTGGCGCTGTTTATTATGTTGTATGAGGTGGTTCTAACTTTTGCGTCGGAAAACGAAATCCTAAGGTGTGACCATTTAAAGGGCTCCCAAGGTCACGTATTTTCTTTGTAAGTTATGTGCCCGCGTAAAATCCCTCTTTGAAGGCGCAGAGGCAGGGGGTACTCCCTAATACAGGCCACTTACAGTGCCCCTGGTTTTGAGGGCTCAAAAGATTTTTTTCACAATTACATTTTACGAAAAAGATGTCTATTCAATCAGTGACACGGGCTACTCGAAAAAAAAACCCGAGTTCTCCCAACAGGAGTCGAACCTATGACCTTCTGGTTACTAGTCCAGATGCTCTACCACTGAGCTACAGGAGCCTCGTGGGAGCTGAGGCCAATAAAAGAGTGGGTGTCAGACTCCTGTTCCATTGGAGGTTTGTACAATACAGCACGATTTGTTAGCCTCCTTCTCAGGATCTCTCTTATTCCTGTGCCATGAAGACGGAGGGAGACTTGGGGAACAAGGCTGATTTTGTCAACTATGGTGCCAGGATATTTTGTTTTTTTCTTTCTCTGTTTTTTTTTCCGCCGTTAGGACCAGTTTGCTGTGTTATTTAACTTAAGTCCAGGATAATTTTTTCGTTGAGTAGGGACTATGCAACATATTTCTATAAGTGCAGGAGATACATTCGGATAAGGCCGTTACATGAGAGAAGAACTCGATCCCTCTAATAATCAGGTTACTCAGTACCGGGGAGCGTAATGCAGTGTCTTTTTACAACTTCCATCCCAGGCCTTTCCCACAATCTTTTTCCCAGAGCCCGCAGGCAATTTAACCGAGCCCTGGGACGGAGGTTGGCCTACAATTTAGGGGTGCTATGAACCGGACGAACGGGTTTTCAGTTATTTTCTCAAGGAAAAAAGGACGGAATTTAAAAACTTGGATAAAGAAATTAAAATAACTGAGGAAAGTCAAAGTGACAACTGTTGAGAAGCCATTGTTGGATTCACTCATAGACCTGGATCAGTAAGATCCAGTGAGATAATCCGGTTATACAGTAGAAATGGCAAACTGATCCTTACCTGAGGAGGAAAAAAAGATGCATGTGATTTATGTTACATTTTTTAACTTTGGCAGATAGCGGACTAAGTTTTTCTCGTTTTCTCGTTCTTTCCTTGCTCAAGGCCAACATGTTCCTGGAGGCTTGTGGCGTAATTAAACATTAGAGTTCTTTTGTCGAAGGCACTATCGTGTGATAGGTTGCCCGAAAAAATTTGATGTTCACAACAAATATTACGTTCGAGGGCTTCTATGAAGTTTGAACATCAAATTTCCGAGGGAACCTACCATACATAGAGCCTGAGACAGAAGGACTCTATTGTTTTTATTGTACAACGCTAAATCTTGAGCGAAAATTGCCAAAAACGGGCACTATGCGCTGATAGGCACCCGCTGAGGGCGAGGAGAGATACTATCGCGTCACGTCATCGATTTCGACCAACGGGAGCACGCCAAAATTTAGCGTTGAACTATTTCTTAAAAGCAATAAATGCTGCGTTGCACGATTCGGCCTGATGTGGGACACATTTAATACCCGGCCTCCGCAAGCACTTTCCTGCTTTTTGAAACATGAAAATTTGTTGCACTTAGGTACTGGCACTGATGGGCAACATCGGGCCTAACTATAAACTGCAAGGTTGATATTGCAACGCAACATTTGCTACGTGACATGTTGCAGGAAAATGCTGCCAGTATTACTCCGGTTGGGATGTTTGCCGCTTGTATTGTATAGAACAGTCAAACGAGACGTAAAGAAGTTGAACCCGCGGCACGCTCCTCACACTCTCAGTTTTCTCCAGACGCCGCGATCCTTTTGGCCAGCATCAACGAACGGCAGAAACAACGCATGCTCCCTATCTGACAGAGGAAGGCTGGCACTAGTTTAAGCCAAGATGGCCGATTGATTGGTGTTGTTTCAGGTTTATAAAATTCTCCCTGACTTCGGTTCCTGGCTTTTTTCCAACATGACGCTATCCCCAAAAGAACTGTCGTCGCTCTTAAGGTAAAAAATTTCCAAATAATATTAGTTGATTAGAAAAATAACCCTCAAACATTGTAGCATTTCAAGGGAGAGAGTGGTCACTCCGCCATTGATACAAGTGCGCTTGGCGTATAAGAGCTGTATAGCGGTTACAGAATCCAAGGCCTCTTCTGGTCTCCTTTTGATCATTTACTTGAGTTCCTCCTGATAGGGATAACCCTTCAACGAAAAAGGTCATCAAAATTAGTAGGTTTTGTGCCTTCAATACTTCTACATGTAGTCTTCAAATTCTTACTTCATTGACTTGCATACCTATTAAGATCTTAGCCCAAATTTTTAATTGTATACATGACTGTGTATTATTTAACTATTTATTCCTTTGTTTGCCTCTCTCAGTATACTTTCAGAAGATTCTCTGGCTGTGTCATCGTTTGAAACCATCGCTTCTTCCTTACACCAACGATTTAACAAAAATGAACATTTTCAAATTGGGAGTGCAATGGTATATAGTATTATTGTTGTCACTGTTACAGGATTATTACTGTGGAAAAGCACTTTGTTATTTTGTGTTCATAAAACTAGCACTGTGTTTGTATTTAGGGCAGATGTCTTGTTGTAATGTGAAAATGTTTTTAGAAATTACGACTTGAATTTCTTGTTTTCATCCAGAAATTGTGGGAAAATTTGTTCTACAGATACATTGTATTTCTATATTCAGTTGTACCCAGTAAAGAAGTTTGTTATTTCTTAATGTTCACCTGCACACCTGCCAAAACAATATGCTGAAGTCGCCCAGATACCACCCCCATGTGGTGGTGACTTGATTCTTATTACATGATTCCCATTCTGTGCTTGGTAAGCTTGAACTTGTGCATAAGGAAGTTCAACATAGGGCCGATTTAGACGGTACGACTTTTGCTTACGACTATCGTATGCAACTTTTGTAGCACGCACTGCTCTCGTCAAGCAAAGATCGTATACAACTTGTCATTCTAACACTTAAATTGTGGCTACGACTGTCGTAGGGTTTTAAAACATGCTTCAAAATCC
This sequence comes from Siderastrea siderea, assembly GCA_964030785.1. Lineage (NCBI taxonomy): Eukaryota > Metazoa > Cnidaria > Anthozoa > Scleractinia > Rhizangiidae > Siderastrea > Siderastrea siderea. The sequence continues at coordinate 53,590,926 of OZ034969.1, read as the reverse complement.
TACGACATTTTTCATGTTGTGTGCAACTGTCGTGAAGATGTTGTACATCTGTTTTAGATGACACAGTTCGTGTTGTGGACGTGACGTAAGCAAGTCGCATACCACAGTTGTAAGGAAAGATCGTAAGTTGTCTAAATCGGCCCTTATGGTTGTATTTGGTGATAAGATGCCTGTAATTGTATTATGCATAACATTTTTTACAGCTGATGCTTTTACAACAGCCTGACTTACTGCCATCAACCAGCCAAAGAATTGTGGTTTTGTTTTTGTTGTATGAAATGTACAAGGCAGAACCTGTTGCTAATAACCCATTTGCTCCTGTCTTTATCCATGTTCTGGTGAGTACAATTGATGTACATGTAGCTTGAATCACATTTCTTAATTTTGATATAGTTGCGCCATGGGAGAGGGGGGGTACTCCCAGGGGGGCCGGGATGGCGCAGTGGTGAGAGCACTTGCCTCCCACCAATGAAGCCCGGGTTCGAGTCCTGGACTCAGCGTCATATGTGGGTTAAGTTTGTTGCTGGTTCTTGTCCTTGCTCCAAGAGGTTTTTCTCCCGGTACTCCGGTTTTCCCTTCTCCTAAAAAAACCAACATTTCTAAATTCCAATTCGATCTGGACACAGTGGGTGAAGAGCCACCATGTGGATGTGCCGCTGCTAATTCCCATTTATTTTATTCATTTATTATTATATAGGTATGTGCTGCACAATAGGGTATGGTTTTTGAGGTTTTCAGTCCTTGAATAGGGTATCAATTTTGCCCCTTTTTGGTATTGTGGTCCTGGTGTGATCCTTAGATAGGGTTCCTTTTTTGTATTAGCTAAAATTGCAACTTACATAAATGCCAAAATAAACTCACTGAACTAGGCTTAGTCTAGTATTGTATGCTTCATGCTAAACCTCCCATGTTACAGAAAAGAACTAAAAAGAAACAGAAAAGAACTAAAAACCTTTATATTCACTGTATTGTTATGGTTTGTACTAAAGTACAAAAAACCCAAAAATCTGATGTGCATGCTACATATTACAAGTATTCCAACTTGATGGGCCTGATTTTTCTCAGGAATATTACTGTGTGAACAAAAAACCTTGATTGCTTTTGTTGGAGTCTAATATGTCAATTTTTGTAGCAGTTATCGAATGAGTTCTCAAACCACAGGAAATGTACATGTAAACAAATGGATTTTTGCAGAGAATTTGTCTGCTACAATATCTTACAATGCTTTCTACTCTACAACATATTTCTACAGTTTTCACGGTTTTGGATTCATACTGTAAAAGGCTTAAAAAAATGGCTGGGGGTGTTATGGTCATGATTTATACGAACTCAAATTGAACTGTTGGTTATCCAACCAGTATATGATTATGGATAGGATGTTTTGCACTGAAAATCTAAGTATGCTTGTACAGCATTCTGTATTGGTAACTCTTTGTGCTCTTGATGTAACCAGAATTCAAATAATGAAGAGAACAGAGTTTGTGGCCTAGAAGCTCTTCCTACATTGAGCCAAGCTGAGAAGTCTTTTTTATATCTCCTCATCACATCACCATCAAGAGATGTAAGTACATCATTGTTCAGAAAGTGCAAAATGAAGTGAGTGCAGAATGCAAGGCAGACCTCAAACATTGTACATGTACTTGAGGTAATATCTACACTGTAACTGAACCAAATTCAAGGTTGATTAAACTCAATTGAATCCAATTCATTGGGTTGGATAATCAAACACAAACAAACACACACAAAAAAATCTCTGGAAATCCAAATTATCTGATTAGGCACAATAATTGCAACGTGACTGGGAAAGTGTCCCAGGTTTGATTGAATTTGATTAAAAGACAAAGATATAGACAGATATAGACAAAAGCTGTCCTCTTTTTGTATAAAAGTGACAATTTATATAGACATAAATTAGGGATAAAATATCTGCCATCTACAAACGTTAAATTTTGTTTTCAGAATGTCAAGCAATGAATTGATAAACATGTATGTGACGCAGTTATTTTTTGTTGATCACTGTAGGTGACTTTGAAACAATCTTAAAAAGTTTACCAAATCAATCCTAAAGCTTCAATTTTTAATTGACCTGTAGATTCACATTTGTTTAGGTAGGTTAATAGTAAATATCAGGGATGGAAATTAGCACTCGCCCACTCACCTACTTTGTAGGTGAGTGTCAAATCTTCCTGGGCAAGTACAAATTGTGAAGTTTTTGGTGACATTCTTTAAGTGGGCACTGAGTGCTGGCAAAATTAGCTTCCAACCTTTAATATGTATTTCTTTTGTTCAGCTGTTGAAGAAAACTCCTCGACAAGTGTTGGTGATGGACTTCCCTGGAGGGGGACAGGTAATGTCATTATAAGAAGTAAGCTACATGTATGTATGTATATTAAGTAAATTATGTTAATTATGTTCTTCAATATAATTTATGTTGTAAAAGCACAAAGAAAAAATTATACACAAACGTACACGTTTGCACAGTTGAATTTTTCCTTGTGGACACCTCTCTATTATGGACAATTTCCTATGTCCTGACAAAATTCTCACATATTTTCTTTAAAAAATCCTCTATAATATGGACCCTCTCCAATATAGACAACAGACACTAAATCTCGGCCCCAGAAAGCAAATTCCTATAAACTTACCCTCACTATTACGGCCACTCCGGTGATCAGGTGATGATAGTTTGTGTATGTAATTCAATTTCCTGTTTGTGGTTACAAAAACAACAGTGCTTTATTCACTCTATCTTCAACTGGAGATTTCAACATTAAAATAAAATACCATAACATACTGTAACCAAAGAGAAGAAAGAACCAAAAACCGCAGACAAAAAGCTTGTACATAGTTCTTTTTGTTCCAAAACAGTGATTTAAATATGTAGCTGAGTCTCAATACTGTACATAAATCAATTTAGATGCAGTTAAAGACGAGTGTGGGCCTGTTTTTAGTTACTCGACACTTAAAACTGTCAGTCAAGTGTTAAAAGTGACGTCGTCATGGTGACAGGTCTCTATAAGACATACACCTCTCTAATACAGACACTTTGCTCTGTCCCTTCGTTGTCCACATCAGAGAGGTTCAACTGTAAATTTATAGCCCTCGTATGACAAGAAAAATACTGAGCTTTGTACTAACCATATTTTTTGTTACATGTATCATCACACTCTCACATCTATAATACTTAGGACATAAAATTATGTAATAAATAATAATATATGGATTGGCTTCAGTAGCCTGACAGTGGAACTCCTTATGAAGTAGCTTATTATAATAGAGAAAATCATGGCTTCTGTACCACTGTACTGCACTTTAAGAAGTCATTAGGATGCTTTTCAATTGAGTGTCGTAAGACCAAGACCAACTACTTGCCCTAACCAATAACAATAATTACAAATTGCTCCATTAACCAGTTAGCGGCTGTTCACATGATACCAGAATGAGTTTCATTCTGGAATGAGTTTCATTGCAGAATGAAGTTCGTACCGTATTCACATGACAAAATCGACTGGCTCAGCCTAAGGCATTCTCACGTGTGTGGTTTTCGAGCCAGATCAAAAACAAAGATGGCGCAAGTTTTGCATGAAATGTTACGCATGTGCCACTCACCCCAGACTACACGGTTTGCGGTTTCACCACGGAACAGAGTTCCTTATCAGTTTACATGTACATGATACCAGAATGAAATGACATACCACACCGAGAATTTCATTCAGATTGAAAACCGGAATGAATCATTCCGGAATGACTTGTGTGGGAACGAAATTTCATCTCGGTATCATGTAAACAGAAACAGAGAAATATATGGGGATGGAATGAACTCGTTCTGGAATAAAAAAAGTCATTCTGGTATCATGTGAATGGCCCCTTAGAACTAGAAGCAGTTAAAAAACAAGAAAAGCCCCAGGGGCATTAGACCCCGCCGTTGTTCTCCTCCCCCCCGCCGGGGGGTGTAAAATATGTTACGGTCACTCAAGATAAAAGCCCTTGGCTGTGTAGCGAAAGACACGACAAGTATTTCTTTGGCTGAGCGAAAACCGGAGGTCTGGGGCAAGTGACCACCAAAAAAAACAAGAAAAGCCCCAGGGGCATTAGACCCCGCCTTTGTTCTCCCCCCCTCTGGGGGGGAGGTGTAGAATATGTTACGGTCACTCAAGGTAAAAGCCCTTGGCTGTGTGGCGACGAGTATTTCTTTGGCCGAGCGAAAAGCGGAGGTCTGGGGCAAGTGACCACCCCCCCCCCCAAAAAAAACAAAACACAGAAAAAAAATGGGTATTACTAGACCCCATCCTGACGGCGGGGTAAAAACGCGGAAAAAAAAGAGGGGTATTACTAGACCCCGTCCTGACGGCAGGGTAATTAATGTGTACAACGTGTACATGAAACAAGCCCTGGAAGGGCATGCAGTAAAGACACAAAACTTGTTTTGGCTTTCCTTTTTATCGGTTGAAAAAGTAGGTAAAGAAAATGCAAGTAATATGTATTTGCATTCAATGTTCAATTGAGGTCTGTGTTACTCAACTGAAAAAGATACGTGTATTTTCCATCAGAATATTGACCTGAGTTCTCTGCAGTTGGCTCTGACTGAGAAGAATTCACAGTTGCCTGACTTGAGCTGCTGTGGGCTGCCTGCTGTACTAGCTGATCCAGATCCAGATGTCAGGTAATGTTTCAACGGACCAGGTACAGTATAGCCTGAGAAAACAGCCAACATTTCGTGAAGTTGCCACTTGAAACCTTGCAAGACGACGTCTGAGTAACAAGCGCAGAAATTCCATACTGATGATGTGCACTACCCAGATCTTGGTAGTGCTTCTGATTAGTTGAAAGACAATTCCCTCGCGGCACAACCAATCAGAAGCACTACCAAGATCTGGGTAGTGCACGTCATCAGTATGGAATTTCTGCGCTCCTTACTCAGATGTCGTTTTGCGAGGGCTCAAGTGGCGACTTCACGAAATGTTGGCTGTTTTCTCAGGCTAGGTACATGTACATTTCTACTGTCCATTGTGGAGACTGGTTTACAGTGTCCTCTGGACAATACTCACCAACTGATGTGACCCAGAAATGTTCTTAATAGAGTTGAAGTTCCAAAAATTGGTTCTCATTTCTGGACATTGTGCGCTGTTGAAGGGTTGTCAATTTGTACGAGTCATACAAATTTATAATTGTTTGGATGACCTTTTGAATGGAGTTGACAGCTGCGTATCATTAGAGGGACTTAAAATGTTTTTCAGCCTCTTATACAAGGACTGATACAAATGGATAGTTTTATTTACGACCTGTGAAATGAAAAGTTGAACCTTATCAGTGGTTGAAGTTCTTTGTTTCATGTCATAATATATATTGAATGCTTTTTTCAACAGTTCAGGATTTGATTCAACAGCAGCTTCACAGATTACAGAGACACTGGTTACAGGTGAGTGCACTTCTCTGAGAAATCTCTTATTCCTCCATGAGTAATCTTGCAGGTTTACACCTAGAACTTTCTGATTTTCCTATGGATGGCTTGCCATATTGTGTTGTCCCAGAAAATACCCATACTCCCCTTCCCCACCACAGAAGGATTTGTCTTTGACCTTCCACCCCAGTGTGGAAATTTTAATTAAGGTTCATACCTTCCTTAAAATCTGCTTTTGGGACTCACCTCTTAACTTCCAGTGACCCTCCTTGGGGTTTCCTTGGGGTTTCCTTGGGGTTTCCTTGGGGTTTCCTTGGGGTTTCCTTGGGGTTTTGGGGTGAGTATGGGTGAGTAAGGATATTTTCTGGAACCTGCCCATTTACTTAGGCATGGCATAAATACCTGTTCTCATTCGATCCTGCCAGAGTAGCTGTAGGATAGTTGTTTTCCTTGATACAGTACATCAATGTACTGTGTCAATGTGCTGTATCCCAGCCATTTCTGAGCCAAATGTCTGGGATAGAGTCAGTTTCAAAAACATAATGATTCTTTCTAATTTTGTAAACAAGTTTCTACATGTATTTAGCCACTATCAGATTTACTAAATAACTATGCATTGTACATGTAACTGTTACAGTGTACATGTGTAGTATAAGTTAACCTTATTCAAAGACCCTTTGAAACATGTTTAAAGTGCACCTAACCTCAAAATATTTTTTGGGCTAAAATAAATCTCTGCTCCTTTGTCAACGATATTTTGCCTTTTTCTCCTGGAAATTCCACTTTTATGCTTAGGTATGCTGTAAAAGTTACTAAAACTTGGGGAAATTTGATCCATGACTGAGCTAGTGAGGGGCATGCATCTATTCCTGAAAAGAACTACCATGATGCAGAACAGTTTGTGACGTTATTGACTTTAGCGACTATATCAATCCTGTATCACATGCCTTTACTTTGACAGAGACAAGCATCGATACTGTTCTAAAACTAATTAACTCACTCCCGTTAAATAAGGCTTGTGGTCTTGATGGAATATCCTGTCGTTTACTAAAAGAGGCAGCACCTATTGTCGCTCCGTCCTTAACCCACATAATAAATTTGTCTATCATTACTGGTATCTTCCCGGATGAGTGGAAACTGGCGAGAGTATTGCCCATTTACAAAGAAGGGGCGAAAAGTGACCCGAATAACTACAGGCCAATTTCTGTTTTACCTGTGATCAGCAAACTAATAGAAAGAGTAGTTTTCGACCAGTTCTATGAGTATCTTATAGTTCACGATCTCTTAGCCGACACTCAGTCTGGTTTTAGATCCCGGCACTCAACTCAAACTGCCCTTCTAGAAGCTACTAATGAGTGGTACCTAAACATAGACAATGGTCTCATAAATGGGGTTCTATTTCTCGATCTCAAAAAAGCTTTCGACACTGTAGATCACCGGATCTTACTACAGAAACTTCAACTTTATGGGGTGGATTCCCACACTTTAATGTGGTTTAAGTCATACTTAACTGACCGTAAACAGAAAACATTTGTAAACGGCCAGATGTCAGACTTTTTCCCCATTATTTGTGGTGTCCCACAGGGATCGATCCTGGGACCTCTGTTGTTCTTAATCTACATAAATGATCTCCCCGCGTGCCACCTACACTCTGTGCCAAGAATGTATGCCGACGACACAAGTCTTACTCTAAGCTCGAGTGATCCAGTCGATTTACAATCCAAATTAAATCATGACTTAGCTCAGATTCAGACCTGGCTACAAGCTAATAAACTTAGTCTTAATGTCAAAAAAACCAAATTTTCTATTATTGGTAGCCATAACAAGTTGGCTAATTTAAACTATCAGTTTGATGTAAAAATCAATGAACACTATCTAGAAAGAGCTAAAACCTACAAATATCTTGGCATTGATTTGGATGAGAGCTTATCGTGGGACTCCCATATTGACAGTGTTGTCAAAAAAGCGTCTGCCGGCCTCGGGGCTATCAAACGCGTCAGGAACTCAGTTCCCTGTGAAACCCTAATAACTATCTATAAAGCTCTCGTCCAACCGTACTTTGATTATTGTAGCTCCGTATGGGGCAGCATAGGTGTGTGCCAGTCTGAGAGGCTCCAAAAACTCCAAAATAGGGCTGCACGTTTAATCACCTTCTCAGACCTAAATGTTAGATCTTCAATTTTACTCGGTGACCTCGGTTGGGACTGTCTGGAGCGAAGGCGTTCAAAGCAACTAGCGATTAATCTGTTTAAGGCTCTCCACAATCTTTCTCCGATTCGTTTAACAAGCATCTTTAAAACTACATCCAGTGTTCACTCACATAACCTACGAAATTCAAAATATAACCTCTTTGTCCCTAGACCGAGCACTGAAGCAGGAAAACGAAGCTTCCAATATCGTGGTTCTGTTCTCTGGAACAGCTTGCCTTTGAGCGCTAAGACACAGCCCACTCTCGGCTCTTTTAAATCGTCTCTATGTCATTAAATAATAGTTAATAAAGATAATCTTGTACAGATAGGTAATTTAGTTGGATATTTTAATTAGTTAATTGATTAATTTAGACACGGCTCGATGGAAGAGCATGTAACATGAATGGATTCCGTGTATAAATAAAGTTTTACCTACCTACCTACCTACCTACCTATGTCAGGAATAGACCCATGCCCCTACTTGCTCGGTCATGAATCAAATGACGACCAGTTTTTGTAACTTTATAGGCCCATTAAGAGTGGAATTTCCGAGAAATATATTGAAAAAAGGGCCTAAAATATCTGAGACAGGTGCAGAGAATTACCTAAGTGGGAAAAATTTTTGAGGCTAGGTGCACTTTATAAATTACAGAAAGTGAATAAAAATGTTTATTTTACAACAATATCTCATTGTTCTTAATATTATTTTACTTATGCAGGGCCTACTCCTCCATCTGAGTTAAATCTCAGACCAGTGTTTGCCAGAGTTCCTCCTCCACTTTATTCCTGTGATGATGAGGTAGATTTTAGTGATATGTATACAGTGGAGCCTAGTTAATACAGACACCAAAGGGACATGCTTAAGTGTCTGTATCATCCATGTGTCTGTATTAACCCTCTTACTCGCAAGGGTGCCTAAAAACAAAATTTTCAAATTTCATTTTGTTTAATACTAATGGTACCTTGTGAAAGTACTGCTGAAGAGGTTTCATTTGAGTGGGTACATCATAGCATTTCATCCACAGAATCAAAAGTTAGAACCACCATAAAAATGTGTCCATAACTGACTCTGGGAGTGAAAGGGAATGAGAGTTGATAAGAGTTTTATGGGACAAGAGTTTGTGCCCTTTGAGAGCATGTGAGAGTCAAACCCCTTTAGAGGACCTTAAAGCACACGTGACAGTCTATGAGAGTACATGAGAATTAGAGGTGAAATGAGAGCAAGAGTTGGAATTTCCTTGGATTCTAATTGAAATTTAACCAAATTCAAATTGAGATTGGTGAAGTAACTTGCTGGTTAAGGAATTTGCACTAAAATTAATGTCACCAGTTAGGCCTATTCTTAGAATGCTGCATTTTAGTTCAAGTTTCTGCAATTTTCTTGATCCTAATTATTTCATGGAAGTGTTTTCTGAACAAATTCAGAAATGATCTTTTCTTTGTTTACAGCTGTTTTTGTTTGGTTTGTAGCTTGTGTGGATGAATCCAACAGGGGAAGTACACACTGTTGAGTGGGACAGTACGATGTGTGTTACAAACAGTGCTGGTTAGTAAAAAACAGTTTTACACTTTACAGATTACAGCACACTTAACACATTTTAGAGTTTACGCTTCAAAGTGACCTAGCCCCCTGCAAAGACAGGGTGCTAATTGGGGACACAGCTGTTTTACTACACAATAAACAAAGAAAAAACTCATGTCGGACATTTCTATAATGCATTATGTACAAAAACACTTATGCAGTGTAATACGTGTACCTACGTGTGACGAGTTTGTGTTATCTTTAAGTCATATTTATCATAAAACAGACTTCATAATTTACATCTAAGCTAACATGTCCACTTAACTTGTTGCTCTCTGTTTGAAGGTGCTGAAGTTCGTCGCTTGATGAACAAAGCTTTCAAGGCCCCTCTGGTGTTACAACAACAACAGGTGATGAGGCGCCTTTACCCTATTCATAAAAGTACACTACACAAGTTTGTATTTAGCTTATTGTTGATGGAAAAAACAGAACACCATGTAAGTTACTGCTAGTGGTAGAGAGTCCGGAGGTGAACTTACATTAGGCTATGTTATTGTGGAGAAAACGAGGAAAAAAAAACATTTACAGACTAGAGCTTGTTCTAGGCCTACGATGGCCACTGGGACACCTTCGCAGATGTCAAGGGGCTTTTTACATGAAAAGGGGCCCAAGTTATTCGTTTTTCTCAAACAACTTTGATTTAACGGCAAATTGGAGTTATTGTAATTGAGATACTGAACTTATTGTCAACTGATTAAGTACATCACAGAACAATGTATGCTTCAGGTTTTGCAAAATGATTATCAAATGATCATGCTCGAAAAATGCGTTTAAATGTTAAAGCTCTTCGCCGCAGGAACATGTGCTTCCCTGGCGAAATTTTGTTCCCCGCACTTGAAAAACCAGTTGAAATTGTATGAGCCATTATATTTTTAATTGCAGTAATACTGCAATGCAACACTCCAGAATTGACCCTCAGTTAAATACATGGCTCGCAGAAACCTTGCGAAGCCGAGGATTTTTCATACATGTGTGCAGGTTATTATAAACCTTTGCTAAAATGCCTTAAGAAAAGGCTTAGTCAGAAAGTCAAAGAAGAGACAAAATAGTTCTCATCGTCTGGCTTAATACAGTTGAAACTTGAATCAAAAGTAGCTTTCAAATCAACTAAGATGTCCGCAGTGGTGGCCATTTTTATTTTTCAAACTTGTGCCAATACCTTCATGCACGTATATTCTGACGTATTGTTGTTGCCTGAAAATAAAGGTTCAGTCTTCGAAATATATAAATGCGCTGCCAGAGTTATGTAGCATAGTGAAGGGTATCAAATTGATGAATCACTTTGCGAGAAATGTATTTTAAAAACTGTCTATAAAGATACACACAGATAGACTTACAATGCACATAGGAGCTGACATGGGTATCTTATTTGTTGCCAGGCGCTCCAACATTTTAAAACCTGTGCTTCTGACTTCTGAACTATGAGCTTCAAGCAGTTTTCCTCAGTCAATAGCGTTGGAATATGACCAGTTTATATAGTGTTACAAATGTGCACATGCACTTGTTTACCGTTGTTTACATTTTCCCATAAGTGGTGTTTTGCTTTTCTCCTACAGCAAGTCTTAAGTGAACTTGAGAAAGATCCTAAACTTGTGTATCATGTGGGACTAACTCCTAACAAGGTAATGCTGCAGTGTGATGCTATAACAAAAGAGCTATAAAGAATCACATTTATTCTTTATTTACCCTTGGAAAGGCTGGAGATTGACGTTAGTTTAGTCTTGATGCTGCCGTGGTATTGTGTTTTGTTAACTGGTCAGCGTCCCAAATAATTTCCTGTACCTGATGTCATATATATTTCAAAAAGCAATAAACTAATTCTTTAAAGTTAAGCCTTTTGGTCAAAAAGGAAAGACAGAACTACATTTCTTACCCAATAAACAGTCTGTGTGCGGAAGGAAAAACATACAATATATAATCATTAAAGGACCTAAGTTGATAATTGTTGTTCCTCAGCTTCCTGATCTTGTGGAGAATAATCCATTGATTGCCATTGAAGTCTTGCTAAAGTTAATGCAGTCAAATCAAATAACAGAGTGAGTAGTAATTGGAATGTTTCTTTAACCACTTTCTTTAGTAGGTTTTAAATATTTGTAATGGACTGCTTTAAACTGTTCCCTGTATTGCTAATGTTACAGTTATGCATTAATTTTTCGCTTATGTGCATCTGAAAATTGTTATGAAACACACTTGAACCTTGCATTTAATTGTGCATTGTACGGTACACGTTTTTGGTATCGCAAAGTAGCGAACACCCGAAAGGAGCTTTTCCAAAATGGCTGCCCAATCTGAAAGAAACGAGTTGGTGCGCGTTTCTCGAGAGATCCGAAAACTTTACGGGCCCAAAAAACCATTTTTAAGAATACGAACCACTCGTGCTGCGAAGCTGTTATTTTATCACGCCTTTAAATAAGGAGTGGTTCACTTATTAGCTGAACAGAACTGAACTGGACATTAGTAGAGCTTCCTGCTTAGATACTCGTTTGTTTTCAAGATAAAGTTTCGGGGCTTTCGAGAAACTTTACGGTAGGAAGATATATTTAAGTAATAATCAAGACACTTCACGACCCCGATTGGTTGAAAATCACATTCCATGCGTAATATATAACTCTTCGGAAACATTTAACATCCTTCAAATAAAGCCGGCATTTATTTTTAAAGAAAAAGAGCACTTTGTTTTCTGCTTTGTAAAAAATCATGGTACTTAACTTTTGTAACAGCGGTTGTACACGGACTACCTTTGAAAAAATTGAGAGAACATGAAATAACTGTGGAAATACTTGCCCTTGGTTCGTTCTTTGGATTTTCCACTCACTTTACTGTAACTCAAAGGAAACACAGAAAGTGTTTTCTATTTTAGTTTAGTTGTTGACTCATGTTTGTCATTTTGTTGATGGAACGCTACTTTTGAGATTTGCTAGCAACCATCAAGTTTAGTCGCCACTTAACGAGTCTCTAATTTCAGAGGTCGTTTTTGTGACATCTTTGCAGTATGTGTTTACCTCTAACCTCAACACAGACTGACGATTCGCAGGGCTTTGACTTTGATGGTAAATTCACCTTCAAAGGGAAATGTTTTCGAAACTCGCATTTCTCCTTATTTTTTGGCTTAAGTTTGCATGTGCAGCTGGTCAGTTACGATCCAGTTACAACTGTATTTACTGGTAATATTCTTCTCCTGTTATTACAATGTAGGTATTTCTCAGTCTTAGTAAACATGGAAATGTCACTGCATTCTATGGAAGTTGTCAACAGACTGACAACGGTAAGCTAAATGATGCTTTCAATTTCATTCCCTTTTGCATTTAAGTAGGTCTATTTGGAACATTTTTTTTTTCAAGGGAAGAAGCCTGAATGAGAGAAAGAAAAAAAAAAAAAGAGCTCCTAACAAACTTCTCACATGCCTCGATTTAATACAGACTTTTCGCCCGTTCGGGCATCTTCAGTGTACAGTAAACTAATGACCAATACTTGAACAAAGTTAGCATATGTAAAACCAAAACTAGAAATATTTCAGACTAAAACGTCTCACGCTTACACAGAGGAGTAATCTACAGCTGTGCCCTCTCTGTTGATCCCTATCTCCGATAGACTGCTACAGTGTAAAGCATTTCCTTTCAAGATAGTCGAGTTTCCGAGCTTATCACGCGACTGAGCGAAGTAGCAAACAAACTGGACAAAGTTAGGAAAGGTCCGAGAGGATTCCGGCTCTTTTCCCTTGATCCTTTCGCGTCACGCGCACTCACTCTCATGATTAACACCTGTTCGACTAACTTGAAATGGACTGCTAGCATATTTCGCTGAAAGGATGTTGCACCGATTGGCGATTCACATGACTAGTGCAAGTGCCCACAATCTCAGGTAACCTGTAGTATAAGTAACCTAGTGGTTTGTTTTTTAGGCTGTGGATCTCCCTCAGGAGTTTGTTCATCTTTACATATCAAACTGTATCTCGACCTGTGAGAACATCAAAGATAAATATATGCAGAACAGGCTTGTCAGGCTGGTAAGTCCTCTTAACTTTTGTTGTTTTATAAATAAAATGAATTAATACCCCAATGTATTTAGTGCTAAGGGCTGGATAGTTTGTTGACAGATTCATGATCCAGTGTGGAGATGTGGGTGTGGAAGGCGTGAGAAGTGGACAGGACGGATAGTTAGAGGGAGGGTGTGACTTGTGATAGAGTAATGTCTCACAATCTTGTCACTTAGTTTCGAAAATAGCTGTCGAAGTGTCTTCTCAGTTTCTCCTGGGACCCGAAAAAATCGCTTTTGTCTTGGTTGCCATACCAACTAAGAGACGTTGTGGTGGAGTTGAGGACATTCCTGTGGTTATTTCGGTAGATTCGTTGATAATCGATAGATCTTCGTTATTCCCAGAAGAGGAATTTCGCCGTATTGTCGGGTTATGTCGCAGCAATTTTGTCGTAATTGTGCTGTTAGACTAGGTTGTTTTGTTATTGTGTTGTGAAGAAAGCTGTTTCGTAATTGAGCTGATTTTTTACACAGATTACGCTATGTGGTATTTTTAGTTTGATGTAATCCAAATTCTGGACTTGTACAAGTTAAAGTTTTAGGTATCTGCCTGTGGTAAAAACAATATTTTACGAAGGAGCTTAGCGAGTGAGTAAAACATTGTTTTTTACCACGAGAAAATGAAATTCATATCCTCAAGCCACCGTGTGATTTTCTTTTTATTATATAAACAAGAGTATTTTTGCGCAAACAACGGTGTAAAAGCGGGAAAGGACGTCATCGATATCCTCTCTACCGAGGATATGGAAAATACGCCACTCGATTCCCGGATGTAGTTTCGTGAACTTTACGAGTAGTCTATTTTCCACTAAGACACTCTTGTCTACGTAATAAATATATAGACCTATATACAATGATTATAATAATAATGAGGCGTTTAATGTGTTTAAACCGGTGTGGCGTAGGGGAAATTTCTTATACTTGTGTTCATTGACACGCATACACAGTCGAAAAACAACGTGCCATTTCGTCGAGTTATGAATGTCCGGTTTGAATTACATAACACTCTTGTATGGCGCAACGATATGTTCACTGGGTCTCGCCTGACATGCCGTGAAATGAATCAGATACTGCAGGAATTGAGCAAGACGTATTTTTAAGGAAAGAACAAGTTAACTAGTTAGTTTGTATTTCCGGCTTTTCCCCGCGTAATTTCCAATAAAAATTGTAGATTCGATTGATAGCAGTGCTGGAATCAGTGATCTCTTCCTTATTTAGTCGTTATTTTCTCTTTGACCCACCCCACTACCCCAGGAAAAGACCCCCCCCCCCCAAAAAAAAAAAAAACCAACAAACAACAAGCAAACAAACTAAACAACAACAATAACAACAACAACAACAACAACAACAACAACAACAACAACAACAACAACAACAACAATTTGATGACATTTATTCCATAGAAACGAACAAATATGCAAACATTAACAACCATGAGATCTCGCCCGTAGGGAGGTTATTGTATTTTAAAACTCCCACCAGTGATGGAAGGTGATCAAATAGTCTCGAAAGGAATTTTGCTGGACATAATTTGTATCAATTTTGTGTTTTTTGATTTCAGGTTTGCGTTTTCCTTCAGTCCCTCATTCGAAACAAAATTATAGATGTTAAGGTATGTCTTCTTGTTCCCTTGGCGAAATTAAATGCTAGAAAATTTCTCATTATTTTTCTCCATTCAAATACGTGTTGTGGAAGTTTTAGTTACCTTTATCCTTTTTTTGAAACTGATAAATGCATATACCAGCAATTTATAATCCAAACGTTTTAACGTGTTTGGTAATTAAAAAAAGGCCCTCTCCGCGCGAACGCCGGGGCAAGAGCGAAATTGGGATGAACGGGGAGGTCCCAGTGGAAACGCTTGACACACGGGCCATGAGTGTTCCCAGAAGCACCTCTTTTGATGGTGGAGTGTCTTCAGGAATTGATTTATTACAGGACCAGTTATCAATCCACCCCCCCCAAGTTCTTTGTATTTAGTTTGGGCACACAATACGTCTCATAATTTAAGCACACTTTTAGTGCATGTTCAACTAAAAAATTTACAGGATAAGGGGTTGCCTTTTTCGGCACGCCTAAGGAAAGGAAGCTTTCACTGCAGCGCGCAACTCTGAGGTTTGCGTGTGTCCGATACAGAATTGCGAGAAGTTGTCGTAGGGAGTGCGAGTCGCTTGCAGTGGGAAGGGACTCTATCGAGATCTCAGAAGATCGCTTTGCTGAATGCATGGCTTTTCTTGTTTGTTGCAGGACCTTTTCATTGAAGTTCAAGCCTTCTGTATTGAGTTCAGTCGCATAAGAGAAGCGGCAGGCTTGTTTCGACTTCTAAGAACTCTTGATAGTGGAGAGGCAAGCCCCGCACCCACCAAGTAAAACGATAGGCAAAAAAAGAAAAAAAATTAATAAAAAATATTTAGACATCTTGTATACTCCAAGGCCATAATGTTATCTGTTTAAGAGCAAAAGCTGGTCTTGTAAACACGTTACACGAGCCAGGTTTCTGACTCTGCCTAGAAGCTACTCTCGTGAATAAACGGCTCCACACTTGTAGGTGATGAATCTATAGAGGAAACTCTCGTTAGCGACTGTTGTCTTAACGACGCAGCGCAAGCATTCTGAAAAAGTAATCACCTTAAAACGGTCTTTTTGTTTTCTTGATCGTGGAGTTCTAGAGCGTAGCTACACTGCTTAGTGGTTCCAGCTACGTGTGTTAGCTAGTGTTTTATTTCGGTCTCGATTTTTAATGCTAGTTCATGAGGGAAGAAACCGTTTCGCCGGAAACACCCTACTTGCCCTTCGAAAACAAAGTTTCAAGTTTTATTTCATTCGCCACACGAATGCAAAAGTAGAAAAATCAAATTTGCAAAAAGGACCTTTAAAAACCGTAGGGGCATGCAGTTATAATTTTTTTTACTTATACAGAAAAACCTCTTTACTAAAGACACCCAAGGGATGGGGATGATAGTCTGTATTACGAAAGTATTCTTGTTAACGAGACAGAAGTTATGTGAATTTTGGTTTCTTTCGGACGAAGTGAACTCTCCGTTATAGAAAGGTGTCCGTATTATGGAGGTTCGACCGTCGAAGTAAAAATATAATCAACTGCTTCAGAACACGTTCAAGAAAAGACGTGCTTTTGCCTTGGCCACCTTTCCAACAAGAAAGATACTCGCAGGAAACTCAGCTATTTTAAAATTTGTTTTGACTTCGTGATCAAAGCGTGCTTTTCACCAAGCGGAAGCAAATGAGTTTGTGTCAAGCGAGAACCAACGAATGTAAGAACAAGAAAAACAAGATAAATTTCTTTCGTTCTGTCCCTGGTGATGCTGCATTCGTTCCAGTTTTTAGCTGACATATACCCTTACGCTTGCGACTTCGTCAATCTTGTATTCGCTGCGACATAAGTGAAAATAAGGCATAGCATTGACATGCAAACTTTTTAAAACACTCTATTGAAATAGAAATGACTAAATATTGTGTTGATGATGATAACTTTATTAACGTGTCTTGTCATCTAGCTTACACAGTTGTTAACTAATTGGGGACACGTAACTACCATATACACTTAAAATTACATAAGGTATGTTCCAGGCATTTTGGACCAATCTCGTTCCCAGGGTCTCTGCTCTTCCTGTTCCCCGGAGGCAGGAAGCGGGAAGAGGAGAAACCCTGGGAGGGAGGTTGTTTCCGGGCTACAAATAGTGTCACTTTGCTGGAACATCGTCGGTACCCCAGGGGGCTACTCGTTAAAGTTTCTCACGGGGAGGCTCCGACTCGAGGGTCAACTGATAATTTTAGTCGCTTGAAGGCTCTAGGCTTTTCTTTATTTTTGCGTTATGATTTCTGCCAAAATTTTGCCAACATCTGTAGTACTTAGACTTAGCTGCTATCTTTTTCAGTTAAAAGTGAATTTCGGCGAGCCTTTAACATTCTAAAACAGCAAATTTCCCTACGGTTTCTTATACTGCAACTGCAAAAAAGGCACCCCTTTCGGCGGAGCCTCTCTCCTGGGACTGGTTGCGGCTTAATCCTTTAAGCCCCAATAGCAGGAGCGTAGCCAGAGGGGGTCCTAGGGTGCCCTTGAACCCTCTTAGGAATGAAAAAATGCTAATAACAAAGCAAAGCAGCTATCTGGCGAAAAACCAGTCACGCTTTTTGCATTTGTAAGTTCAGTGATTTACCTCTGGACAGAATAATAGGCTTTCAAATTGGCACAGTCCTTATTGTACGGCCACATATGACACAGATTTATTAGTGACTCTTCATATGGTGACCCGCCCAGTGAGAAAACCTGGCTACGCCCCTGAATAATGACAAACATTTAATTTCTCGTCACAGTATCACTACTTGATCAAACGTACCGGTCATAAGAGTAAAGGAACGATCACCAGGGATAAAATATCTTGATGTTTAATCGAAGTACCCCAACTTGTACCACAAGAAATAAATGGCGAACGCTGAGGAGAACATGCATGTTGATGTTGGCGCTTAAAGGGTTGATATGCTGACGTCCAATCTCACACCAGAAGTGCTGTAAAGCTCATTTCAACATATACATACAAACAATGTGCTATATAAACGCCTCTCTAAGAATTCAAGTCCTGGGTTAGTTTGGCTACACTGGACAAATTGTACGAGTTGACGAAACGGCGGAAGTAGTTTAGAAGGGCGTAAATGACTTTTTCCTTCGTGTTGCCTTCCTGTTTGCTCAAGGTTCCTGGGCCTAACTTTCAATCCTCAAACTTGAGGGCTAGGTTGTTGGTGGTAAATAAACCGTGGTGAAATGATCGTCACCGCTTTTAAGCAGTTTGACTTTCTGTCTCATAAACTTCGATAAAATGATGTTAAGTGTAAAGGAAACGGCCTGGACAAGCACTGAACCGTTACAATCTTTCTGCAGTTCTGCAACAGCTCGTTAGTAATATTCGTACAAAAATGAAGGTATGTTTTCTTATTTGTAGCTTGGACTGAAAGTAGTAAAACAACGAGAGTAACGACAGTACACGTTTAACACCGAAGTAATTTTTTAACAACTAAATCGAGACTTCGTTAACCTAAATACAAATTCAAAAACAAGAAAAATACGAAATTTCAAGAAAAGTGAGTGATGCAAATGGTAGAGCGCGAACGGGACTTGAAGACCAGTGCGAGGAGCCTCCCACCCCACCCCTCCCCAAATAGCAGTAAAGAAATATTACGAGGAACGAATTCCCGAAATCTACACAATAAATCTACACAATAGAAACTACGTCACAAATCTACAAAATAAAATGTTGCAATTAGAAGTAGTAAATTTGTTATGAATGGGAATGGATACAACTGTATACGCAATAATCTTATATGTGAACTGCGGATGAATTAAGATAAGATGATGACCTTCGCAGTTAAAGATAGAGACTTACCATCGTATCTTTTTTGTCGGTATTTACATGTGATGTTTTCATGTATTCATTGAAAATCACAAATCACAAATGACCAGCTCCCAGCTGGCTGAATGGCTCAGTTGGTTAGGGCGCTGCACGGTATCGAGAGGTCATGGGTTCGAATCCCGTTCAAGCCTAAATTTTTTCAGGTTCTTCTTTTATCAACTGCTCTAGTTGAGTGTTTTTAGCAGGGTACGTACGGGTCATAGAAAACTTGTGAGTGTCATGGAATTCTAGAATTTCATTTCCCAGGCGTGTAAAGTCGTGGAAATTAAGTGTTTGTCATGGAAAGTCATGGAAAATGAAGTTTTTTGTACTAAATAAAGGTCCCATAATAGAAAACTAGTAGGTCACAAAATGGATCTATTTCACAGTTTTTGAAAACGAGAGGCCAAATTTAGGTCATGGAAAACTTTGAAAGGTCATGGAAAAGGTCCTGGAAAATCCGGAATTTCAAAATCTTTTAAGAGTGCGAATTCTGTTAAACTGCGAAGGTCATCACCTGCCTCGTCCTCAGGCGGGCAAACAGGGAGCACCGGGCGTCGTGGGAAGGATGCAAAATGCGGAGCAGTGCAGCTATCCCACAACACCACGCGCACCATCATATAATAAGGAGGGACGCCTGGGGACAAGGCAGGGTCATCACAATATCTTAAATTTGTTAGGATCGATAACAGCTCCAGTCACGGTAGATTGACCAGTGACCAGGTGCAGGTCTTACAGAATGAAAAGGACGAGTTAACAAGATGTGAGAAAAAGCTTGAATGAGGTCAGATTAGATAAACTACTTGGGAGGGCCGACTTCTCAGTTCCTCGTTACCTTAAAAACTTGCACTGTTCTCATTAGCTCCGTGATCAATCACTGATCTGTGCATTTCATGCAATGACCATTAGACAGGCTGGGGGGTCATGTGCGACCATCTCTCGTAAGCCACTACCCCCTGTAAGCGACCACTTTTTTCAAAACACCAAAATTTTCTCAGTCAAATCACTATGCTTGAACCTCTGTTAAGCGGTCATCTCTTGCAAGCGACCTCGAACACTATTTGGTTACAGAAGGCTACAAGCAGCTTAGGTAACAGAACTTTAGTATTTGGGTAATTCGTAAAGCAAACTGTTTCCTGTTTTCTGAAAGTTCTTTGACTTTATATTTAATGTTGGAAAGACCTCTAAAAAAGATGTGACACGGACTTCGGGTTGGCTAACGACTTGTGAATGAATAGTACCCCGAAACTACTACGGACTAATGGGTGATCTTTCGTGAGCGACCACTCGTAGGCGATGGGAAGACGACATTTTAGGTGGTCGCCTGCGTGAGGTTCAACTGCAGTAAGAGAAGCGGAAAGTGGAAAGGTAAATATTACTTACGACTATCTTGCTTGGGAGCCTTTATTACTGTACTTTGTCTTTATGTTTCACACTTTTGTTATGGTTCTTCACCATTTCAGCAAACATTCCATTGTTCCTTATAAGCACCTCAGGTTTGTCAAATTCCACCACTCGTCCAGCATCAAGAACCAGAACTTTGTCGTAATCCATGATGGTGCTGAGTCGGTGAGCAATGGTCAGCACTGTGGAATCTTTGAACTTTTGACGAATTACTTCCTGGATCAGGCGATCGGTCTTGAAATCTACATTAGCAGTCGCCTCGTCCATGATGATGAATTTACTCTTTTGGACGAGCGCACGTGCCATACACACCAACTGCCTTTCGCCAACGCTCAAGTTTGTTCCAGACTCCTTCACTGTAAAGTCAAGCTGTCCTGGAAGATCTTTCACAAGAGTCATCAATTGCACCTCCTCAAGAGCTGTCCAGAGTTGTTGGTCCGTATATTGTGAGAATGGGTCCAAGTTCCTTCTCAGGGTACCTCCGAAGAGCACTGGATCCTGGGTTATAACAGCCATGGATCTGCGGGCTTCTTGGAGATTGATAGACGCAATGTCAACACCATCAATTAATACCTGCGACCAAAAAAAGAACCACGATCATCCCCTTTGAATATCGCTTTTACGGCCGTTTCACTGAAGAAATAGGGCACGTTTTTTCGTACAATTATGGAAACGGTACGGCATGGTCGATTGGGGTAAAGAGATTTCCCCATCTTCATAAGTGATTCTATAACTAAGTGGCAACTAGAAAACGTATTCCAAGTATTTTTCTTTTACGAAATTAACGCTCCAATTAACAAATTGACGTCAGTTTTTTTGTGCCTCTGTCCTCTTATTGATGATAAATTTCGTCATAACATTGTCAAAGTGTCACCGCCGATTTTCAGGTCTGAATTCCCAACAAAAATCCTCATCTTTTCGTTCTAAGGTTGCAATGGTTTCCTCAGTTTTAACCCATAAATTTTAGTTTATTTCCTCATTGAAGACTACTAGATTTGTGGTACAATTCTCGCCTTCTCAAGAATGCAGCGCTGAAAAGTTTGACAAAACTTTTGCTGATTGCGTCAACTTTACGTGTTTCGAATATGAATATATGAAATAATCATATATTTGAACTGGGGATAAAGATAGAATTATATGAAGATCATCGCAGTGAAGGTGTTTCAACTTAAGCAGTTGGAAAGAAGAAACCTGAAAAAATTCAGGCCTGAACGGGAATCGAACCCATGACCTCTGCGATACCGGTGCAGCGCTCTAACCAACTGAGCTATCAAGCCAACTGGGAGCTGGTCAATTGTGAGTTCGTATTTATCCCGTAGATGGAGAAATGAATATGAATATATGAAATAATCATATATTTGAACTGCGGGTAAAGATAGAATTATATGAAGATCATCGCAGTGAAGGTGTTTCAACTTAAGCAGCTGAAAAGAAGAAACCTGAAAAAAAAAAGAAAAAATTCTAATTCTACGTGTTTCATCCGTCTGTACTCTTATTGACAATAAAAATTAGCCAATCAGCGCGCGAGAATTCGCTCAGTTATTGTAAAAATACTTTTTACGTGTTTGATAGAGATACGGTAAATGGTTTTCAACCATTCAAGGTACACCTTGCTTGGAGCGGTTCAGGGGTTTCTGCTCTGGCTTGCAGTTTGAGGTGTGGGAGAAAGGGTACTCGAAAACCACGACCTCTAGACCGTGCGAACTATAAATGCAGTATTACAAATACAGACTCCGTCTTTATAGAGATTTTCATTTAATGTGGGTGTAATTTATATGTAAGCGCTTTAAAGCTCCCGTTTTAACCGCTGTCATCCAAGGCGAGGGTGAAAGCAGTAAAGAGCCTAGCTGCTAAAACTAGTTATCGACTCGAGAACGGCAAATGTTTCCGCGAGCGCATTACGAAATGGTTCTCTGTCAGTTTCACAAGAGAACGACTCATTGATACAGAAGGTCTCCGTCAGCCGAGGTTTGACTATATAAATGAAGAAAGCGGCCAGCCGGGGAACAAAACCTCAGCATTAATACACTAACTATGTAATCTTACTTTAAGGAGGCTCGCAGCAGTTTTTTGGGCCTTGGAGTGTATCTTTTGAAATCAAAATTTCGCATAGAAGATAAACTTCGATTTCCTTGATACTACACCACCTTTTCAACATATGACCAAAGTTTATTTTTTCATTGGTTTCCAAGCAACAGCCATCACTATAGCAACGGTAATGGACAGCCCCTTATTTTAAATAATGTCGAATATCTCGAAATCTATTCAGACACTTTATGACGAAACTTGAACTATTGAACTACTCAACCTACACAACTTGTAGGCACAATTAGAGAAAAATCTGTAAGACCGTTTTCAAGTAAATCATGATTCATTTTTTACGGGCTGATTTTGGTCATTCCTGCAATTTTCTCCAATATTTCAATAAAGATAAAACTTAACACTTTCTCTTTTCAGTTAAAAGATCTTTTATGAAAGCAAAACATTCTTAGTGTACATTGAGCTTCCCAGGTGGCTGCGATTTTAAGATATTTAGATTTAAAAACTGCTCACATGCAGCATAAATCAGTCAAAAAGTTCGTAATTTGCATAAATCGAAATATTTCTAAACTGCCCTTACAGATTTTTCTTTTAAGTTGATTGCCGTTAGAATAATAATTCTTTTTGATGTTCCAGCAAGTTTTAGGCTGAATAAACATTTCTGCTATTAGATAAGAAGGCTGAATCTCGGTCAAGTTTCAGTCGTTGTTAA
>OZ034969.1:53550661-53563161 GCA_964030785.1 Siderastrea siderea | reverse complement strand
GACGATTTATGGAAGTTCTCAGGTCATTGGAATGTAAGGATTGAAAATGGTTGAGCCATGTTTCTTCCGAGATTGGGGCAGGAACATTTTCGTCTATAGTATCGTTCATCGATTTTAGACAACTCCAAAACGACATTTTGTCGGGATTAAATGCTAGCTCGTCGAGTTGCAGAGTTTTTTCTTTCTGAAATTCTTTCCTTTTCGATTCAAGGAGCTTTTTATAATCATTCAGAATTTTGTGAAATTTCTCCCGTAACTCAGAGTTAAGGGGATCACGATGTTTTTGATTTGACAGTTTTCGTAATTCGTGTCTTTTCAGTTGACATTCACGGTCGAACCATTTTTTGCTAGATGTTATCCTAATACGTTTACGAGATCTTTTGGTTTTAATCTTGAGGCAGATTTTTGATGTCGCAGTTAGAATGTTCACAGCATAGTCCAACGAGACATTTACATCTTCAGTGTTTCGTTCCATAAATTCTCTGATTAGAATCTGGATTGGTTCCGTACGTAATGCGTTTCTGAATTTTAAGTAAGAGTCATTTTCCCAGCAAAACTGGCGTGGCAGACTTATTAATCTATTGGTGGAGGTTGAAGTTTGGGTTTCGCTTGCTGGTAAGCTGGTGTTGAGATTCAACCATGCTACGATGGCACTGTGGTCCGATAAGTAGGACGGCTGTTTAACAACAAAATTGGCAACGTTTAGAAATGTGCACTGATCGCATATTATGTAATCAATAACGCTTGTCCTGTTTTTTCCATGAAAAGTGGGTCTGCCTAGGGTATCTCCATTAACTCTGCCATTAACTATTCTTAGATCAAGGTTTTTGCAAATTTCTAATAGTTTTTTCCCATGACTATTCAATAAATTATCGAAACTATTTCTTTGGGCTGGCTGAAAAGCTGATTCCGACTGTTCATTAGTAATTATGCTGTTTCTCTCTTGTGAGACAGTATCGGAGTATTTTCCGGTTCTTGAATTAAAGTCCCCCATAAGAATTACTGATCCTATTGTAGAAAAGTGCACTATGTCTTGCTCTAGCTGATCAAAAATTTCGAGATCGAAATATTTTGAGTTACACGGAGGTATATACACCCCGCAAACGTAAATATCCTTCACCGAATTTAAGAAACTTTTCTCGATTTGAACCATAAAAAATTTTGAGTTGTTTTCGTGATTGAAATATTTTTATGGAGTTTGTTTTTGTAAAATAAAGCTATTCCTCCAGAGTTCCGACCACCTTTTCTCGACTGGTTAGGAGTGGAACATTGAACAAAAGATTTATATCCGACTATTTCCAAATCAGAGCAATTGCCAATTTCGGTTAGTACTATAAAATCAGAATTATCAATAACGCTCAAAAAATCAATACTTTGTAACCTGTTTCCAAGGTATTTGGAAGATAGTCCGTTGATATTCCAGGCACAAAAGGACAAGTTGCTTGAAATATCGGGGTGATCTTTGGTGCCAATGATAGATTGCTAAACTCCTTAGTATACTCATTATACTGGTATAAAATTTATCCTACTTAATTAAGTGTCTAATGTTCAAAACAGGTTGCTTGGTTATTTATAGGAATGATTTTACAAATCGTAGAAAGGATATGATTTCCTGAGGTATTGGTGTCTCTTCACGGGTAGTTTCCATTTTTTTTAGCAGGCGCAAGCGTTTGATGCGGTGCGTTGGGATACGCATATGGTGTACTTTGGTGTGGGGCGGGGGTTATCTGTTGCTGTAGCGGTTTCGCAGCATGTGGGAGCATTGGATGCAGTACAGTTAGGTGTGGTGCTGGAGGTATCCGTTGCTGTAGTTGTGGTGTGGCAAGTGGTATGGGCGGAGGTTGCGTTTGAGGGTGGTAAGGCCAGGGCAGTGTGTTCTTGACAGCATTGCTGTATGAGGCATGCCGCAACACTGTATTGGGACCTTGGGGTGATGCCGGTTGATTTGGTTGTGCTCTTTGGATTGGCGGGGCATTTGAAGATGTTGCCGTTCTTGGTCGGATACGGCCGTGAATGGCGTCTTTCAGATTTTTGGCGAAAAGCCCTATGTGTCGTTTAAGAATGTGCTTGTTATCGTGGAGAATATTGAGTTGATTCGCGAACAGGTTGTCGTGTTTAATTAACTGTACGTTGGGTAGTCTTGAGCAGCTATTAATTAATTGAACATTTATTGAGGTGATTATCGGTGTTGGGATGTCGTTGCGGGGAAGAAGTGTTGAGAAAAATATCTTGCTTGATGGGAATTTTGTGGAAGCCTCAGTAATCAATATTAAAATGTTAGAGATAAGTTCTTCAGGGGAATTGCTTCTCTCAAGGTCGTTTGTTCCCGTGTGCAGTATGATCACTTGAGGAGGAGTGCGAACATCATTTTGTAAGTAGGATCTTGCGTGTTCAATCAGTGGTGCTCTGATGTACTTGACTTCGTGTTTCGATGAAAACATTTGTCTTGTGTCTAAAAACTTTCCGTTGGAATCACACAGGAAGATCACTTCATTAGAACGAGTGTTGTTGTTGCTAGCAGAGGACGTAGTAGGGTGTTGGGGATTAGCTGACTTTAGCTTGTCTTGTTTGCCATTTTCAAGAGGTTTTGTGGGGGTTCTTGGAGGGGAGAGAAAGAGTTAGATGTTGGTAGATTCACAACGAGCAATTCGTCTTCTTTCCATTGGGTGCATGCCGGTGTAGAAGTTGGATTTTCATATTCTTTATTCGTTGCGCAAATTATGCTGTCGTCCTTTACGCGGGGGGTAGTCTGGCTCGACGTATCAGTCGTAATGGCTTTTTCCGGTGGGTGTACATTCAATTACTCCCAAAGGGCTTTAACCTGATCTTTAAGAAACGCGACTTCTGCTTCCAGTAGGCTTTGATTTCTATTCATGGCTACATTATCTTCCAATATTTTTGCGTGTTTCTTCTGTAATGCCTGGTTTTCGTCCTGTAACTTTGTGATAAGAGCGGCGTGTTTTTGTAATTCTTCATTTAGTAGCTTGTTATTGTTTGCCAAGTCGTAGTAGTAGTCGTCGTAGTAGTAGAAGTAGTAGTCGTAGTAGTAGTTGTAGTAGTTGTAGTACTAGTAGTAGTCGTCGTAGTAGTAGAAGTAGTAGTAGTTGTAGTAGTTGTAGTAGTAGTAGTAGTAGTAGTAGTAGTAGTTGTAGTAGTAGTAGTAGTACTAGTTGTAGTAGTTGTAGTAGTTGTAGTAGTAGTAGTAGTTGTAGTAGTAGTAGTAGTTGTAGTAGTAGTAGTAGTTGTAGTAGTAGTAGTAGTAGTAGTAGTAGTAGTAGTAGTTGTAGTAGTTGTAGTAGTAGTAGTAGTAGTAGTAGTAGTTGTAGTAGTAGTAGTAGTAGTGGTGGTAGTGGTAGTAGTAGTAGTAGTAGTAGTAGTAGTAGTGGTTGTAGTGGTAGTAGTAGTAGTAGCAGTAGTAGTAGTAGTAGTAATAGTAGTAGTAGTAGCAGTAGTAGTAGAAGTAGCAGTAGTAGTAGTAGTAGTAGTAGTAGTAGTATAGTAGTAGTAGTAGTAATAGTTAATAGTAGAAGTAGTAGTAGTAGTTGTGGTAGTTGTAGTAGTTGTAGTAGTAGTAGTAGTAGTAGTAGTAGTAGTAGCAGTAGTAGTAGTAGTAATAGTAGTAGTAGTAGCAGTAGTAGTAGTAAATTGCTTTATTTGCATGACCGCAAGATTTTACAGTATTGCAAAAGCATATTTATAGTAATTAATAACAAAACAAGACTAAAATTACTGTAATATTATGCTAATGAACCTAAGTTACATCACTTTCACTTGATAATAACAATGTATCACGTATATTCATACACAAGGAAATAAACTTCATTACTAGCTTATTCACATGATAGTCGTTAGAGTTCATGAGAAGTTTTATGCTTTCTGAGGTTGATTTCCTTTCAATATCAGGTATTATTTCATTGATTCGATTGAAGAATGTCTGCCTCTGCAGAGAGTATTTGCTACATTGCAACAAGAAATGAGTTTCATTTTCTACTTGATTTGATTTACACAATGGGCATAATCTAGTTTCTCTGGGCATATGATCGGTTTGATATCGACCTAGTTCAATCATAAGTTTGTGATTACTTACTCTAAACTTCACTAAATTTCGTCTTTCATTAAAGTTTCTTAGCTGGTTTAAATAATCAGATGTAACGTAGTCATCCTTAAAAACTTTATAAAATTCTAATTTCTTTGAATGTTCAAGGCTGTGTCGCCAGGAGGATATATATGTCTCTTTCATATTAGTTGTATATCGCCTAATTCTATCATTATCTAAAGATTCAGGATCTAAATTGGATAGATGATATTGTTCTATCAAGTTCATAAAATTGGAATAAAATCCGGAGTTATTAATGAAATGTAGATTCTTCGACATGAGGAAAGATTGTTTGACTATAGAGTCATTATCTTTGTTGTTTAGATAAACAAAATATTTCATAATTTTCTGATTAATTGGGATTATTAGCGGTAATCTTCCAAGTTCGGCTCTGCAAGCTACGTTAGAGGCCTTATTGTTTACTTCTAAGTAGTGTTTACAAAATTTGAGATGAATTTTTTCTATTGGGGAACTATCCCATGCTTTAAAATTCTGCTTAGTGTACATCCCCCATATCTCACTGTTGTAGCTTAAGATCGGAAATATCATTGTGTCAAAAATCTGAGATGCGGTATTGGGATTAAGTCTATTGAGAAGTGTTTGTTTTCGTATACTAGCAAAGGCGTACAGGGCTTTTTCTTTCAAGTGTTCGACTGCAAGAGTAAAGTTTCCCGTTGGAGTTAAACGTGTACCTAAATAGGTGTATTCTTGAACAATTTCAATTGGCTCGGTGCCTATGTTGAAGTTGATGTCAACGGATTTCCTTGGGCGTTTTTGGAAAATCATTACTTTTGTTTTCTTGGGATTGATTTTTAGCATCCATGTTTTGCAATATGAAGAGAGAGTGTTTAAACAGTTTTGTAATCCTGTTTTGGATCTTGATAGGATGATCAAATCATCTGCATACAATAGTGAATTTATTTTTGTTCCATTTGGAAGAACAAATGGATCAGACAGCGTGTTTTCGAATAAATACGGCAAATTGTTTATATAGAGGTTAAATAAAAGAGGACTTAAAATACATCCTTGACGTACACCTCTTGAGTATGAGAAGATCGAGTTTTGTTTTCTCCGATTCTAATGGAACATGTTGAATTGCAATAAAGGCTTTTGATCAGATTGTAGAAATGTCCTCCTATGTTGATTTTGAGCAGCTTGTAAAACAATCTCTCGTGCCAAACAGAGTCGAAAGCTTTACGAAAATCTACGAAACAAGCATAGACTTTTTCTTTATGGTAGTGGACATATTTATCTATTAGGGTCCTTAGCGTGAAAACATGGTCTGCAGTACGATTTTCAGGTACAAAGCCAATTTGGGAATTGTGTAATATCTTGTTTTCTCTAAAATACAAGTATAGTCTTTGATTTAAAATGGAACAAAACAGTTTTCCAAGGCAACTCGATACACATATGCCTCTATAGTTTGTTGGATCACTCTTGTCACCCGATTTGTAGATTGGAGTTATAAGGCCTTGACACCAAATATCTGGCATTTTTCCAGATTGTAAAATGAGATTAAAAAGTTTGATGTAAATAGGCATAAGCGATTCAAGGCTCGCTTTGATCATTTCATTTCTTATTTTGTCAACAAATGGCGATTTCTTATTCTTCAATTTCTTCACCGCTTGACGTATTTCTTGCTCAGTTACCTCTTGATCTAAATAGTTAAGCTGTTCTTTTTCTTTTTCTAATGATAGTAGTTCATCATAGACTCCTTGACGATTTATGGAAGTTCTCAGGTCATTGGAATGTAAGGATTGAAAATGGTTGAGCCATGTTTCTTCCGAGATTGGGGCAGGAACATTTTC
Organism: Siderastrea siderea; assembly: GCA_964030785.1. Lineage (NCBI taxonomy): Eukaryota > Metazoa > Cnidaria > Anthozoa > Scleractinia > Rhizangiidae > Siderastrea > Siderastrea siderea. Next base: position 53,557,257 of record OZ034969.1, on the reverse strand, counting down.
GTCGATAGTATCGTTCATCGATTTTAGACAACTCCAAAACGACACTTTGTCGGGATTAAATGCTAGCTCGTCGAGTTGCAGAGTTTTTTCTTTCTGAAATTCTTTCCTTTTCGAGTCAAGGAGCTTTTTATAATCATTCAGAATTTTGTGAAATTTCTCCCGTAACTCAGAGTTAAGGGGATCGCGATGTTTTTGATTTGACAGTTTTCGTAATTCGTGTCTTTTCAGTTGACATTCACGGTCGAACCATTTTTTGCTAGATGTTATCCTAATACGTTTACGAGATCTTTTGGTTTTAATCTTGAGGCAGATTTTTGATGTCGCAGTTAGAATGTTCACAGCATCGTCCAACGAGACATTTACATCTTCAGTGTTTCGTTCCATAAATTCTCTGATTAGAATCTGGATTGGTTCCGTACGTAATGCGTTTCTGAATTTTAAGTAAGAGTCATTTTCCCAGCAAAACTGGCGTGGCAGACTTATTAATCTATTGGTGGAGGTTGAAGTTTGGGTTTCGCTTGCTGGTAAGCTGGTGTTGAGATTCAACCATGCTACGATGGCACTGTGGTCCGACAAGTAGGACGGCTGTTTAACAACAAAATTGGCAACGTTTAGAAATGTGCACTGATCGCATATTATGTAATCAATAACGCTTGTCCCGTTTTTTCCATGAAAAGTGGGTCTGCCTAGGGTATCTCCATTAACTCTGCCATTAACTATTCTTAGATCAAGGTTTTTGCAAATTTCTAATAGTTTTTTCCCATGACTATTCAATAAATTATCAAAACTATTTCTTTGGGCTGGCTGAAAAGCTGATTCCGACTGATCATTAGTAATTATGCTGTTTCCCTCTTGTGAGACAGTATCGGAGTATTTTCCGGTTCTTGAATTAAAGTCCCCCATAAGAATTACTGATCCTAATGTAGAAAAGTGCACTATGTCTCGCTCTAGCTGATCAAAAATTTCGAGATCGAAATATTTTGAGTTACACGGAGGTATATACACGCCGCAAACGTAAATATCCTTCACCGAATTTAAGAAACTTTTTTCGATTTTGAACCATAAAAAATTTTGAGTTGTTTTCGTGATTGAAATATTTTTATGGAGTTTGTTTTTGTAAAATAAAGCTATTCCTCCAGAGTTCCGACCACCTTTTCTCGATTGGTTAGGAGTGGAACATTGAACAAAAGATTTATATCCGACTATTTCCAAATCAGAGCAATTGCCAATTTCGGTTAGTACTATAAAATCAGAATTATCAATAACGCTCAAAAAATCAATACTTTGTAACTTGTTTCCAAGGTATTTGGAAGATAGTCCGTTCATATTCCAGGCACAAAAGGACAAGTTGCTTGAAATATCGGGGTGATCTTTGGTGCCAATGATAGATTGCTAAATTCCTTAGTATACTCATTATACTGGTATAAAATTTATCCTACTTAATTAAGTGTCTAATGTTCAAATCAGGTTGCTTGGTTAATTATAGAAATGATTTTACAAATCGTAGAAAGGATATGATTTCCTGAGGTATTGGTGTCTCTTCACGGGTAGTTTCCATTTTTTCAGCAGGCGCAAGCGTTTGATGCGGTGCGTTGGGGTACGCATATGGTGTACTTTGGTGTGGGGCGGGGGTTATCTGTTGCTGTAGCGGTTTCGCAGCATGTGGGAGCATTTGATGCGGTGCAGTTAGGTGTGGTGCTGGAGGTATCCGTTGCTGTAGTTGTGGTGTGGCAAGTGGTATGGGCGGAGGTTGCGTTTGAGGGTGGTAAGGCCAGGGCAGTGTGTTCTTGACAGCATTGCTGTATGAGGCATGCCGCAACACTGTATTGGGACCTTGGGGTGATGCCGGTTGATTTGGTTGTGTTCTTTGGATTGGCGGGGCATTTGAAGATGTTGCCGTTCTTGGTCGGATACGGCCGTGAATGGCGTCTTTCAGATTTTTGGCGAAAAGCCCTATGTGTCGTTTAAGAATGTGCTTGTTATCGTGGAGAATATTGAGTTGATTCGCGAACAGGTTGTCGTGTTTAATTAACTGTACGTTGGGTAGTCTTGAGCAGCTATTAATTAATTGAACATTTATTGAGGTGATTATCGGTGTTGGGATGTCGTTGCGGGGAAGAAGTGTTGAGAAAAATATCTTGCTTGATGGGAATTTCGTGGAAGCCTCAGTAATCAATATTAAAATGTTAGAGATAAGTTCTTCAGGGGAATTGCTTCTCTCAAGGTCGTTTGTTCCCGTGTGCAGTATGATCACTTGAGGAGGAGTGCGAACATCATTTTGTAAGTAGGATCTTGCGTGTTCAATCAGTGGTGCTCTGATGTACTTGACTTCGTGTTTCGATGAAAACATTTGTCTTGTGTCTAAAAACTTTCCGTTGGAATCACACAGGAAGATCACTTCATTAGAACGAGTGTTGTTGTTGTTGCTAGCAGAGGACGTAGTAGGGTGTTGGGGATTAGCTGACTTTAGCTTGTCTTGTTTGCCATTTTCAAGAGGTTTTGTGGGGGGTTCTTGGAGGGGAGAGAAAGAGTTAGATGTTGGTAGATTCACAACGAGCAATTCGTCTTCTTTCCATTGGTTGCATGCCGGTGTAGAAGTTGGATTTTCATATTCTTTATTCGTTGCGCAAATTATGCTGTCGTCCTTTACGCGGGGGGTAGTCTGGCTCGACGTATCAGTCGTAATGGCTTTTTCCGGTGGGTGTACATTCAATTTCTCCCAAAGGGCTTTAACCTGATCTTTAAGAAACGCGACTTCTGCTTCCAGTAGGCTTTGATTTCTTTTCATGGCTACATTATCTTCCGATATTTTTGCGTGTTTCTTCTGTAATGTCTGGTTTTCGTCCTGTAATTTTGTGATAAGAGCGGCGTGTTTTTGTAATTCCTCATTTAGTAGCTTGTTATTGTTTGCCAAGTCGTCAGCAAGACCTCCTAGGGTTGTTTTCTGTACTTTGAGAAGATGGTCTTGCTGGATAGTTTTGTCCTTTAGTTGTTCGATGTTACCCGTGTGTGTCATCTTAAACTGTGTAAATTCGGCTTCTAAGTTTCCGTCTGTGTTTCGCAAAGTAGCCAATGTATTTAATCTACTTGGTGTGAGGGAGAGAGGTTCAATATGTTCTGACATCCGGAGAGTTTCTGTAGTTCCTTTGTCCACGCTGGATGTTTCTGTAACATCTGAGATTTCATTGTCGTGCATAACATCTTCTTTAGTAGTAATGTCGTTGAGTTCCTCTGCTTCACAGCCTTCACACTTTGTAAAGAAATTTGATAAGCCCCTAAGAAACAAAGAAATGTTCTTTGAACTAGGGTTACCTGAAGACTCAAGACTGTTTACGATTGATAGTGGCGCCGGAAATTCGTCTCGGCTCCACTCGGCGAATTTCTTCCCTTGAATCATTATTCGACCAGTAGAAATAAAAATAGATATAGTGATAAGTTGATCTTCATCGTTATCTTCTACGGCATAAATGTGGAGGATAATTTTGTCGCTCTTGGTTGCGCAACTGTACGATTCTTGTTCTTGCCACGTAATGCGATATCCCATGGTGTTTAAGTGTTCGAAGTAGCGTACTATAAAGGTTTTGATCCATAACAGCAGACGATCCTCCGATGTTATAAAGGATGCCACTTTCGCCGTGGGTTTGTAGGTGGTTAAGTCGATTTTTCGAAGGAAACTGTTTTCGATTTAGTCGAGGAGTGAAATTTGTCGACCAGATAGCGATGGAGATCTTCACATGGTTTCATGTCGACCATTGACGATGGCTTGAATCCGGTTTTTTTCTTTTGACCAGGATGATCTCCGGGCTCAAATGACGGATCATCGGGGTCTTCATCCATTTAAATTTCCGTCGTTATAAACTTTTTACAAGTATAATGCAATTCTACCATGTAAATAAAGGGAATATTACTCAGCTAAAAAGAGGTGACCATTTTCAGTGGTCACGCAAGTAGTAGTAGTAGTAGTAGTAGAAGTAGCAGTAGTAGTAGTAGTTGTAGTAGTAGTAGTAGTAGTAGTAGTAGTTGTAGTAGTTGCAGTAGTAATAGTAGTAGTAGTAGTAGTAGTAGTTGTAGTAGTTGTAGTAGTAGTAGTAGTAGTAGTAGTTGTAGTAGTAGTAGTAGTTGCAGTAGTAATAGTAGTAGTAGTAGTAGTAGTAGTAGTAATAGTAGTAGTAGTAGTTGTCCTTCATTTAGTAGCTTGTTATTGTTTGCCAAGTCGTAGTAGTAGTCGTCGTAGTAGTAGAAGTAGTAGTCGTAGTAGTAGTAGTAGTAGTAAATTGCTTTATTTGCATGACCGCAAGATTTTACAGTATTGCAAAAGCATATTTATAGTAATTAATAACAAAACAAGACTAAAATTACTGTAATATTATGCTAATGAACCTAAGTTACATCACTTTCACTTGATAATAACAATGTATCACGTATATTCATACACAAGGAAATAAACTTCATTACTAGCTTATTCACATGATAGTCGTTAGAGTTCATGAGAAGTTTTGTGCTTTCTGAGGTTGATTTCCTTTCAATATCAGGTATTATTTCATTGATTCGATTGAAGAATGTCTGCCTCTGCAGAGAGTATTTGCTACATTGCAACAAGAAATGAGTTTCATTTTCTACTTGATTTGATTTACACAATGGGCATAATCTAGTTTCTCTGGGCATATGATCGGTTTGATATCGACCTAGTTCAATCATAAGTTTGTGATTACTTACTCTAAACTTCACTAAATTTCGTCTTTCATTAAAGTTTCTTAGCTGGTTTAAATAATCAGATGTAACGTAGTCATCCTTAAAAACTTTATAAAATTCTAATTTCTTTGAATGTTCAAGGCTGTGTCGCCAGGAGGATATATATGTCTCTTTCATATTAGTTGTATATCGCCTAATTCTATCATTATCTAAAGATTCAGGATCTAAATTGGATAGATGATATTGTTCTATCAAGTTCATAAAATTGGAATAAAATCCGGAGTTATTAATGAAATGTAGATTCTTCGACATGAGGAAAGATTGTTTGACTATAGAGTCATTATCTTTGTTGTTTAGATAAACAAAATATTTCATAATTTTCTGATTAATTGGGATTATTAGCGGTAATCTTCCAAGTTCGGCTCTGCAAGCTACGTTAGAGGCCTTATTGTTTACTTCTAAGTAGTGTTTACAAAATTTGAGATGAATTTTTTCTATTGGGGAACTATCCCATGCTTTAAAATTCTGCTTAGTGTACATCCCCCATATCTCACTGTTGTAGCTTAAGATCGGAAATATCATTGTGTCAAAAATCTGAGATGCGGTATTGGGATTAAGTCTATTGAGAAGTGTTTGTTTTCGTATACTAGCAAAGGCGTACAGGGCTTTTTCTTTCAAGTGTTCGACTGCAAGAGTAAAGTTTCCCGTTGGAGTTAAACGTGTACCTAAATAGGTGTATTCTTGAACAATTTCAATTGGCTCGGTGCCTATGTTGAAGTTGATGTCAACGGATTTCCTTGGGCGTTTTTGGAAAATCATTACTTTTGTTTTCTTGGGATTGACTTTTAGCATCCATGTTTTGCAATATGAAGAGAGAGTGTTTAAACAGTTTTGTAATCCTGTTTTGGATCTTGATAGAATGATCAACTCATCTGCATACAATAGTGAATTTATTTTTGTTCCATTTGGAAGAACAAATGGATCAGACAGCGTGTTTTCGAATAAATACGGCAAATTGTTTATATAGAGGTTAAATAAAAGAGGACTTAAAATACATCCTTGACGTACACCTCTTGAGTATGAGAAAGATCGAGTTTTGTTTTCTCCGATTCTAATGGAACATGTTGAATTGCAATAAAGGCTTTTGATCAGATTGTAGAAATGTCCTCCTATGTTGATTTTGAGCAGCTTGTAAAACAATCCCTCGTGCCAAACAGAGTCGAAAGCTTTACGAAAATCTACGAAACAAGCATAGACTTTTTCTTTATGGTAGTGGACATATTTATCTATTAGGGTCCTTAGAGTGAAAACATGGTCTGCAGTACGATTTTCAGGTACAAAGCCAATTTGGGAATTGTGTAATATCTTGTTTTCTCTAAAATACAAGTATAGTCTTTGATTTAAAATGGAACAAAACAGTTTTCCAAGGCAACTCGATACACATATGCCTCTATAGTTTGTTGGATCACTCTTGTCACCCGATTTGTAGATTGGAGTTATAAGGCCTTGACACCAAATATCTGGCATTTTTCCAGATTGTAAAATGAGATTAAAAAGTTTGATGTAAATAGGCATAAGCGATTCAAGGCTCGCTTTGATCATTTCATTTCTTATTTTGTCAACAAATGGCGATTTCTTATTCTTCAATTTCTTCACCGCTTGACGTATTTCTTGCTCAGTTACCTCTTGATCTAAATAGTTAAGCTGTTCTTTTTCTTTTTCTAATGATAGTAGTTCATCATAGACTCCTTGACGATTTATGGAAGTTCTCAGGTCATTGGAATGTAAGGATTGAAAATGGTTGAGCCATGTTTCTTCCGAGATTGGGGCAGGAACATTTTCGTCGATAGTATCGTTCATCGATTTTAGACAACTCCAAAACGACACTTTGTCGGGATTAAATG